>JAAGEH010000452.1:19872489-19928026 GCA_011751065.1 Lasiurus cinereus | reverse complement strand
ACTTGTGTGTGTATATATATATATATATATATATATATATATATATATATATATATATATTTTTTTTTTTTTTAAAAAGGATGAAAGGATGGACAGATAAATGGGTGAAAGGATGGAAGGATGGACAGATGGACATCTGAAGAGTTAACCCTGTGAAGACTTCCATTGCAGCATCTGAGTTATTTTATCATTCTTTTCACATGTTTGTGTCCTCAACTTGATGTTAAGTTCACAAGACAGAGACCTGGAACTTATCTGTATTTATTTTCTCAGGACCTGGCATGGTACTCGGCTGGTCGCGGGGACAGCAACAGGTAAAAAAATATATGCCTTTTGAAAAGAACTGACTTTAGTTCAATACTCTTATTTCTAAGTCTATCCAATATCCTTCCAAGAATAGAATTTCTTGGTAGGGAGAAATATGAAAATCTTAAAATAAAGATGCTCTGTGTATATTTTACCTTCCCACTGTACAAAGAAATAGCTAGTGGTGAGTTCTGTTTAAAAAAAAAAATCAATTGGAAAATGGCATTACTGATCTCAAGAGAAAGTGGGTAGATAAACACTTAAAAATATTAGATTATTTGATAGTGTCTCACTGTCATAGAACTTCCTCTTTTCACTGATGGGAAAAGGAAGGCTTAGCAAATAACTTATTCAACACCATGGACCCAGAACTCTTGTCCTTCCCGTCCATGCTTTTCTCTTGAATTGAAGAAAGAATTTTAAAATTCCATAAGCCTCGAATCCTTCATCTCCTGTCCCAAATATGATTTGTTTTCTGATCAAACTATCCAAAGTGGCACTGATGCATTGGTGTTTTTCACCAGCCTGATGGGATCCCAGTGAGCCCTGTCAACAACATGCTATTTACATGTGGGTTGTTGAAGGGCACAAAGAAACTAGTGAGTCCTTGGTGGTACCCAGTGGTGGTATGAGGAAGGAGTCCCATTTCTCATGAGAGAGAGGCACATCACTGTTAAAAATGCAGTCTGAGTACTTTGGAAAGTATAAGGCACCATAACTTCCCAAATTGGCAAAAAACTACCTGCTATGGATTGTAGTAAAGTGTGTTTTTAAATTATTTCAGAACCATAAAACCTCTCCATAGAGAGTACTTTGAAACTGCAAATTAAATATAGAACCTCTATGAACTGTATCCATTTTTACAGTAAGTATATATTTCCATGGGGGTTTGTACCATCTTTTTTGTCTAGTTACACTAGTTAATAATGCAGTGAATTTGCAGTAATAGAGTAAATGTTATTGTGATGACACTATTTGATTAAATTAAAGACGACATTAAAGGCACCATTTCAATAAAGAACCGAAATATCCCGAAGTAACTGGGGCTGAGTGTTTAAGTCAGCGAGTCTGGCGGTCTTAAAAGGACCAAATGGAATTTCCTTCACCCTGTGAATGATGAGCGAGTTAAGAAACAATAGGACCAAATAATATATGGGAGAATATGAAGGCTCAGAATCCAAGACCCAGGCAATTTTAGTTATTTGAGGCAAGCATGCCATTCACAAGAAAACAGCCGGAGTGGCCTTGGGAAAATGTAGAAATGCATTAAGCAAACGGAAAGCAAGAGGGCACTGAGATTTGTAACAAAATGTGCTGATGTGGTGACAGCGAGCTGAGTTGTTACACAAACAAAAGAAAGGGGAAGATGTGGGATTAGTCATACCTCTCCTCCCCCTCCCGCTGCCAGCCGCCCACCCCACCGCCTTCTCTGCAAATTCACAAATGCAGGCGTGGGCCACGCACACCTGTGCGGGGAAATCTTTGAGACTGAAAAAGGAGAAGCGAGTCCTAATTATTTCTTTCAGGCCCCTGATCCTACGGTGCTTGCAAATAAAAGTTTCCCTGAGTGAGATGTTCCCGTTCGTTCATAAATCAAGCGACTGTTTGAAAATCCCTTGACTTAAGTTCTTAGAGACAGACTCTCTGAACAGACATTCCTGGGCAACGTGGCTGAGTTACAAATCACGGGCGTTCCACCAGAGGGAAGACCCCAGATGAAAGGCGTGAGGTGGGTGAGGCCTCCAGGGCTCACGGAAACACCTGCTTTGGCACTTCAGCCCCTAAGACAGGGACCTCTCTAGCTCCACAGTGGGCCACTGACTGCTGACAAGTTCAAGCCCGGAGCACTCATAATGGTGATTGTTTTTACAACTAAAGAGAAAGAGAAAAGAATCCCTCAGCTCGAGCCAATGTAACTCTTCTCTGTGAGCTCCGAAGAGCATCATTAGAGGCGAAGTATTTCTCAGATAATGTATCTGGTCATCAGGCATGTGGGCATCCCAGCATAGCGATGTACCTCCTCACAGACAGGGGTGGTGGCATGGTTTGTTGGAAAAGCCACGCGCCCCATCTCAGTAAGCATCGGCTCTTTAATTGGAAATACCTCACAATGCAATTCTCATGTTGTATTTGACTTGCTGCGTATAAACCTGGACTCTCTATTATCTTCCCAGCAGTAAATCACTTAGAGACAAAGCATGATATAAAACGTCACATCAGGCAACTCTATTAAATAAAGTACAGGGATAACAGACATTATGGTATTGAGCTCTTTAAGGCTGAACAGAATCCTCAAGCTGCCAACAAATTTGTTCTTGTTGAAGATACCCATGTACTTGGAAGAACAGTAATTATTCAGAAGCAATGGCAAACTTTTTTTTAAAACACACACACACATGGTTTTATTGAGGTGAGGGAGAGGGAGAGGAAAAGAGAGAGGGAGAGGAAGAGGGAGAAGGAGAGGGAGGGGGAGAGGGAAGGGGAGGGGGAGAGGGAGGAGGAGAGGAAGGGGGAGAGGAAGGGGGAGAGGAAGGGGAGGCGGAGTAAAATATCGGTATGACAGAGAAACATGGATTGGTTGCCTCCATGCATAGATTGGGAGTTGAGCGCACCACCTGGGTATGTGCCCTATTGGGGAATTGAACAGGCAATGTTTAGGTGCATGGGAAGACGCTCCAACCAACTGAGCCACACTGGCCAGGCAGTGACAAACTTCCTTGAGGAAAGATCCCATTTCTCAGAATTCTGAGAGGCTCAAACCTACGTGTTTGAAGTATGCCCCTTGACAGTTTCCAAAATGGCAGCACCCCCGACCCAGCCCCTGCTGACTGCTGTCTTTCCCCTGAGGATCTGGGAAAGTGCACCCCAAACACGAGGTGCACCTTCAAAACACAGAAACACAAAACCAACTTTGATGCAGGCTCAAAAAGAAAACAAGTGAACACAGAGGAATTTTAGGGCAATGAAACTACTCTAATAGCACAACGATGGATTCTTGTCATTATACATTTGTCCAAACCTAAACACCAAGAGTGAACCCCGATGTAAACTACGGACTTTGGGGGAACTGTGTAGATCCATCGCCTGTAACACATGTGCCGCTGGGTGGGGGATGTTGATAGTGGAGAGGTTGAGGATGTTGGGGGACAGGAGGTACAGGGGAGCTTTCTCTACTTTCCTCTCAATTTTGCTGTGAATGCAAAACTTCTATAAATAGAGCAAAATCTATTCAAACGAGTTAAAAAAAAAGTCTAACAAAAACGTATCTGAAAACCTATGGTGGTAAACAATGTCCAGTCCCTCCTTCAGCATGATATCTCTACTGAAGAACTTTATTCTGTCCTGACTGCAGCCCGCACTCACATGCTCTAGTAAAAATTGGGTCTCTTTTGGCACAAGTTCTCTGGGACTTTAGAACTCAGGCTCCTCACTTGCCTTGTTTGATCAAAGGGTCTGAGTGCACCCCCAATCTACCCCTTAATGCTTCTGCTGACCAATCACACTGCCACGTCTATGTGGGAAACATCTGTTTTAGACTCTGAGGCACATTTGGTGGCACACTTGTGAAGGTACACTGACCATCATTGGAGAGCCAGCTCTCCAGCTCCATCCGAACTATCCCAGTGTCTGACACCTGCAGTCTCTCCTCCTTGCCCTGTTTGTAAAGTCTCCCTTTTCTGTGGGGAAAAGTCCTGAACAGCCTTCAACTGTCACCTCCTCTCTGCATAGCTCCCTGATCAAGAAAAAACAAACTGATCAAGTGTCTGTGCTTCCTGCAGCATTTATGTCATTGTTATTATCACTCCCACAACCACCCTCCACTCCCATATTATAGGAGTTTGTATATGTGTCTGTACTCCTATACCAAAGGGTCTTTGAGGCCAGAGTCTATATCTTAATTGTTCTCATTTATGTGTCTATTTCCAGTCCCTGGCATGGATTTGGCATATGGCTGATGTTCCACAAATACATAAGGGAAATTGGACATTTGGGCAGCTACATTATTTCTACAAAGCCACTAGGATATCATTATAGATTTTCAGTAAAATACAAGTTTCACCATCCATCTATCTATGCATCATTTATCCAACCATTCAACCATTCAACCATCCATCCATCCATCCATCCATCCATCTACCCAGCCATCCAACCATCAAAAAAATGTGCAATAATACTTACTCTGCCATGACTTTTTATGGGTAATAAAAAAGAAAAGAAGAGATGAATAGAAAATGAGTAAGATATGGTCCTTGCTTTGACATATGTTGCTGCTGAATAGGAGAAATAATATTTGAAAGCAAGGACCATGACTTGTCCATCTTTTTGTCCCCTGAAGCATCTCATGCAGGGACTTTTACTCAGTAGCAATCAGTAAATGACTATTGAATTAATGGATGAAAATAAATACAATATAAAGCAGTAAGTGAAAAGTGTCAAATAAATGCAACAGATAAAATGCTGCAAAAGAGTGGAGGGTGGATTGATTGCACCCAGCAGGGCACCGCAGGGAAGATGGAATTTGAGCCAGGATAGTTGGGCTGCTCACATTTGAAAGAGGTTGAGGAGAGCAAAGCATTCCAGAAAATAGTTTATCCACCCATGCAGGTGGCTCTGTATGTCAATGCCCATCACAATTGCTTGGCAGAGGAGTACCTCAATAAGCCTCTTCGTTTAGAAGTAGACACCTGCTGGGCATTAGTCTGAAGTGAAGGGAACAGTTTTTGCCCTCAGTGAGTCTCCCAGGGCAATGATCTGTGGAGAAAGCCAGTGAAAAATGAGGGGTGAGAAGAATGGTGGACTGTACCATAAAACAGCAATTTAAACTGCATGGAGTGCTAAAGGGGCTGTTGATGAATAGGTTTCTAATTTGACAAGTTCTGAATCTTGTGTTGGTAATTAGCAGCATCTATTTGCTTGCAATTAATGTGCAAAGTCCTTAAAAAGAGTGTGTGCTCTAAGTTATACATGCCCCCCTACCTTGCACTTGTGCCTACAGTATTGATATGTTTCAAAAATCAATTATCTTACATCAGCCCAGTCTAGATACAAAGGACAATACTGCGACTATATCTGCCCAGTTTGATCAGAGCAAGGGCTGAATTTTCCAAGGACTTTAACTTAGGAGCTTTGACTGTCAAGAGTGGTCATCTATGGTTTAATTAAAGCCAAACTAGTTAGTTTCATTATAATCACTACCACCATCACCACTAACAACAACTTCTGAAAAAAAAAACTCCAGCTTGGCTGGTGTGGCTCAGTGGTTGAGCATTGAACTATGAACCAAGAGGTCACTGGTTCAATTTCCGGTCAAGGCACATGCCTGGGTTGTGGGCTCCGTCCCCATTGGGGAGCATGCAGGAGGCAGCCGATCAATGATTCTCTCTCATCATTGTTTTAGTCTTTTTTATATCTATCTTACTTTTTCTAGCAATAATATACCTTTTTCCCCTCTATCACTCACAATCTATAATGGCTTGGGTTAAACTGATTCCATCCCCCAGGTGCAAGGTAGCATTTATTCAGGTCCAGACAGGGTCAGAGTGATTGGCTCAGGGATTGACACGAGACCCACTAAGAGCCAATGAGAGTTGACTATGGGAGGGCTGGACCTCTCTTTCCCACCAGTGCTCCTTGACCATGAAGGATGTGGGTTCATGTTGGCCACCTCTGTCCTCCTGGACTGACCCTGTCTGAAAATGAAGTTTATACAGAGGAAAGCATATGCGAAAGATGGCAAGAAACAGAATTATGACAGCATCATTTGATCATCCACGTCAAAACATGCTAGATCTATCCCTTAGCCTCCTGGTTCCAGGAGCCAATAAATTTCCTATTTTTTGGCCTAATCCAGTTTGCGGTGGGTTTGTCCTTGTTCACAACTGAGACTAAGAATAAAAATGAAAATGTGAACTTCATCTTGTCTCTTTCCCTCACTGCCCACTTACAGATGCTGTCACCCCACCCATGTCTTGCCTGGGAGTGAAATTAAGGGAGGAGCAGGAGAAGGGCTGGGAAGAACTCTCCAGTGAAGCCCTTGGGCCTTCAGTCAGCACACCCCTGGCGAACACCTGGCACTATAATGAGAGGAGCCTATCAGATCCGTAACCAGGAAAGTCTGTTTTTCCCCAAGGGCGTCAACCTTCTTCAAGTTTCCCAAAGTCCTGGGCGTGATGCCAGCAGATCATTTTAAATTTCTTTTGAAACACCCAATTTCATCACTGTCAATGTCCAAGAGGAACCATTATTAAAATGCTCCCAGATCAAAATTGTTACCCACAAATGGGGAATCATTTTAAGTTCAATCAATTATGGGTGTAGAAATCCATAAATTCTGCTACGTGAAACCTGTGTGCTTGTGTGCCTGTGTGTAGTGTGCCTGAACAGGAAAAACAAATTAGACTCTGAATAGCCAGGGTTCTGCTTTGTCTCTCCTCCTCAAATTCAAGTGCACCTGCTACAACTTAGCATTCCACCCAATATCCTATTTCATCAGCAGCTGATAAGACAAACAAGCCTCTTCCTCTCAGAACAATGGCATGCCACTGTGCGTTTCCAGTAACAAGCATTAAAACGTGGTCCACTTTTCTTTTCCTTTTCCTCAAGGAAATAACCATTGACTAACTCCCCCTACTCTCTGCACCCCTCCTCCCCTCAGGTAATGCATTTAGCCTGAAGACTACAAATTCAATCCAAAGACTGGCAGGAAATATTGGAAAAGGATGGATGAGACAGGCAATCTATAATCTATCAAGATGGCAAAGATGGGATCCTTCTGACTCTCGTTTTTAACCAACACCCAGCATTTGGCCATTAAGAATGTAGCCTCCAGGGTCATGGCCTGGATTTAAATGCTGAAGGGCACTTGTTGCGGCAGAGCCCTGGAAATTCTGCAAGCCTCAGTCCTCTTATCTGCCAAATGGGAGTCTTGCAATTAAGTTAAAGAGCGCACGAAAAGCTCTGAGCAGATCCCCTTCCTGGCCCATGACAAATGCTAAGTAAACATTGCTGTTACTATTAAGGAGATAGGCCCAAGCGCCAAAAAGTTACAGAGATGTGGAGTGACATGCGCAATCCACAACTGAGGTTTGTGTCCAGCGCAGTGAAGCCCGCACTCAAGCCCGCCGTCACTGAAGAGGAACCCTCGCTGGCCGCTCCTGCCCTGCGGGGGCCTGGAGGGCAGCGGTGGCAGTCGCTTCGGAAGAAGTCGCATAGACACCTCCATGCATTGTCCAGATGGAGTTAACAGGAGATGTGGAGAGGGGGATTAAGAGAATAGGAATGTGCTCATCTGTGAAATTAAAAGTAGTACAGCATGACATACAACATTATGTGTTGGGGTTAGTCAAAAGCAATAATTAGGCTGAGAATGACTCGGAACACACTCACGGTCAAACAAAAGCAATTCAGCTGAACGAGGAGAGCAGGTTCCCTCCAGAGGAAGCACAGGAGAAAGGCCGAGATGGCCTGGGAAACCAAGCTAAAGAGACCCACCCCATGGAAGGGGCCGCGCACTGTATGAGTGTTGCATCTTGCAGCCGTAACAGATTCCAATCCACTTAACACTCCACATCCATTTATCATCTCACAGTTGCCGTGGGTCTGAAGTCCAGGCCCAGTGTGGCTCAGATGGGTTCTATCTTGGGGTCTCACAAAGCCAGAGTGTCACCCCGCCCAGGTGTCAGCCTTCGTGGATCTTATCTGGAGGCCTAGGGAAGAATCTGCTCCACAATCACTCGGGTTATCTGCAGAATTCAGTTCCATGCGCTTGCAGAACTGAGACTCATTGTCCTGTGGCTGGCAGCCTGAGGTCCTCATTTCTAGTCAGCTGTCAGTCGAGCTGCCTCAGCCTCCAGAGGTGCCCATATTTCTCGCCAGGCAGCCCCATCTTCAAAGTCAGCAGGATACATCAAATCCTTCTCACGCTTGTCATCTCCGCCTCCCCCTCTGCCACATCTCCCGGATTTCCTCATCTGCCTTCCTCGAGCTCTGAAGGCACTTGTAGTTATACTGGACCTACCCTGAAAACCCAGAATAATCTCCCGATTTTCAAGTCAGCTGCTGGGTTAGCTTAATTACCCCTGCAAAGGCCCTTTGTCATGCAACACAATACAAGGGAGTAGCAGGAGGGGGGTCAAAGGTCTGCCTACTACAGGCCCTAAAAATGGCTCCTCTGATAAATGGGTACTGGCACCTCTCCCAGAAGGGGAACTCCCAAGGTGTATGCTGCTCAGACTGTAGGCAATACATCAGGAGAGATCAGGAGGCGGAGGGAATCAAGCCCAGCTGTCAGGGGCGTCCATAAAACAGGGAACAGAGCTGTCCTGGGGACCGAGGCTTTGCAGGATTTGGAAGGTTTTTAAAATCAAAATGCCATCAGAGACTTCCTTTGAACTCTTTCATAGCAAAGTGCATTTCTCAGTCTGGCCAACCAGAAAACACACAAGTTCTGAAATCTGAGGGATGTGAGTCCTTATGCAACATCATAAAGCCATCAGGAAACTCTGAAAAGAAAGACAGGCAGATCTGGGGTGGGGGGGGTGGGGGTGGGGGGACAGTGACAGGTCTCTTGAACAGTCAGTGAAGAAATAGCAACTGGCACCACAACTGGTTGTGGACAAACCGATATCCACCAGGTAGGAGTGAAGCGCTATATTTCTAACACGAGTACCCCCAGGGGGAGCAAATCAAGGCCCCGTGGTTTGCACAGGTTAACACAAAGGCCCACACGAATTTAAACTCCACTGTCTAATCACAAAGCCTGCCCGCCATCCTCTGAACAACCCTGCAGGCTGCCAGCCCGCCTTGCATTTCTTAAGTTCCTTCCTTACTCCCTGTGCCTTTGACTTCCTCCAGAATGTCCTTGGACCTAACACCTAAGAAATAATGATTTAATTATTGGTGTTTTTTCAATGACATAATTAAATATCCTCAGTGAGATAAATCAACCTGAACCTGTTCAGAGGACGCTTATGAGCTGCCCTGGAATATTTTATTTTGGGGCTTCTTATACACATATTATGGCTTTTGTGGATCTAAAATTAGGTTTCCAATTTAGGCCCTAGAGGCAAGCGGTAAAAATTGTTATAAATAGCATCTAGGTGCCACATTCTTTTTGGCTCTTTTTAAGGGGCAAAGTGGGAGGGGGGAGTCGTTACTTTATTGAAAAATGCAAAGGATTATCCTCTGGTTTATTACAGTCTCTGGATATCTGATCACAGGGTGCAGCGAAAGGACTCCGAGTTATGGGGGAGCCGTCCTGAAAGGCCATCCGGACAGCCCAGCGGGGAAGGAGCTATCCAGCCCAAGGCTCCCACCAGCCCTGCCTTCCCTGGGTCGCCCTGTGCTCCTGCAAGTAGGAAGGCAGCACCTCCGCCCGCCTTTTATCTCAATGAGCACTCCGCAGCAAGATGCACCTGTGTGCGCTGTGATGCACGCAGGGACGCGGCTGAGGGGGGAGAGAAAATAAACAAATGCAGCCAGGGGCTCAAAATACAGGGTTTTTGAAGCTAATGACAGTGTTCCTGCCTTTCTGGCTTCGGGCTGAAACAGGAAGTTAGAACTCTAAGGGGCTTGAGAAAATGTAACACTTAGCAAACACATTTGTAGGCCTCCAGTTGTATTTTCCTAATTTATTTCATTGTTGTGGGTTTTTTTTCTTTTGGGTGCTTTTTTGATCTATTTTTAATGGAAGGCTAATGTGCATTTCTCCCTCCACACACACCTTTCTGGCCCCAGGAGCTTATTGAGCAGTAAGGCATTTTGTCCAAGAGCCTTTCTTTCTTAACTCACTTCTCTAAGGAGGCAAAAAAGGACTAATGGGGAGAAATTTCTGCTTCCTAACCCTCATTTAATGCCTGCGGGGCTGGTTCCGAAAGCTTCGTGTACCTGACTCTTCCAGGAAGAAGGACTAGCCTCTCAATTTGGAGAAAATCATCCAGCGACACCCCTCCGCCTCTCCGCAGAGGCTGGCTTGTGCTGGAGCTCCTCTGTCAGGTTCCCTGTACCACGTCATCCATGTGGCCCACCCCACTTCCACTGGCAACCTGATCAGTAAATACACTCGCCCATCCCCCAGATCTGCGGCACCTCTGCAGAGAGAAGGGTAATCAGGACATTCAGCTCAGGCCCCTGATGGAGAGAGAGGGAAACTACCTCTTCAGGGCTGAGTGATGAAGTCTCTTTACTATGTGAATAAGCTAACGGACTCCTTTGGTTGGTTTCTGTCAGTCTAGGAACTCCTGACGCCTCAAACACAGAAAGAGAAAGTAGGCTGAAGCCTTTGGTGTTCTCAAAGGGGGGGAAAAAGAAAAATTAATTTGAAGGGTTTCTGGAACAATCCCTCATTGGAGGGAGCCGGTTAGGTCACTGCATAACATGCCTTACAGTCTATTTGCTCTGAGTGGCCCAACAAGCCCGTGAGAAAGGTGGGACAGATATTAACTAGCCTGAAGGAAAAGAAGAAGACATTAATAGATGGAGAATGAAATGACAACCTCAAGGTCACAAGGGAAGTCGAAGAAAGAGCCAGAACTGACCTCCAGATGGAGTTTCTAGGAGGTGAAGTCCCCCACGCCCCAGGCTGAGCTCATGTTAATAATTCAAGCTGCTTCTGTTTAGCAAGCACATAGCACACATATGGAATGAAGCCTAAAGAAAAAGCATTTGGGGGGTTTTTGTAAACCAATGAATGAAACAAGTCAAAGGTCTATGAAGACAACGTGGGACATACAAAAGGAGGATCATAAAAATATGCCAACTTGAAATAAAACCAGTAGTTGGATCAAACAGGAAATACAACCAAGCTAACAAGAAGGGGAAAAACTATAAAACATGAAGACCAGCATGTTCGAGGAGGACCAGCAGGATTTATAAGGGGTAATAATGTCACCAAAGAAGATTTAAAAAACAGCCATAACTTTGTTTAGGGCAGTGGTTGGCAAACTGCAACTTGAGAGTCACATGCGGCTCTTTGGCCCCTTGAGTGTGGCTCTTCCACAAAATACCACGGCCTGGGCGAGTCTATTTTGAAGAAGTGGTTTAAGAAGAAGTTTAAGTTTAAAAAATTTGGCCTCAAAAGAAATTTTAATTGTTGTTCTGTTGATATTTGGCTCTGTTGACTAATGAGTTTGCCAACCACTGGTTTAGGGTATAGACTTTCAAACGTGAATGTGACTATTTTGGCATTTAAATTCTGAATGCATTAAAACGAAGGAAGGAGTGATTTCCCAGGTGTAAGGTAAATTGCCCTCTCATTCTGCACACTGAGATTATATATTTTTAAAAATGAACCAAATGATGGATTCAAATTCTCAATTCAAACTGTTTCCTTTACAAAATCAAGATTAGCAATAGCTAACTTTGGCTCAATAGATAGAGCATTGGCTTGCAGACTGAAGGCTCCCAGGTTCCATTTGGTCAAGGGCATATGCCTGGGTTGCAGGTTACCAATCAATGATTGTCATCATTGATGTTTCTATCTCTCTCTCCCTCTCTCTTCCTCTCTGAAATTAATAAAAACATTTTTTTAAATCAAGACTAATCTGAGGATACCTTGAGAGTACATGGAAAAGGACAGAGGAATTGGTGCTATTATTACTTATTTTTTACTTGTTGTAGACATTTGGAGAAAACTCTTTCCATTAGAATGTCCCTCCTGTATCCTGGATCCAGCTGAAATATCGGGAAACCACCACCTGGAGATGTCAAGGCACCTCTCCACTTCCCGCCCAAGGCCACACTCACTCACTTGATCAAGAGCCAGGTTTAGAAACAGCAATGTAATCTAAGGATGCCTCAAGTTGATCTGCCCTGATATTGAACGTGGAATGCCACATGCTTAAAACAGTTCACAAGCCATTGGATTGGTGACTCCACACTAGTTCCAAACTGAGCAAAAGGCACTGAATTCAGAGCAGTTCCATGGATGTCAACGAAACTCAAAAGACTACACATTGCCATGGCTACACCAAGCCAAACCAAATACCGACAACAATATATCTCGATTTCCAGCTTTTGTAGATGTCTTACATTTAATATTACTGTTCTGTTTGCTCTCATCACTGGTTTATAATCAGGCCCCATTCACCTGATGCAGCAAACATATTCAGCACCTTGAAGGTAAGTAAGAGTTCCTGTCTTCAAGGAGTCCTCAGTCTATCTACTAGATGAAACAGATAAGGCATAATTTTAATTCAATGCGATAGAGGCTAAAAAAGGTAGAAGCTGATGAAGTAAAAGAGAATCTCAATCATAAAGATCAACTCTAACGTGGAATGGAAGGGTGAGTTAGAAAAGATTACCCAGAAAAATAGTTGTCTTGTGCTGACTCTTGAAAAACAAAAATCAATCCAAACTCAACAACAATCTCATCATAGGCTGACAGTACCACATCCAAGAGGACCTCGGGAAGAATTCTCAAAAATCAATATACCCCTGGTTTTTGTTTTTTCTTCAAACCTTCTTCTCTTGATGAGCTCCTTACATATCTGGCCAAAGATTTGGAAACAGACCCTGTGGCAACAGAAAATCAGGCTTTTGAAATGACTTTGGTATCAGCAATAGAGGGCTTAGCTAATCCAGATTCTGGCTGGTGCTACATCTCAGAGACCACATGACACTCTCAGAAGCTACACTAGCTCTTGCAAGCCACTGGGAGCCACCGAGCCCAGAAAGTGGTGGTGGGAAAGAGTTTTCCTTCAAAAGGCAGAATAGAGAAGAAGCTACAGGAAGCCTGAGAGTCTTGGCTGGGCTGCTTCTAATCTCTGGTTCACACTCAGTTACTTTTCAGGTGTCCCACACTCATTCTGGATTTCCCCAGCCATGTCCAAGGCTGCAAGGGCAATGTAGTGGAGTCATTTCCCTCCAGTCTGTTATTTCCCAGGGTTGACCCATCTGTGATGTGTTAGAAATAGCAAGAGCTATACCTGCTCTGATGAAGCCATATAAGCATATATAAAAATTTTGGTAACTTAACTACACTTGAAGTTCACGCTGGGTAGAGGGCTCACAGTCCCTGGACTAGGACTATGGGAGATAAATATGCAGTGAGTAAGAGTACAATCTTTGATGTCAAAAAGAGCAGAGTTTGGGTCTGGCATTTGATTTTTATTGGCTGAGTGACTTTCTACCTCATCTAGAAAATGGGCACAAAATGCTGGTGTCACCAGGTTGTCTTGAAGATTAAAGAGAAAAGAGTATAGGTTGCATAGTGCAAGGCTAAATATATGTCATATAGAAAGCCCTCAATAAATAGTATCTATTATTTTTTAAGCACTTACTATGTGCTGCTAGACTGATTCAGTATTAGCCAAATCTTTACAGAATTTTCAGATGGTTGCTATCATTGTCCTCATCAACAAAACAAGAAATGGAAGCAGGAGAGATATGAAAACATGAAGGCAGACTCCAAACCAAGGTTTTGTACCTGTCTGGATACAAATCATAGGCTGTTCTGTTATATATATGAAAATAAATATCTTATTTCCTCGGGTGGGAAGAGAGATGGGCAGGCAGAAAACGGACAGGACCTCACATGTGGTATTTAACATTAATCCCTTCCAGGCAACCAGAGAGAAGAACATGGATCGATTTTTTTATTTCTAGCTCGGATTTGCCTGAACCATCTCTCAAAATATCTCAAAAATGAGCTATCCCCCACAACATGTCTTGTGATGACCATCAAGTTCAATTAGTCAAGTTCAAGATCCGAGAAAAGTGTTCACTCAATTTAATTTTACCTTGGCATGCGCGTGTGTGAAAAATGTGACTCAAACTTTTGAAATGTAATACCTTTCCTTAGCTATCTGAAATAATGTATTTTAGCATGCTTTCATTCAATCTGTTCTTCCCCCCCACTTTCCAAAATTACAGAGGTCAATTTTTTAAAGTTATTTTTGGAGGGGCGAAAGAAGAAGAGGTGCGGGTATGAAATAAACTCATTTTCAAACTTTTCAAATTGCTGTCATTCATTTTTGCTTATGCCTTGATGGCTGGCTGTCCAGGGTATTAAAGGAACCTTAGACACATGGTAGGCTGGGTGGGGACTCTCGACTTTCAATCAGGAAGATGACTTTTAACGCCCAACCAATGAAGAATAATTCTGCAAGATGGGCTGGCTTGTGCAGGAAATAGCTAGTTATTTAAGAAGCCCAGGTCTTCAAGGGGGATTGACTTGGTAGTTTACATCAAGGACACAAAAAGAAGCATCCTCTTTGCTTCTCCATGCAAATCACACCCACGTTCCTAGAAGGAAGGGGCTCTTTATGTTAGAAACACAACCACACATCATCTGGGCTTAGGCATACCAAAGGATAATTACCCATGAGCTCCTGGATGGGAAAGGCAGAGGCTGGAAAGAAAAGCTCAATCTATACTCCCACCTACTTGCTGTCCCAGCTGAGCCACATTCATCTACATTAGCCTATGGAATAGGGCACAATATTTTCAGTGAAAAATAAAACCAAAGAACTTTATTAATGCCATAATTAAATCAAGGCCCGAAGAAGCAGGCAAATAAATAAATAAATCCCACACTTCCCCTAGCAGCTGGTTTGGCTCAGTGGATAGAGTGTTGGCCTATGGATTGAAGGGTCCATGGTTTGATTCTGGTCAAGGGCACATGCCTGGGTTGTGGACTCGATCCCTAGTAGGGGGCCTGCAGAAGGCAGCTGATCAATGATTCTCTCTCATCATTGATGTTTCTGTCTCTCTCTCTCCCAAGGAAAAGGGAGAGAGAAACAGAAATACACACACACACACACACACACACACACACACACACACCTCTCTCCACTCATTCTGGATTTTCCCAGCTGTGTCTAAGGCTGCATTCGTAACACAGAGGAGCCTTTTCCTCCTGTTGTTTTTTGTTTGTTTTGTTTTGTTTTTGATCCCCACTTGAGGATATTTTTCTATTGATTTTTAGGGCAAGTAGAAGGAGAGGAAAAGACAAAGAGAAACATTGATGTGGGACAGACACATCAATTAGTTGCCTCCTGCACGAGCCCCAACTAGGGCCCACCCAGGCCTGGGAGAAGCCTGCAACCGAAATACATGCCCTTGAGCGGAATTGAACCTGGGATCCTTCAGTCCACAGGTTGACGCTCTATCCACTGAGCCAAACCAACTAGGGCAATCGTCATGATTTTTTAAAATATTAGTAAAGGCATGATCCTTGACTTATATAAAGAACACTTGTTTTATTACACTTCCTCTTCTTTTTTATAATTTCACTGTAAGGCCATGAATCGCTTTTTCAAGCCCCAGGAAGGAAATCTAAGACTCTCTTCTTTCCTAGAATTCTGGGAGATGCAAATACAATGTATTGCAGAAATAATAAATGCTCTATTTTCTGAGCACTCTCCCATGATTTATGAAAGGTGTACCTCACTGTGGGAAGATAATGCCATTTGAAATGGTCCATTTCATAAATCTATCCCTTTCGTCTCTAGCTGCATACAGGACTACTATGAACTCCTGAATCCAATAATGTTTTCATCCTCTATTGACAAAAAAAAAAAAAAAAAGGACTTTGTTTGGAGCGGGGTAATGATGCTCTTACAAGGGAGCAGCAGCTAACACTCTGTCTCCGGGGCTTTCTTTGGCAATGGCCACAGAGCTTCCAAGGCCGGGAAACTTGGATAAACAAAATGAAGAAATAATCAACATGCAAGACATCCCTAATGTCCTTTTACTGCTAGTGGTATTAATTATAGCACGGGCCCAATCCCCCAAGCAACTGCAGAACCAAATGTTTGTCTGAACACTCTCACCACCACATGATAGATTTATCCTGTGGAACTAGGATATTTCCTATTCATTCATGCACTGGTTCAGTATATCTGCTTATTTATCTAACTGCAAGAATGCGTCCAGAAGAGGATTCTGTGTCGGGGGAGGCAGTCCGGGACCAAGCATAAACTTCAGTGAAATTCATGGTTGTGAGTTTTGCTGGTCATAATGAGGGGGACATGATATATACATATCAGCACCATGCAGGTTCCAAAAGACCTGTATGAAATATGAGCAGGGGACAGAAGGGACTTCCTAGGGATCCAATGAAATGGACAGCACAGACATGAGGAGTGACTATGAATACACAACTTCCAAGACTGAAGTCGTATGTCAGACTGGGATCAACTCCTTTTCAGGACAGATTCTGAGACAAGGGGTGAAGGGGACATTAAGATGACACAGAGCGCCTTGGCGTCATGGAGACTGAAAAGGGAAGGCATTAAACCATGGGGCCTGCAATGCTTCCTATTCATTCAAAAGAAAATAAAGTTACATTTTCAAAAAAAGAAAAAGATAGAAAAACATACAAGAACATGCTTAAGGGTATTTTAACTTTAGAGGGAATTCGTGCATTTGAGAAAATCCATATGCCCACCACACAGATACTAATGGATTAAGAAGCAGATAAAGCACAGGATGTACAATGGATGGAAATGATGTAAAAATATGAATTTGAAAGAACTCCTAACATAGGATACTCATCCTGATACTCTGGAATTTGCATATTTTGACTTGTATTTAAAAAGCAATTTCAAGGTCAGCTTCAGTGGAGAAACACTGAGCTAAGATGGGAAGTAACCCCATTAAAAGTCTACCAGTGTTTTGCATATTTATTTTTCTTCTTCTATAGTGAGCAATGACGACTCATAAATCAAAAAATCAGGGTAAACAAATACCAAAGAGGTTATTTTATACAAAATGTATACTTCTTATTCTATCTATTTATACACACAAACATTTCTATTACTGGAATTTACAAAGTGTGTAATACATGCATACATGCTTTAAAAATCTGCATACATTTGCATAAGATAGAAAAAATATATTATTGTCCCAAGTCTCTGAAGACCATGGCCAAAATAAAATGAGGACCACCTCAAATGCATTTTTGTATAATGGGATGAAAGCTAATGTTTATTTTTAAAAGCTTCGGGCCTATAATTTTTTAAAAATAGAAACAGATTTAAATTTCCCAGTTATGTAGATTCCATGCCTGACCATGAATATCCTATGTGGTTAAAGGCAGCTGAATAGGACAACCTTGGATCTCTCCAACAAGATTCAAGGAGCTTCAACAAAAGCACATAAAATATCGAAATCAGTATCCATACCTCTACGCTAAGAAGATCAGCAGACTCAAGTCACCTTAAGCAAGGAACAAGAAAGTGATGTGAATGGGGAATGGAATTTGGTTTTCATTATAAGAAGGAGGGTTACCCCAAGATTTTCCTCAATAGACTCAGGTGCTCCTGAAGTCTAAACACGTATGTTTCAAGGAACTTCACTTTTATTATTTGATGTTTGATATTTGACAGTTTGATACAATGGCATCCCAGGCCATTTTAGAAGTCATATTCAAAAGAATAAATCAGGCTAGTTTGTTTACTTCCTTGTTTTACTGAAAATCATTCCTTTGCTTTATTCATTAGAATAGACTTGAAACAACTTTTGGCCATTTCCAAAACAATAAAAGTCTACCCTCAAAGGATAAAAATATTTGCCACTGATGAGATGATGCCAAAAAAAGAATAAAGAATCAAGAATCAAAAGTAATTCATAAAAGGGAAATTCTAAAAAAAAAATGAGCCCAGAAATTGCAGAATCATGCATTACTGCCTAAGGAAAACATATTACAGAGAATGGTAAACACACTTTCCAGGTAGGAGCCTTTCTAGTCCAGGTTCTGCCTCTTATTCATCTTTAAAGCACAGCATCTAACCCAGTGTCTGACAGACAAAAGATGCTCAGCAAATATATATAGACTAATACAGAACTGTCTTTGTTCCAAGCAGCACTGACTTAAGAGTCCATTCAGGTGAGCAGCAAATCCAATGGGGTTTTTCTTGGTTCTGCCTATAACCCTCCAGTGGCTGCCCAGCATACTTAGGAATTCCAAATTTCTTACCTCTCTGATCTCATCAGATTTCCATCTAAATCCAACTCATCTCATTTCATCTCCTGTCTTTCCATTTTTTTATCTGTACCAAAGTGACAATGGGCAGCTGCTGTTCCCCTGCCCGGACCTCTTTATTTTTATTTTTATTTTTTATTAATCCTCACCAGAGGGAATTTTTTCCTTTGATTTTTTAGAAAGAGTGGAAGGGAGGGAGGAGGGGAGAAATATCAATGTGAAATTTCGATATTTTCTAAATTTCAATTGGTTACCTCCTGTACACACCCAGACCAGAGCCAGGGATTAAACCTGCAACCTTGGTATGTACCCATGACCAGGAATCAAACCAATGACCCTTCGGTGGGTGGGCTGATGCTCTAACCACTGAACACACTGGCCTGGGCTGCCTAGATCTCTTGCTTTCCAGCACCTCATGGGCTGCCTCTGGCAATTCAGATCTCAGATTAACTAAAAACTTTTTCTGATCCCCAAGTCAAATTAGCCTACTCTCCTTCCCAGGCCCTCTCTTTCCCTTTCCCAGTATAATTGGCCATATATCTAACACTTCTAACGTGTACCTTGCTCACTCATTCATTTGTTGATGGTGTCACTGCATAAACAAAGAGCCTTTGTTTCATTTCATTGCTACATCCCCCAAACTAGTCCATAGTAGGTCTTCAGTACATACCCGTGGAATGAGTGAATAAATGAACTAAAATGCCCAGAAATTACTTAATATTTGCTATATTTAAGTGACCCCAAATATCAACATGATATGTAGCTCCAACAGCTGAATGACCAATGGCGGGGCCATTAAGGCAGCTGCTGGGGACAGAAAAATGAATGAAGGAAAGCCCATGCCTTGAGGGTTTTCTTGCCGCCTTGGCTGGTTCTTTCCATTTGATAAATATCACCATGGTTAACATCGTTGGCAATACACACCGATTCTGATTTGGAGGTCCAGCTCTGAAGGACTGTCCCCACACTAGTCTGAAGAGGCAGAGTCTGGTCAACACGGATCTGCTCTGCCTTTGCCCACTGTAACATGTCTCTAGCTCACTTCCACGTGTGTGGAAATCCTGCCTTAGTATTTGTTCCCTCTCTTCTGAAAGCAGCAATCCTGGGGTACAGGAAGGTCATGATTCACAAAATCAGAGGATGGCATGGCAGGGATTCAGGATTTGAAATCAGAGGGTCTGAGTGGGCATCTGAGTCCTGCTGCTAGCTACCAGCTTTGAGAAAGCCATCTAGCTGCTCACAGGAGGGTGAGAGTAATTCATAGAAGAAAAAATTGAATAATGTAAGACAATTCTTCGCAGAGAGCTTGGCACCCTAAAAGCTCAATAAATGTATGTTTAGCAGTGCCACATATTTATATAACCTTAGAAAACACACACTCAAAAGAAAAAATCACATTGTTAATATGCTGTCATTATACTTGTATTTAATTAGTGTAATTAATACAGGTGTATTTGTGAATCAGGGAAAAAAGTTGCTCATACTATTCTGGTAATTTTTTGGTAAATTTGAAACATTAAAAAAACTAAAATCTTCCTCTGTCCCTGCAAAACAATTCTATAGGTCCCACTTAATGGAAATGTGATGTAACAAAAATATTTTAAAATATAGGATGACTAATGAGAAGGCATTATTGAGAGACTGTTTTCAAGTTCCTATAGTTTATAACCATATTTCCACTTAATTTTCCAGGACTTAGTTTAGTACATATTGTACCAAATAATATATGACCATATTCCAAAATCCAAATGGATTACTAATGGATTAATATGCTTTTAAAAGCATCTTTACAAGATTTAACCATGAACAAAACTCCTTGCTTCTTTTGGCTTCCAGTGAACATGTGACACCCTATAATACTTCCAGTTAAAGAGTTACAGAAGCCTGGAGTTTTATATGAGGCCGACAGTGATGGATTAAAACCATACTCTAGACATACCTCAAACAGTAGCACTTACTTTTTCTTACTTAACTCGTGGTTGATCTACTGGAGCCGTTTGCTGGCAACTATAATTGCCGAGTTGCTGTTAGAAAGCCCCCTTGCCTCCAGTAAGCTGGTTTCCAAACCAGGAGGAAAAAGTACAACCAAGACACGTTTCAAATCCCTTGCAGCCTATGGACCTTGCCGGCAAGGAACCTGAGAAGGCCTGAAGTGGTGCAAGCCTGATTCAGAAAGCAAGTTTAAATTCAAGCCCAGTACACCCACGTTCACAGTCACTTACAGTCGCCAAATGTGGAAACAAGTGTCCATCGACAGATAAATGGATAAGAAAAATGCGGTATATACATACGACCAAATATTATTTAGCCTTATAAAGGAAGAAAAATTTGACTCATGCTATAACATGGATGAAACTTGAGGACATTATGCTAAGTAAAATAAGCCAGTCACAAAAAGACAAAAATACTATGTGATTCTAGTTATATGATGTGCTTATAGTAGTCAAACTCATAAAGACAGAAGGTGGAATGGTGGGGATGGAAATAGGGGAGAATGGTGAGTTATTATTTAACATGTAGAGTTTCAGTTTTACATCATGAAAAAGTTACGGGGAGGGTGGTGGTGATGGTTGTACAACAATGTGAATCTATTTAATGTCAATGAACTGTACACTTACTAGTAAAAGTGGTCAGCCCTGGCCAGGTGGCTCTGTTGGCTAGAGCATCATCCCCTACACCAGAAGGTTGCAAATTCTATTCCCAGTAGGGACCTTGTGGGAAGCAACCAATGGATATTTCTCTCTCACATAGATGTTCCTCTCCCTCTCTCTCCCTTCCTCTTTCTCTAAAAGCAATGGAAACATATCCTCAGGCGAGAATTAAAAAAGAAAAGGAAAGATAGTAAATGCTATGTTATGTGTATTTTGCCACAATAATAAAAATATCCAAGGCTGGCCTGGGTTTTAATGAGTTATCTCAACTGTTAGCATTCACTCACGCATTCATTATGTATCCAGTGAGCAGTAAGCAGAGAGAGGAATGGACTCTGGAGGGGAGATAATATCAAACGTGGGTTGATTTCATGGTTTTCAAAAGGTTCACAGACATTCAGAATAGGCCCTGCAAAAACTCTTTTGAGAAGGAACACTGTATGCAGCCAATCTGCAGCATTGTGCCAGGGACTGGGACTCAGGTGACAGGTAAGGAGGTCACCCATTGCAAATATCAAGTCAGCTACTGATTTTGCCTTCTCTATCTCTGTTCATGGGTCACTGTTCTCCTGGTGCTCAGACCAAAAGTCATCACTGCCTCTTTCCTTCTTCCTTCCACCGATAGCCAATCAGCTGTTCTCTCAATTAATCACTACTCTCCATTCTCAGCCCACTCCTTCCAGGCTCACTCCGACACATCAACAAAGTTTAGAACCTCATCAACCCTCAGCTAAAATATGATCCCAACCTCTTATTTCTCAGCCTCTCATTTCTTTTTTCTTGATATCTGTCATCCATATACAAATGAACTTCACACTTAAATCTTTCAGAACCACACTTGTTATCCTGTTTGGTCCTATTTAAAAAAAAAAATCTTCTGGGGCCCCATTGCTAGCTGGCTAGTTTAAATTTCTGGTTGTGCCACGGAGGTTTCTCTCCACATGATCCCATGTCACAAGGCCTACAGAGTGAATTGTGGAAGGAGATCAGCCTGTAAAACAGATGTCACCCTCCAATCACCTTCGCCATGGGCCTCAGGGTCTGACCTGTGATGTTTCAAAGGAGGGGCTCACACTGCTTCCTCTAGCCAATCTTCACCTAACCTATCCTAACCCCTGGTCTTTATGACCATGATGGCAACATGTCACTTTTAAACACATGGTTGAAAGGGTATCCCATAGGAGAAAGTACTCAGAGGAACAACTGAGCCCTATGCCTTCCAAGTCCTGATGCCCCAACATAGATTTCAATCTTACAGAGAGTCAGTGAGCCTTGTATCCACTTCCGGGTGTGGGCGGAAATGGTCTGCTCTTTGGACACGGATGGATCCACAAGAGGGGAGGGGACAGGGCTCAGCCTTCAGCATGTTCTCTTGCTGGTTGACCTTACGTGGCTCACATCTGTCCTCTGGACTTGGGGGCTGGACAAGGTGGCCGCCAAATGTCTCTCTGCTCCTCACCTTGGCTGTTTGGTCTTCAGGAGGGGCTTGGGACCAGCCTGAGTCATCTCCCTTCTGGGAAGGTCCCTCCTAGAAACCACCACTTCCCCAGCTGTGAGGGGCCAGCCAGCTCCCTGTGATGTGGATTAGGTCTGTTTTAAGTCCACAGGGCCCTCCCATCAGGGGAATTCACCCCGGAGGCCACAGCTGCAGGCTTCTCTTTCAGGGAGGTCAGCGATTCCAGGGCTGGGTCGGCACCCCTTGAAGATGGTGCCAGGAACATTTCGAGGATGGCGTTTCCCTTGGCAGGTGAGCCTGCTGGCAGGGCCCACTTCAAGGTCCAAGAGAGCAGGAAAGCGGCATCTGGGATCTGTCTGTGGTTGTCGGTTTGCACATTCTGAGGGGCGAAGTGAAAAGAACCTTCTTACACAGCATGTTCTCATCCAGGCATAGGCTGTGTCCCATATGAAGAAAAACACGGGCGTGGAAAAGGGCTGGCGGGCACCTGGGGTTGTCTCAGGGCTGCCCCAGGTCACTGCTCGGTCAGGTTCAGAAAACCTCTCTGCTTGGTGGACACACCCAGACATCTCGGTTCCTCCTGAGGAGTTTGACCTGGCGCTTTAGGGGCGGCTCAGAGAAAGGGCTGCCTCTCCCAGCATAAAGGACTGGCCTCAAGCCCCTGGGACATACCGACAATTCAAGTTGGTACTGCCAACCTGGAATTGCCATCATACTTCTGCCTAAGTGTCTTTCCCTCTGTAAACCCTTCTTCAATGTCTTGCCCAGATGGACAAAATTAAACTCTTATCCCCTCTGTATTCCAGCCAGGCTGGTAAATGATCCCATGACTGTATATTCTGTGCTGTTACACAATTACTTTTATATATGCCTCCTCTATTAGACTATAGGCTTTTCCAGGTAAAAAAATAAAAATACCCTAATTGCCTTCATCTCCTCACCTTTGTTCCCAAAGTGGATGTCCAGTAATATGTGTTGACCTGACTAGTCCAGCCCAGCAAAATGGTCTGGCCCTGTATAGCTGGATACTCCATGTCTGAGTCAACATACACGCTCTAGGTACTATTCGTTTTCCCTCCCTCATCCCTCCATCCTTTTCATTTCTTGTTCATGGTAGTGCCCAGTCTCAGAGTAAAAGGGGAACTTCCCTGACTACCTCTGCCCTCTTCAGTCCAACCTGGGAGTTTTTCTGTTCCCAGAGCACATTGACCTGGGCTCCCACATCACTCACCACACCACATCCCTAAACCTTTGCTGGTTCCCCACTATTCCTGAGTGTGAGGACAGTCTACTTGTGTTTGCACAGCTCTGTCTTCCTTCTGTCAACCTTTAAAAAAAAAAAACTAACTAAAATCTATTAAATACTTATTTGCCATAGACTACTCACTGTGCAAAACATTTCATGTGCACTTTCTCATGTGATGCTCACATCCATTATAGGAGGTAGATCTTATTATTCCCATTTTAGAGATGAGGAAACTGAGACTGCCCAAGTTCATAAGGGAACTCCTTATTGATGGAGACAGGGCATGAAGCAGAAACTACACTTAACTCTGGTTCACTTGTCTTTGCCATCTTGGCCTCCAGAAGAGTGGTTGACTTATGAACAGTGAGTGCTCAACCGATACGTGTGTGTATTGGGTGTGAGGGGGGTGTGTGTGGAGGAAGGCTGGAAGAGCTTCAAAGGCTCCGTGGTAACTTCTTAGGACTTTTCAATCATTCCTTGTCCTTCAATCTCCTCGGTCATTTTTCCATTCTGCTATTTGTCTTTAATAAATCTAGTCAGTAAGACTGACGGCAATTAATAGAAATTCCAAATATAGTACCTTCAATTGGAGAAGATTGGGTAAAAATAAATCCAGTAATGATCATCTCCAGCTATGGGAAAATGATTTTAGGGACTCAGAACCCTCCCACAAATCCATTGGCAATGCTGATCCTCTGCCTGCAGTGTGTGGCTGCCTCCCAGGCAGCAGGAAGGGAAGGAGCAGCTGGAAGGAGGCAAGAAGGTGTGATCCTTCCCCAATGACTTGTCCTAAAAAGCCACATGAGACTTCTCTGCCATCCCATTGGCTAAAACTTGGCCACATGGTCACAGAGAGCTGGGAGGAAAGTTAGGGCATGGGATTCTTATTCGGCATCAGCATGTATCCCTGGGACAATTATCTTACTAAGAAGAAAAGATAGACTAGATATTGGGGGACATGCACCACTTCTTGCACAATAGTGCTTATGGAATCCCTGTGTTCCTAGGGTTCACAACATCGCCTGAGGTCAGATTCTGGGCAGCTTTGATCAACCCCTAGGAACCTCATTTTTCCATATCCTTTTCAAAGCTGTCTCCTTAATTCCGACTCTTCCACTGGCAGGCTGCAAGGGCAAACCTGCCAGGCTGGCCTTTTAGTCTCTCCCTCTACCCTGCCCTGGACCCCAGATGTGGAACTGAAATCTGGCAATGTTACCTTGCCCTCCTTCTTCACTAGGCTCAGGGAGTAATTTTGGAAGATAAGGACTCAAGGTCTGGCCATCTCACTCAGATCCCTGGTCACAGTCTCAGGATGTTTTTCTCTTTCCTTAGCATTGGAAATAGATTTTTAAAGCAGTGTTATACAGCAGTTCCTCTTCCAAAT
Organism: Lasiurus cinereus; assembly: GCA_011751065.1. NCBI lineage: Eukaryota > Metazoa > Chordata > Mammalia > Chiroptera > Vespertilionidae > Lasiurus > Lasiurus cinereus. Next base: position 19,903,060 of record JAAGEH010000452.1, on the reverse strand, counting down.
CCTTCTTTCCTTTTCTTTAGTAATGTCTTTATAAATCACTGTTATAAAAATAAGGCAAGCACAAGGAAAAATATGCAGTACCTAGAAACTGAAAATTCAAGTATTTGCTTTTTATGGGACACTTGAGGCTCTTAAAAAAGAGAGCTGCTAGAAAACTTAAATACAAAATTTCACTGTTGGTAACATAAAAGCCCAACAGAATTGAATAGTTTATGAAAATAATTTGAATATTTACACTTCAATTCATGGTCTGAAAATCAACCCCAAACCACGATCTTATTCTTAAATGGATTTTTTGAGAGAGCATTAAATGCATTTTGATTATTTTGACACAATGTCTACTTGGATATTTTGTGCAATGATTTGAAAGCAAAAAGAAAATTCCCTAAAAATCTAATGTAAATGTATGTGAATGTACATTATATATACAGAGAAGTACATTTATATGCATGCAAATATATAAAGTTTAACAAACATTTCAACTTAAAGGGGTACTTTGGGTTGTTGTTATTGTTAGGGGAAAATACTGTAAATTTAACTCGAATGAAGCCTCGGGCTAAAACACATTATAATTCTCTTGGCAGAGAAACTCGGGTTCAAGTTCATATCTTTTTATTTTCTTAGACTGAGGCTGTATGATCACTTAAACTGTGTTTTACAAACAGCATTACAGAAACACAGCAATGCAGGTCCATAAAACTGTTAACGAGAGAAAACCAAATGTGCCTCCATTTTGTGTTTCCTATCATTTTTCCCCCAATAAATCAAAGAAACCTCTTCTCAAAATTTCTTAAATTTCATCTATATAGAAAAATATTTACCATTATTTTAACAGGCCCCCAAAGCATCAAATATCTGTACCAAAAAAAAATAAGTATTCACTTCAAAAAGGGGAAAAATATTCCGAATAGGAAAAGGGGTAGAATAAGCATATGTCTAAAACACTGTCATTAAACTCATGGGTTTAATAAAACCCAAACATGGAGAATACATTATGTAAATACATACACACAACAGGCTTTTGAAGTCTAGGTGACCATAGGATCTAGGATCTGGGACTTGAGTTTTTTGTTTATGCTTTTTAGCAAGACTTCACATCATACACACACACACACACACACACACACACACACACACACACACAACTGAGGCTATTTATTCAGTTTTAAGCACAAATCTTTGCAAACTTAAGCAAAAGGGATAGCTAAGAATATGTAAGTGTCTGGGCAAAAGAGGAATTCACTAAACTTAAGAGTTAGAAACAAAAATAAACACAGTAAGAGAAATCCCTTCTTAATCTCTGTTCCAAAGAAAGACACTTACTCAAGGGAACACAGAGCAATTTTCTCCATTTAGGAGCACTGAAATGAGACTCAAGTCAGACACAAAAGTTACAAGCTCAGGCATCAAAGAAGATCAACAAATAAGTGCTTTCTTTAGCCTAATAACTATGCCTTAATTCCCTTCCTTTTCTCCAACTTGGATTTAAAGGAGAACACAGGACCATGAAGAGTATGTCAACACACAAGGGTCCCATTGCTAGTATTTTCGGATTTCAGAGATCAAATAACCATTATCAGATATTGACTAAGTACAACCTAGGGTCAGGCTCGAGGCTGCATGCTGAGCCACTGGGAAGAAAAGACAGAATCTCTGCTTCAATTAACTTAAAAGTACACATGTAAATAGACACATATGATGGTCAAAATAATAACACATTGCTTACCCCAGATAGTTCTTGCAACACCCCCACTAAGCATGTCTTATTATTATGACTTCTATGTTATACATGAAGAAACCAAAGCTCAGGGAAATTAAATGACTTGCCCAAAGTCACCCAGATAAAAAGCACACTACGCACTGGGTGTGCACATAGCTGGCATCCTGCTCTCTGCACCAGGCTCTTACTTAAGTGGTTTCTACGTCATAGTAACAACCAGCTAGTATTGACAAGCGTACTTCCAGGTAGTAAACGCCTCTCTCTCTTCTCAAAACAAGGCTCATTTTAAACAGGAGAAACCCCAGATTTGAGGAGGTGCTCCCGGGACCCTGCCTTACCCCGGAATTGGGAGCAAGGTCCAAGTGGGCTCTTGGCTTCCTTGATACCCAGCCCCAGGCTCCTTTCCAGAAACACAGGCTGTTCCCATCGAATTTTTCAAAAACACAAGCGACTTTCTAATAGCTTCCTGAGAGGCAGCAATGGGGAGTGAGGGTGAAGATGCCACACTTAGCAGGTCGGCCTGTGTCCACAGCACAGACCTGCTGAGCAGGGCAGGCACCGGCGACAAATATCTGGAGCCCCTTCTTTTAACACCCTCTATTTCTCTATGTTCAGAAGTCAGTGGCTTGCTTGGTGTTTTTGCCAATGCTTTTCCAACCACTGAACTGCTCTGCTAAATGGTTTCCTCTGTATTTCACATCCTTACCTGGATACCTTGCCTGACTCCCGGAGCATCTGTAAATGCAGCCAAGCTATTGTAATTATCCATCAGCCTATAGAACATAAGGCCTGGCCAATTGGTACACACCCTTCACACAAGAGCTCAGGCTCCTGCCATGCTGTCTGTAATCCCAAGTTGCTGGATCGAGGGAGGCTTGATGTAGCTATTAGCAACCAGCACTGGTATGGCCACACTGGTGTCAACTGCCTGCCCGAATATCAACCCTGTTGAATGAGTGGGATGACACACTACTCCAGCAGTCACAGAACATCTGCAAAGAAGGAGGTGTCTGCTTTCTGCAAAATGAGTGACAACAGGTGACTAAATGCCTCTAACTTCACTGTGTTCTTGTCCCTTAATGACAAATGGTCCCAAAACCATAGACACAAACGGACAAGCCAAGTAACAAAACAAAACAAAACAAACAAACATAAAGCACAGGCAACTACATTTAAATTGTGTGGTCCATGCTTTGTTTCCTTGGGATTCCATATTGAGCTCCAATGTCTATTAAGAACAGATCTCTCCTTACCTGTGCTCTTCTTCCCCTTTAATCGATCATAGAATCCTTAAGCCAAAGATAACTCTCCCCTCACTGCTACCTTCCCCATCTCCTCGTGGTTCAGGTTCTTTCTGTCCAGCCTCAGCCATGGGTCAAAAATTGTTCCATACTTGACCTTTATTCTCCAGGTAGGCAAGCGTGTGATATATATATATATATAAAAGAGTAAATCAGGAAGTGACCAAACCCTGCCGAGCCGGGTCCAGGGCTGGAGCCAGGCTGCCTTCCTGCAAGCACAGCTTGATTGCAACGTGTTGCTCTGCAAAAGGGAGCAGCACCTTCACCTTTGAAGAGAAATAAAACATCACCAAGGCCCTTAAAGGTGGAGAATCCCTTCCCAGGATCTCTAGCAGAGGACATGTGTGAAAGTCTGGCTCTCAGTGAGAAACAGGTCTTTACAACTTGGTGAAGCATGAATATATTAAAAATGTGCATCTCCTCCCTGTAATATTATCCCTCCTGTTTTATAGTTATGGCTCCCCAGTGGAAGCTGGCAGAAAACAACACGTACAAGTGAGTTCTGGTTGAGATGCTGGGAACTTAAAGCAGGCCACGGTAGAAGTGTAAGGGCACTTCTTAACACCGAGGAAGGCAGTTATGGCTCCACACTTTTTTGACATACTTTTCCCGTGTTTTCCTTTCCTACAATAATGGAGGAGCATGGATCTCACTTTGATACCCCCTTAGAATTTTATGTTTATATTCTGAGCAGTCCAGGGGTTGTTTTCTCTATCCCGGTATGCTGCCACCCAGTGGTAGCAATGATCTGCCTGGTTCATGGGGCTTGCTGAAGGCTCAGCCAATGAGCATATTATAAGACAGATATCAACAATTATTCACAGCTTTTAAAAATAAACATTGAGAGCCCATGGTATGCTATACTCCAGTGAGAGAGATACTGTATTGATATTCATGTCTACACAACACTTTAAAACATACTGCAACAAAGTGGTCTACAAGAGATGAACAAAAAGTATAAGAACACAAGCAGATGACATCATACAACAGACCTGAGAGAATGACCATAGTGTAAGCTTATTAAAGGCATACACATAGAAACCAACCAACAAGCACTGGATGAATAATAAGGATGGGAATGAACACTTTTTAAACATTTCAAAGGACTGGCATACATTTTAACAATATCTGCTTTGTCATCCTCCTAACAACCATGGAAAGACTTTATGGACAAGAAATCTAGGTTGCAGACAGTTTTGATATTTCATTCAAAGACAACCAGTTAATATGTGGCAAAGACAAGTTTTAAGATATCTTGACCTCACAGCTTGCATTCTTTCCATTATGTCATCATCCTGATTTATCAATATATATTTCTAAATATAAATGATGACAGTGAATCAAGAAGTTCAAAAGCAACCGCCCAAAAATCAAACTTAAAAAGAAAAAGAAAAAAAAAGCAGTGCTCATCTTAAAGTGCTATAACATTTGCCTAACCACATTAGTAAGCTCCTGGCCAAGATGCCTGTGCATTCTCAGGTTCAAATCAAAACCCTCCACAGGGCACGGGGTCATCAAGCTCACCTCAAAGGCCCTGCAGGTGCTGTCCTCAGGCAGCCCAGCCTGCCCCTTCTCTAACCAGAGTCTTGTCTATGGAGTCATAACTCCTCCCAGGCAGCCAGCCCACCATTGATGAATGCCCTGAATCCCCTCTCTGACATTTCTGAAGCAGATACAAACTAATTATTCTGCAAGAATAAAGATAAACATCACATGACTAATTTTCTCCAATATACCACTTGATTTGTAGAAGAGTGAAACATTGCCCTCTCACAGGAGATTTCTAGATGAAAGCTGCTAGCCGATTGTGAGCTGAAAGTTGTCATATATACATGTAGAATCTGTAAAGCTCTTTTCTGAAACAGTTGGTGTATAAACTAGGTATTAGGAAAGATAGGTTAAAAAAAAAATAACAGGATGGATCAAGGACTCATGCAGGAGAAAATGAGCACCCTTTTTCTGGAATGGTCTGGATTAGAAATTATAATGATGATAATGATATCTTAGTGGGGTGCAGCCAGGCTGGATAAGCCAGAAGGAGAGGAAGGCAAACAAAGAGAATTTTGATTCTTTGGTGTGGAACATTTTTCTATACAGATTTTAGCATTTCTGGCCAAATAAAACCTTAGTTTTAAGTTGCTGTTTTTGGTACAATTAATATGCCCTTATGGAAACTAGCAGCCCTGCGCATGAATCCGTGCACCAGTAGCTCTCTGCAGGGCCTGGCCGCTCCATGCCCACTGCCCAGAGGCTTTCCGTGGCCCAGAGGCCCATCTTCAGGCCTGATGAAGTGCAGAATGCTTGCCTCATCACTGGGGCAACAATGCAACCATCCCCCCATCCCCTCCAGCAGTTCCATGTCCGCTGTCCAAAGGACTTTCAGGGCCAGGGTGGAATGCTTGCCTCCTTGCCGCAGTGATGAAGCAAGTATTCCACCATACCACTCATACTTCCCACTCTCAGTGGCTGCCTCCCCAGGACTGGGGTACTCCGGCGGGGCTGAGAGGACTGAGCGCTGCCATCTTGTGACTATGGGCGCTGCCATCTTTGTGACTGAGTGATGGTTCATTTGCATATTACCCTTTTATTAGATAGGATAGGCCATGTGCTACTGATGGTGCCTGGCCCTGCTCATCAGCTTTAGGGCTGGGGTCAAACCCTGCTTGAGCCTCTGCTTCTGCTTCTGCAAATAGGAAGATTGAAATCCCTTGCCTGTAAGAGCCTTTCCAAATCAAAAACCTCTAACTGCATGCAGAATACATGGCTGAGAGCAGTGTCTCTTTCAGTCTGGAGGTCTTAATGTTACTTAGGGTGGGGGCTGAGCAGCCCATCTCATCTTAGCATCTTAGCATGGGAGCTGGCCATTTCAGCAATATGGCAGGATGGGGACATTGTGTCACCTGGTATCAGCTGACCTGGAGGCTGAAATCAACTACATGAGTGAGCAAGCAAGCAATCAAGCAATCACGACTATATGCAGAAGCCCCAATACAAGCTCAGCCCTGGAGCTCAGGCAGGCATCCCGGTGTCAAACTCCCTGCTATTGTCACCTGGCAATACCAGGAGAGCCATGTGTCCTGACTTGGTTGGGGAGGACAATGGAAGTTTTGAGTTTGCCTTTTCCTGGGCTTGGCTCTCTCCCTTTCTCTGTAATAAATCATAACCATGAATATAACAGCAGGCAGTGCATTCTGGGAGTCTTTCTAGTATAGTATCAAACCTGAGGGTGATTTGGGGAACCACCCCCCAAACTTGCAGTTGATATCAGAAGTGAGGACAGTCTTGGGGATTGAGTCTTCCAACTTGCAGTTATCCCCTACATCTTCCTGGTACCCCACTAAGTTAGAGCCACATATCCTGCTTCCTGGAGGAGTCGGTGTTTAGAAAGTGTGGGCAGGAAGTCCATGCCTCTCTCTGCTGTCATGGCCCGCAGACACCCAGAGTCCATAGAACCTCTCTGGGCTCCAGTTTCATCAGCGAAACGAGGACTTGAGTAAGTTGTACAGTCTAAACGACAAAGTTATTATGAGACTTAATTAAGTTAATGACGGTGAAAGCCCTGTGAAAAATGCTGCCTCCTTTTACAATGATAAGATGTTAAGAACCACTGTTACTATTATTTGGGAGCTTAAATGCTTGAGAAGTATATGTGCTCTTCCAATTTTATTGCATTTCTCCTGGCCAGCAAACTCATCTTGTCTCCATCGGCAGGTGCTGAAATTATGTCAGCTAGAACTTTCATTAGCAGACGATTTTAGTCACTGAAAAGTGATGGCAAAACAAATGCAGCATTTTGACGTCGCTGTATCTATTCTGGCACAGTGCAGTTTCGAGGCTAATGTCTTTTCAAACAGCTCTGTTTTGCCTGCAGACTTGAATACCCTCATTATAGTGTTTGAAAAAAAAGTTCCCTTATGTTTTTTTAAAGAGCGCCATTCTTCAAAAAGATGTCAAGAAGCTCCTTTTCCCCCCCTTGCTACAAGGTGTAATGTAGAGATAAGCACAAAATCTGGTTGGAAATGTGACCTATATTGGACTGGCAACGCTTAATATCAAGCAAACAGCTAGTTTGGGAGCTCGGGTTGTCCTACCGCGCTGCTGATATTTGGAGGAAAGGGCCACATGTTATTCGTGGACAGTGAGAGCAGTCTGGAAGTCAACAAGGGCTTCTAAAAATCGGAATCACTTGCTCATAGGGTGCATCAGAGTTTTGAACAAGTCCCTGGACTTCCTCGAGACAGCCAAAGCCAGTTCTTTTGGAAAACATTTTATTTTCATGCTCAGCGTAATAAGAAGAGAAAAGTCGTGTTTTGCAGATGAAATGGTGCTGATAATAAAAAGTAGGTCACACTCTCTCTATCTTTGTCTCTCGTTACTTTCTCTGAAAGACAAAGCAGGTTCCGAAGATGTGGATCCAGTCAGGTTGAGCCTCTGACCTGAGTGTTTCTTGCACTCTGAGTAAAATCAGGAGCATTTCAATCTGGGTTGACATTTTACAAGGCAGGGGACATGGAAACAGCAACTGTGGGCTGGGGGGGGGGGGGTGCAGATAGCAGAACACCCAGGCTTTTGGGAAAAGTAAGAGCTGTTGGTACCTATGACCTTAGGAAATGGAGCAGCAAGGCAGGAAAAGGGCACAAGGAAGAAATGTCATCTTAGCAACCATAGGAGACAATATCATTGTGAACATTTATTTCCTCTCCACTCCAAGGAGAGATCTGACATCCCTGCCTCGTAGTGATAAGCTCACTTCCTCGAGCCAATGAAATAGGGCTGATATGACAGGTGTCACTTCCAGGAAGAAATGCTAAGAGCTCATCTTGCCTCCTTCCAGTATGAAAGGAGTCCTAGAGAGAGGCCTGGATCTGGAAGCAGAAAAGATGAAGAGTGGAGCTGACTCTTGATGGGTCTGTACTGTGCACAAGAACTCATTCTCTGCTTCTGTAAGCCATGGAGGTTGTGGGTTGTTTGTTAATGCAGCATACCTCGTCTGTCCTGACTGATATAGATCCCTCAGTCCTTCTTTTCCAAAAGTATGATCAGGATGCTAAGAATAAGCAAGCCTATGTGTTTGTGGGTCTGTATTTCTAAATCGTTTCTTAGCCCAGGAGTGGGCACTGTCACACTGAGAATCAACTGCACAGGCTGGACTGCAAACACAAGGGCACACACACTATATTTCCAGGGTCCCCATGAAAATAAAGCCCTCTAAGAGTAATGATGGCTGTGAGAAGATAGCAATGGCTTTCAAAGAGGACTTCCCAGGGATGACCTTAACATGCGCAATGGAGCCAATACATTAAAGCAAAGACTCTAGAATCAACTGCCTGGATACAAATTCTAGAATCTATCACTTGCTCTGGGTAAGTTGCCTAATCTGAGCTTCTGTTTACGCATCTGTAAAAGTGGGCTCATAACTTTGCTCTCTGCCACACAGAACCGATGAGGGGATTAAGCAGATTGTGCATACGGGGGGAAGAGCGTGGATTCTGGCCACAAGGTAATAACCCCCTGTCTCCTGGGTCCTTGTGGCCCTTGTTCCTGCAGTGATTCACACCACAGTGAATACTTCTCTGCCAAGAACTTCTCTACCGCTGGTTTCCTGTGACTTATTCATGTAAGCTGGAAATGATCAAGGGAACAGCCCCTTGGCTGCCACCGCTGCGACCTAACTTAGTAAACTTGCATCGGAAGCGTCATCATGACTGTGTTCCCACCTGAGACTAACGACCTCCTTTCTGCCCTGGGTCCAACCAGAAAGCTGCATCCTTTCGCCATGTGCAAGAAAATGGACTGCCCTCTGTACTCCTGGAGCAGGCGGCCCAGGAAAGGCAACACGGGGTCATGTTCAGAAGCACTGATAAGGTGGGGCCACAAAAATGGAAAGGAGAAGCCAATTTAGGTTCTGTGACTTAGCATTTAGACCAGTAACTTGACACTTCTGAGCACTAACTTCTTAATCTCTAAAGTGGAGGGAGTGGGGGAGGTAAAGTGAGAGGAAAACCCTCCAGGCCTGAGGACAGAATGCAATCACTATCACCTAGATGGTGCTTTCAGGATGGAGTGGATCCCATAGACCTCAACCAACGTTAGCTGTTACTGCCTTTAGTAATCAAACAAATGATACCAATACTGCCAGAAATGCCCCAAATCGCAGCCAGCAGACTGCAGCTCAACTTGGAAGGAAAGAAAAAGACTTCAAAGAAGCCAGCCTGTCCTTGAAGAGGCCTCTGGCCACATTCCTAGCAGAGACAAGGATACGGGCCCTGCAACAGAGAATGACCAAGCCTGCCCCCATCCCTGCCAGAAAATGACAATCATGGAACTCTGTACAAGGCAGGAAAGAGAGAGGGTTTGTAGGCTCACACCAGAGAAAGGGCTCTTTAGCACAGGAAAATAGGAAATGTGATCCCACTTAGGTTCTCAGTATTTCTTGATCTAGATTTATTCTTTTGCTAAGTTTTAGGGCTATCATGATCATTGCACAATATGGCCTTTGGTTAAGAAATGGTGTGGATGCTGAGGAAATAAACGAAGGGATAAAAAAAGGGAAACCAGGTCCTGATCATTTGGTCCCTGGATCAAGCTTTACCTGATCTCCTCATCACACCCATATTTTCCAGTCAGTTAAACCTGTTTGCGTGAATTTTTCTTCCACTTTTAATAGAAAGCATCCAACACTGGCAAGTGCACACAGTGGAAAGCGGGAAATTATTTCCTGTTACAACTGGACAAACTTTCCAAGAATCTATCAGAGATTTAGAATCTATGCCAGACATGACCATGTTGGTTCTTTTCAAATGTGTGAATATGATGACGAGGCTTGCTTCCTTGCTAATAGACACAGTGACCATTCATCCCTACTGGTCTGAGACAATCCTAATTTATGCCTGTGTCCTGGAATAATTTTTAATGTCTCCTTTCTCTTTAAAAAACCTCTAAGATCGATTAAATAGTAAATTATAAGATCACCCTACTCATAATTCTGCTTTCCAAAGTTTTTTCTCTTAAGAGTAGAATCCCACACCCCTTTCCCAAATTCTTTTTCTGTGATAATTGTGGCTAATTATACTCAGCAAATAATCTCTTCTTGCCAGTCTTCCCATGTTTGACTTTTGGGGGATTAATCACAGCTTTCTGCTGTCGAGCGTGTTTCTTGAGAGCCTGGTATTATTGTTTTATCTAAAGGAAACCCCTCTGAAACGGGGCCTCCATCCATCATACCTCGTGTGGTAGAAAGAACTGATTAAAACTTCCTGGCCTGCAAACTTGTTTGTTAATATGTCGCTTCCTCCCTGCCGCCAGCATACGCTCTTTCTCGCGCAGAGTGTTTAGGATTCTGCGAAGGGCATTGTTTTATGAAGATGGGACGGTTATCCGTGCGGGAGAACGCTGTGCTGGGAACCCAACCACCCCTGTAAACACAATGATAACATCGTGTCCGCACACTGGCAGAAGACAATGCTCCCGATTCCCTTTCCCTAATTAGAGTCTGAAACAATAGGTGGGAAGTATGAGGCCCTGCTATCATTATCTATTGGCCTTCATTTCTGGGCATTGATTGAGCCTAGGGTGTTTTGTGTGTGTGAAGAAATAGCAAATTAAAACTCAGACTTCTTCCATTCTTCTTCCTGCAGTGTTCATCTTGTTATGAAGCTGGGGTGACAGAGATTAAAAATCGGAAGTGGAAGATTTGAGAGTTGTACACAATTGTGAACCGTCCCAAGTTCCCTTTCAAAATTATTCCAATAAGCACGTGTTGGATCAAGGCAGACAATGGGATGGGGCTTGTGAGGGTTTTTTTTTTTTTTTTTTTTAAAGAATTGTTTTGGTCAGGGAGAGACAGACCAGTAGCTTCCCCCATGGCGGGCAGACGGCTTGTCTTCTGAGCCCATGAATGAGACATCATCTGCTACTTCCCTAATAGGAACCAGCAGGGGCACAATGTCATTGTTTATTTTTCAGAATCTGAAATGCCCAGTACCCTGCTGACATTTGATACATAGATCTGCAGGGTCACGTTTTCTCAGGACATTCTGAGTAGGACATCTTAGCTAGCTTCGTTAGAGAGACAAAATCCTCTCTGGCAATCAGCCACATGAAGTAGATTTCCATTTATGATTGCCCTGTAGAGTAACAATGAAGATATTTAGATGGAAAAACCTCCCAGGCTCTCACAAAAGGGGTCTTTAGAACCGCTGATATATAACATGTAGTTCCTTTGAATTCAACCAGCCAAGATAAAGTGCAGGTGACCACATTCTGTGCCAGAGAACTCCTCTAAAGGAAGAGTTCTCAACTGTACAAAGTAAATGAATCAGGATTTGGTTTCCAGTGTATGGTACTGAAGTGAATGGGGAGGGGCATGAAGAAAATTAGAGAGCAATTTTTTATTTGCAACTCATTTTTCTAATTGTAACTCAATCCCCATTGAACATATCTATTGTAATAAATATCGGAACACCTAGTGGATTTTTTAATTGGTCTGTGAATTTATTTATGGGAAAAGGTATAAAGTTTCAGTTTTCTCTCCATTATATAACCTTCCATTATGGGGATGGTCCACCCAATCTCCTAACCCGTATCTGCCTGACCTTCTCAGTTATACAGATCTTCATGCTTATTTTTCAGGTACCCTCTCTCAGAGGCGAGGGGGTGACAGAATGTCACCACCCAGATCTTCTCTATATTGGAAATCTTAAATCACATGCCTTTGCTGTGCCACTTTGGGCCTCTGACATCCATCCCTATGCAGATCCCACTTCCCTAATGCACCTGGTTAGCAGAATTTGTCTGCCCACTGCTCGCCAAAACATCTCTCTTCTGCTGCACCCTCTCCCTCTGCCTGCTGTGCCCACCTCTGATAAACCAGTGCCCTGCCTTCTTTCCCCTACACGGTGGCTGCTTCATCCAGATTCCACCTATGACAACACTGCTTACATGGAAAGACCGCACTTCCCAGCCTCCATTATTGCGATTAAGCTGCAGAGGGAGGCATGTGTGGGTCTTCAGGAAAGTCTCCTTTAAAGGGAGAGGACACACCCCTGTTTTTCTCCTTCCTCTTTCCTGTCCCCTGAAATGGCTGGTGCTCAGGCAGCCTTCCTGAACCAGAACAGAGGGCTAAGGATGGAGCAGCAATGAGAGTGTCCCTGGTAAACACAAAGCCATCACACAGCCCGGGATCGCTCCTGGACAGTCATTATAGGCGAACAACACACATTTCTATCTCATTTATTTTAGTTTTTCTTCTAAGTGCTAAAGACTTAAAGTGGACAACTCAGATGAGGACCCTGTTCCCTTGGGACAACAAAAAACCACAAATAAGCGATGAATGGATAATATCTGATAGTGGTAAGTACAGAGGAATAAAATGCAAGAGAAAATGTGAGTGGTTACTTTGGACAGGAGGGTCAGGGAGGACCCCTGGGAGGAGAACGTATTCACAGCTGAACAGGAAGGGGGAAGGGATTCATACTTCACTTTCAGATTCAATGGGCAAGCCTCAGTCTCTCATGCTCCTCGGACTCACCCACAGTATCAGTGAACTTCTGGCTGTAATTTCTGTTAAAAAAAAAATAGCAGTATGAGCATGTGTGTTAGTTACGCTCACACTGGTTGCTGTGATTTGGTAAAAGATTGGGTTGCCCACATAGAGTCCAGAATTAGCATTCCTGATCCGTGGGAGGCTTTGCTCCATGAGGTGACTTGGGGTGCCTGGCTCCTTCCATCCTGTGGCTCTACCATCTTTAATGAGTGGCTTCCACACTGGCAAGGTGAGGTGACTGCTGTCCTATTTATCACTCAGGGAGTGGTGTGCATGGCAGATGTTAATGTGTCAGACCTGGGAAGGCCAACATCACTTCTACCAATATTCCATTGAGTAGGTTCAGTCATGTGACCACACGTAAGTCAGAGGCACTGGGAAATGCAGTATAGCTGTGCGCCAGGAAGTGAGGGAAATGGCTTGGCGATGTGCTCAGGGCCTGTGCCGGCAAGAAGCACTCAGCACACTTGTCAGAAGAGTGGCCACCAGCCCTCTTCCTCCAAGTTCAGGGTCTCAGATACCCTTACAAGGGATGGCCTGGGATAAGGACATTCCATGATCAAAATCCACTCTGGTAGGATACAACATGGGATGCTGGATGTGGGAAGAGAAAGCTAGGGCTGAAATCCAATGGGTTAATTCACTAAAGAAAAAAAAAAAATCCGACCTGTTGTGCTCTCAGACAGCCTCAGAGCTGGAAAGCTAATTGTCCTTCTGGGATGCCAAGTTCTTTGTGGAGCCCTCAGAAAGGACCGCTAGACCTTTTGAGGTTTCTCATTGCTCTGATCTCGTGCTAATGGATAGTGTTTTCCAAGCTGATGGTAGTTTAAAGATATGGCATCTAACCAATGATAATGTGTCTGACCTCTTAAGGGAGAGGCTTGTGCCCCTTACTGTCTCAGCCTCCCTTATTGGCGAATTACATAACTTGACTAGAAGTTGGTTTTAGAGAAATCAATTTTACCATTGCCTAATCGCAAGGAAAGACCATAAAGTTTTATGAGAGCTGAAGGGACTTACAGAGGAGAACTTAAATGATAATTAACGGGGACTAAATAAAATGATAAGAAATAAAATCCCACAAGGTGTTTTTCCCTGCGCCGCCATGCTAAATTATAGTGCCAGGGACATAATCCTGCTGGTTATGTCTCCCACCAGGCACCAAGGAAGAGAGGAGAGAAAGGCATTTCCTGGTCACCAGTAAAACAATGTAGGGAGAAAGTATAGAAGAAAACTCCTCAACCTTCCATCATCTAGTAACTATGCAACCCTGGGCAAGTTCTCTGAGCCTCGGACTCATCATCCATCTGCAAATTGCAGCAAATAACAGGGATCCCCTTCATAGTATTATTGCACAGTTACAATAAAACAATGCACGTAAAAACTATAGCACAGCACCTGGCCCACGTGAGTCTTCGATTAATATCACCATTGTTCATACCAGTAAAGGCTTACAAACAACCTGGGGCTCTGTCCAGTTTGGACAAATAACCAGTAATGGTATCATCTTCATTTTACAGATGAGGAAACTGAGGCTCAGAGACACTGGAAAACTTGCCCACACAATAACAGAAGTAAAAGATCAGAATTGGATTCCATATGCAGACTGTTTTGGCTCTAGAAGCCAGCACAGTTGACTATGTCCAGTGTAAGGTCCAAAGACACATCTGGGTGCTTGTTCATAACTTGGATTTCCAACACCCCCACCCCCGTTTACTGCATGAGAATCCCTGGAGGAGGGGGCTGATTATCTGCACATCTAACAAGCATCCTTCAGGTGATTCCTGCACACACTGAGCTTGAGAACAATCGCTGCTGAGTGCTTTTTACATACAACATTGCAACTAGGGGAAAGAAGTTCCTAAGGGTCGTATTTTGTTAAACTGTCAAAAGAGTTGCTCATTTCTCTCTGTATCTCCTCCTACTTCTCTGTCAGCCATTGTCCTTTCTGGCACTTCTGTGTCTGCATAGAAGGCCGGGGTAGATGCAGCAAGGCCATCAAGCAATACAAAAGATTACTTCTCCATGCTGGGTGGATGGCATGAGGACATGTTTCACAAATATATGATTTATTACAAAGGTCAGCCACGCCATGCTATGGGAGCATGCTGCCATAGGTGATTAAGATAGTTGTGACAGGGGAAGTATTTTTTAATGAAAACCATCAATGTTGCTCTGAAAATGAAAGACTTGACATATTCTATTAGCAGGAACAAATGTACTTTGTTCTAGTATGGATGGATGAGGTTCTGCTGCAGTAAGGAATTGCTCTCACATTTTGGAGACTCAACACAGCAAACACTTAGGTCTTGCTCATGCTACAAGCCCAGAAGAGGCTGGCAGGGAGTTCTGTTCATTTTAGTCACTCAGGGACCCTGGATGAGGAAGATCTATCTCACCACATGTGTCCATGATCATATTGTTAGGAGAAATGAATTACCATGTTCTGGCTTTTAAATCTCCCCCTGGAGGTGACAACTACCATTGACATTTCCTTGGTCAAAGCAAGTTACCTACTTATGCCTCACCCCAAAGTGGGAAAGAAATGTCATCCTGGAAAGAGACTAGAGAAATATTTGAAATAATACCAAAGACTACTCTACCCATTTAAAAGCAAACACACCAATAAATCAAGCAATAAATAAATATGATAACATAAATTATTGATATCTGGATTTCTTGGTTAATTAAATAAAATGTAACTATGCTCTGCAAATTTGATCCTAAAACAAAATATAGGTGGAATTTCATTCTTATAGTACCTGGGAGGGAGCATGAAACCTCAGAAAAAAATAATATAAAAATTAGCTTGACATCTTATTTTGCCAAATGAATGCCTTGGACATGTGCATGCAATGTACTGTTTGACCAGCAGCGCTTAACCATTATTTCTAGGCCATCACTGGCCTTAGATGTGTCCGGCAACTTCTCACACTCTTGCTTGCCTGGTTCTCCAGATGTGGACTAAGCTGATGCCCGGAGCAACCTACCTGCCTCATGTAAAATAGGTTGCACATGTTTTTGTTTGGAGAATGAACCATGTGCTGAAAAAATATTGGAGGGATGGCCACAGGAGCTGATGCATGTCAAGATCACATCTTTTCAGAAAATGGAATCTGTGCCTAGGTTTCTGAAAGGGGACTGGCACCTAAAAGGCAGCTCCTTTCCAGAACACCTCAGCACCAAAAGGTGGGTTTCTCTCCGAAGCAAGAGAGGAAGAGGGTTAAAACCAGACAAAGGCACTCGGGACCTGCGGGAGGCCAACTATGCAGACTTTTCAGGCCATGAAATATGGCTCCTGTTTTGACACTCTTGTAATAGCATGATGTGCGCTTTCCTTGTTTCTGTGGGGTTTATGGTCCATAAAGTTTAATAATAATCTTAACAGCTGAACAGAGAGCACACGAGGCTCGAAGGCCACTCGTACCAAAGGGGACCTGGCTTTTTAATTTATTCCCCCCAGGCATCTGGACTTATACACGTGCCCATCTCCCATTGTCGGCCATACTGAATAACCACGTGGTAAAGGGGGACACAAAAGGGTGCGTGTTTATAAAAGAGCAAATTTGATGCTCACTTGGCCTACGCAGTTGTTTGAGCTTTGAGGAACTGAAAATTACAAAGCTGCTTGAACTGCAGTTTGGGTCCAATGTATGGGTCCAATGAATCACATAAGAGCTAAAGGAACTTTGGGACACTCACATAAACAATGGGTTACTAGTAAGTTCCTTCCCACATCTCCACAAACTAGATCCAAAGGAAATCTTTGCATTCCCTGGAGCTAACCCAAGGGTTCTGAGCTCTTTATTTCTCCAGGTTCGTCCTTCGTCCTTCCCTTGTTTCCTGAAAGATGTGCAAGTATCTATTTCTCTTCAAAAGTGGCGGATTATATATCAATCAGGCCAGGTTTTGCAGAGGACAACTGAAGAGATGCAAACCAAGAAAGACAACCCAAGGCAGGGCTCTGGGATGGGAGGGGCTTGAGCACTCTTCACTGGGAGATAATTCCAGCTTGGGGGTGGGGGGAATTAGAGGAAATCCTTATCAGGTCACATTTGCATATCAAAGAGCTCTTCCTGCTGGGCTAGTTTTGCCCAGTAACAAAGTTATCTCATTCAAGGCCAAGAGGCTTTCCTCTGAAGCTAAATTCTGCTGTTCCTCCCACTCCTCCCTTGTGTAGCAAAATAGCTCGGTTCTAAAACGTCACCAGGAAGTAATTCACCTCCCTGGTGGCTCACTATTATCCCGGCTGTCCCTAGATGGCTGAAGTTTCCTTGAGGAATCTTTGGTTTAGGAGTTCTGTGGAATTACCCTCAGCTTCCTCAGGCCAGGAACCAAGGAGACAGAGACAGAAATACTGTAGCCTATGTCACTCATTCATTCGTTCACCTCATCTCCTCATCTAACCACTAATCCTACAAAAATGTATTGAATCACTCAGTTCCTAATGCAAAGCTATTTCTTCTTTCCGGACCTTTGATCCTTTAGTTAATTAATATATTAGAAGTAGAGTCTGGGATCCTGGCCAGGAAGCTCAGTTTGTTAGAGCATTGTCCTCATACCCTAAGGATGTAGTTTCTATTTCTGTCCCTAACACTTCGTTAGGGACAGAAATAGAATATTTGGGGACTAGCTATTAGTTATAAGAAATAAAATAAGAAATATTAATCATGCTCTGTTAACCATGATTGTTTTGCTCTGATTAAAGAAAGTACATTCTAACCTCGCTGGGAGTTGTATGCCCCTGGGACCTGGCATTCACCCTATGCCCCCAGGAGTCAACCCTGACTCTGGGAGTCAATCTTGGAATGGGATCTACCCCTCTTCAAGAACTTCCTATTATCATGGAAAGATTAACAAACTTGTTGCCCAAATGATGGAATCCCACCCCAGCCCACTTTGCCTACTTCCCATACCTGTAACTGCTACCTCCCTATGTAATCTTTGTCCTACCATATATAAACAGCTGGCTTATGGGGGGCTGCAGAGATTTTGTGAATGTCCTGCTGCTCTCCCATACTGCCCACAGTATTGAAGCAAATGCTCATATATGATTCAACTTCGTCTCTGCTTAATTGGCTCAAGTAGTGACAGGCAGCACAGACTCACTGATTGTCTGGTTGCATCAAAATCTTAGAAAGCTCTAAATATAGGACAGTGGTCGGCAAACCGGGGCCTGTGAGACACATGTGGCTCTTTGGCCCCTTAAGTGTGGCTCTCCCACAAAAAACCACGTGCGGGGGCACACGTACAGTGCGATTGAAACTTTGTGGCCCATGCGCAGAAGTTGGTTTTTGGCTCTGAAAAGAAATTTCAATCGTTGTACTTGTTGATATTTGGCTCTGTTGACTAATGAGTTTGCCGACCATTGGTATACGGGTATAGTTAGGGGGACCAGATGTTTTGATTTACGCCCATTGTCCTATAATTACCTGCCCCCTTCCTTACTCAAAAATGTCTGAGTTTGAAGGATAAATTATATAGTCACTCAAATCACAGCACAAACACATAGGAAGAAGGCTGGAGGTGATGAAGGAAGTGGGTAGTTTTTCAGTAACCTACCCAAGAAGGACTTTGATAAGGGTATCTAAGTGATGACATCACAAACATCTATAATTAGCAACTTCTGCTTTTAAGGAAGTCCTAACAATAGACTAACTTTGTTTCTGTTGCTAGTTTAATGACAATTTTCTACAGGAAGATTTTCCATGTTTGCCCTAAAGGGTGGCTGTTCTCTACTTTTAGGAAAGAAATGTTGATGATAGGGTAAAGCATTGTGTTAATGTAATGGTTCTAGTTTATGGGGTTTTAAAATATTTGCCAGGCTCAGGGAATCTCCACTCATTACCTATGTGACCTACTTTGCACCTTTAGATCCTCCTTTGTAAATTCAGAGTAACAATATTAGTTCCATAGAGTTCTGAGAACTAAATGGAATCCTCCTCAGTTCACAGGAACCCAAGACAGGGCATAGTAGATGCTCTCACAATTACAGTATTTAATATTGCCATTATTATAGTTATCCTGAATCCTCAGCATCCTTGTTACTATTAAGCACACTTTGTAGTTAAAGAAAAGGAGCTCTGAAAAGCGACTATTAAAAGAGTGAGACTAAAGATTGAATTAGGTTTAACTCTAAGGAGCCCACACCAGCCCCCGTATTTAGGTTACACTGGAATTAACAACAGCATAAAATGTGCAGTGGTATGTTGGTTAAATCAATGCATACATCAATAGTAACAATAAGAAATACTTAGTGGTTTAGGAATTTTTTGAGCAATGCTTGTCTAATTACCATCTTCCAGGTGGCATGGTGTATCTCTGATTCCTGAGACACGCCAGTTAGAGTGACAAAAGTGTGATCTCCCACTGTTGGAATTGAAGGAGAAGCAGACAAGGGAATCCGAAAGCCAGACAAGCAACTGATGGAAAGCTGACGAACCTTTCTCATAGACTCACACTTTCAGATAATGCTTCTGGAAAAAAGGGTCTCCTACAGAAAACAAAAATCTTCAATACTTGAAAAAAAAAATTAGTGTTGGGCACTACTGATTCCTCCCTTCTTATTCCTCAAAAGCTAATGCTGCAGGTTGGGGATTCCCACAGGGGTCTCTTTTCTGGTTCCCTCCATGGAGGGCTGAGATCCCCGGTTATGACTGACCTCCAGCAGCACCACCTTATTCACACCTTGGTCAGCACTAGTGTCTGATTCTGCTGTGTACCACACCAGCGGGGTTTCTCTATCTCAGTGGTTGGCAAACTCATTAGTCAACAGAGCGGCAAACCACGGCTGGCTGAGAGCTGCATGTGGCTCAAGAGCCGCAGTTTGCCAACCAATGCTCTATCCCCTTTCCCTTGCTATGCTCTGCCATGTCTTATGCATCTGAGGCTCCCAGCATCTCTCCCCTCTCAGTTAAGTTCTCAATCAGTGTTGAATGAACAATGGCCGCACTGTGATCACACTAAACAAATTAGGTTACAAATGCTCCCCACTTAACTGAGCTAGAAAGGGACATGCCGCTGGTGACCTGCCCAGGCTCCTTCATTCAGGGATGCGGAGAGGCAGCCTGGAGAAGCCAGGTGCCTGCAATGAGGGCTCCAAAGGGCAGATCAATGCAGGAACGTGAGCCCTGACCCAACAGAGACTCCTGCTTGGCAAGGCACTGAAAGGAATCAGCCCAGTCTTCCCTCATTTTCCCCTCATTCTTCAGTGGAGAAGCTAAAATTAGATGGAAGGGTAAAAAACAACCATGCAAATCAAGGCTGAGACTGGAGAGGAGTGGCGGGGAAGGCAGGGGGGTGGGGGGGGGGGAGCATGAAGCACAACAGATTTGCTTTCATTCTTAGAAGGCAGTGGGAGGGAGAGTAGATTCCCGCTAAGTAAAGCGCTGGCCTTTTTCACCGAGCAGGAAATACTGAGTTGCTTTGCTCCTGCAATCCCTGCAGAGCCCGGCCTGATGGTTTAGCCAGGGCATGAGGGTCGCAGCCCAAGAGAGCAGGAGAGAGCATTTGGAAGCTGGTGTCAGATTTTCTGCTGGGGTGTAGCTCTGGCCTCAGCCCCGCTGCAATCACGGGGGAGGCCCAATAGGCCCAAGTCAAACAAGCTGCCTGGCTTTCAGAAATGCTTAACCCCTGCCCTTCACCCACCTCTCCGAGCCGCCTTCCCCTCCCTGCCCCGTGTGGAACCGCGGGATGCAAGGGGCTTCCAGTGTGAAGAGAAAAAGTCGCCATGCCCTCGTCCTTGAGGTAATTAATCAGCGGTGACTCTTCACGCGGTGAATAATATTACTCCGAGCACCGCAGAAGCAGCTCGGGCGCAGACACGCGGGCACTCGGCGGGGCTTTATTGCACGGTGACAAGGCTAAGCTGTTGACACGGTACAGTGTGTGCGAGAGCCTCAAATATAACCGGGGCTGCTGCCAGACACTCTGGATTTTCAAGAAAAGAAACATTTCTGGTGTTTCCCGGAGGAGGTATAAACTTCCAGCCCGCCCTGAAATCGGCTGCAAGCATGCAGCTCCACACCAAGCAGTTTCCCCTCCCTCACTCTCCTGCCTCCCCAAAGTGAGGGGCGGGAGGGCACTGCGTGCTTGATGCCATTCAGATTTGTGGGTGGTGCCTGTGGGGGAGTTCCTGTTGTCCCTGCATTGAGCAGTTGGATTGCACACCAGTGCTCAGGACACTACCAGCTACTTGTGTGGGGTTTTCTTTTCTTTTTCTTTTTTTTTTTTTGGGGGGGGGGATAAATATGGAGAAGAGGGAAGAAAGGGAAAAAGAATAATTGGAACAAATGTTCCCGCTCCTATCTAAATAGGGTTCTCTAAAGATATTCTATCAATGTCTTAAACAAAGGTCAGCCTTTGGATTAGTGCTAAATCCTTTCCTTCAACATCCATCCCCTTCATCTCTGAGTACCCTTCCTCGCCAGCTATCAGCAGGGGGAGGACACGACTCTTGCATTTTGGACTCTGAATCCCATGCTTGAAGGAGACATTTAGAGCTTCCAGATGTGAACAAACACGAATAGAGAGGTTGGGTCAGAAAAGATTGGGGTAGCCCGCTCCAAGGAATGAGTCCTTTGAAACTGCAGAATGTGAATGCTCAGGAAGCCGGTCCTCTTCCTGGGAGGTCAAGCCTTGGTCTTGGGGAGTGAATGCTGAAGAAAGCATAAAATGGATGTGTATTATGGTGGTCTTCCGCAGTATAAACTGCTCTTTAAAAAAAAAAAGCTTCTGATTAAAAGTATAATTTTATTTAATATCCTTCAAATAAAAGAAGAGAGGCTATTAAGTTAGTATGATCGCCATGAATATCATTGAAAGCAGCGCTAATAGAGTTGTTTTTATGATTCCATTTATTCAAAATGAAGAATGGCATTCGCCAAATATAAGATCTGATGAGGAACAGATTTATAAAGCAACTGAAGAGCAAAGACGAACTGGAGAAAACATTTATTTTGATTAGATGATTTTGTGGTTTGTGTACTGGTTACAAATCACCTGACAGCCACCAGATACACTCCTGGTCTTCCAAACAAGAATGTGTGTGTGGAAAACTCCAGTGAGAATAGGGATAGCTGGGGGTTTTTGGCGCTAGAGGGGATCTCCTCATTTTAAAATATTACTTTCCTAATAACAAAATGTCTCATTTTTAAAAAGAAAAAAACCACAAATACAAATTATTGGGGGGCTGCGCTGATTGTGTGCATCATTTTAATGATAACAACACGTGTTCCTGAGTGACAGTTCATTTGGGTTTAAGGCACAGATTTGGCACATTTAATATATGGAGAAATGAGGCTTGCAAACTTTCCAATATGGTGTCTGTGCGTTAGGCTTGTCATGAACACGGTGCAGCAGATTGCCTCCAAGGTTTATGCCCAACACTGGCACAATGGTGAAGAATCTGCTACTGACGCCCTCATTTAAAAAATAAATCAATAGGCCATGGCTGGATTGCTCAGTTGGTTAGAGCATCCTCCTGATCCACTAAGTTTACGGGTTCGATCACCAGTAAGGGCACATACAAGAATAAACCAATGAATGCATAAATAAGTTGAACAACAAATCTATGTCTCTCTCTCTAATCAATAATAACATTATAAAAGGAATAAAGTGGAGAAAGAGCAGTACAGTGCGCTATCGGGGGGGGGGGGGGGAAGGTTGGGGGAGGGATTCTGTGTTGCACATCTCCGTTTTGGTAACCCAAAGCAGGAATATAAGCTTAAAGTCCTGAATTTAACAAACCTAATTATCAAGGCTTAATTAGTACCAAGGGTACAGCTTCATGGAACACCTGCAGACTTAATTTATGTCCTGACTGAGAGGAACAAGTGTTAATGGGCTGTATTTATGTTAATGCCTGAACCTTAGGAGCCAGTGGAATAAAACAGACCACGCACCAGTTTTCCAAGTTACAGAATAAATATAAAAGATTTTTTTATGTAATGCTAGTTTGTGCATAATTTTTTAGGTTTCACGCAGATCTCCTTAAAAAACTTAAACTAGAAAAGTGGCATGTGAAACAGTAGAGCCATCCTGGGTTTCTGTAAAATTATACCAAGATCAACCCATAAACTACTGTTATATCTTGTCTTGAAAGCTGACAGTGGCTGATGGGGTTAATGGTCTCAGTGTTCAGGATCAGTGTTTTTCATGATGCTGGAATATAAAACCCATTTTGCATAATATTAAGAGGAGAGCTAACATTCACAGAGGGCTCACTCGGTCACTATGTGAGGTCTTTGTGTACATTTTCCAGTTACAGACTCGGAGACTGACTCAGAGGAAATAAACAGCTTGCCCCTGGCCATGTTTACAGGCAGCTCAAAGGTTTGGAATCTGGATCCCCTAATCCTTTATATCAATGAGCTAACCTTCCTTTAATGCACAGATAATACTAAGAAAAATGTAAAATATATATTCATACCTATAGAATTCTGAGCAAACTAGAAATAAATGCAAATTCCTCAATCCGATAAAAACCAAGCATCATGTATGATGGAGAAATACTAAATAAGCCAATGATGCCTGCTCTCTATATTTCTACTCAACATCCCTGGTGACTCAAAGTATCACACAAGAAAAAGAAACAAATGCAATACAAACCAGGGTAGAAGAAGCAAAACTATTTTTATATGGAGAGAGAAATATCTTATAGAATCTTAAAAAAAAAAAAGAAAATTCAAGGTCACAGGATATAAGACCAACTTACTAAAATAAATTTCATTTCTACACAAATAAAAACAAAGAATTGAAAAAAAATTAAAAACATAATTTGCAATGGCATAAAGTTTAATAATCAATTTAACAAGGCCTAGCTGGTGTATTCAGTGGTTAGAGCATCAGCCTGCCCACTAAAGGGTCTCAGGTTTGCTCCCTGCCCCCTGGTCTGGGCACGTTCAGGAGGCAACCAGTCAATGTGTCTCTCTCATATTGATGTTTCTGTTTCTATCTCTCTGTCTCTATCTCTTCTCTCTCTGCCCCACTTCCACTCTCTTTAAAAAGCAATGGAAAAAATATCCTCATGTGAGAATTAACAGCACAAAGGTATAAATTTAACAAAAAAGTACAAGACCTTTATATTGAAAACTATAAAGCACAACTGAGAAAAATTAAAGAAGATCTAAATAAAGAGCTACCAGCTCAAAGATTTTAATATTCAATTTTGTTAAGATTTCAGTCTTCCTCAAGTAAATCAATAGATTCAATACCAAATCGAATAAAATCTCAACAGGGCTTTTCAAATAAAAGTGAGAAGCGGGTCCTAAAATTTTGATGGAAAAGCAATGTATCTAGAAAAATCAAAATAATCTTGTAATACTTTGGAATCCTTATATTACCTAACTTCAACATTTACTGTAAACCCACACTGATCAATAAAGTAGGTATAGACATAGGAAAAAATCAGATCAATGGAGTACAATAGAGTCTAGAAATAGATCCACAAATATATAGGCAATTGATTTTCAACAAAGCAGTAAAGAAAATTCAATAAGGACATTAGTCTTTCAACAATGGGGAGAGAACAATTGGAGATCCATATAGGGAAAAAGAAACTTTTACTCTTACCTCATACCATATGCAAAAATTAATGTGACACAGACCATAGACCTAAATATAAAAACTAAAACTATGGGGCTTCTAGAAAAAAACATAGGAAAATATCTTTGTAGCCTTGGGATTGACAAAGATTTCTTAGAACACAAAAAACACTAGCTAAACAAAAGGAACTAGACATTATCAAGATTAAACGTTTCTACATTGAAAGACATTATTAAGGAATAAATAAAGGAAGCCACAGAGTAGGAAAAAATTCATAATAGATATGAAACAACAACAACCAATACATCTTGTATCCAAAGAACCCCTACAACTCAATAATAACCCAATTTAAAAACAAAACAAAAAACAGCCAAATACGTGAACAAGGACTACACAGAAAGAAAATATATGAATGGCTAATGAGGTCATAAAAAGATGCATTAGTCATCAGGAAAATGCAAAATAAAACCACCAAGAGATAACATTTTACACCCACTGGAATGGCTATAATTAAAAAGACTGAAAATACCAAGTACTGGCGAGGATGTGAAACAATGCGAATTCTCACACACAGCTAGTGGGAGTTTAAAATGGTACAGTCACGTTAGAGGGCTGCTTAGAAGCAGCTAAAAAAGTAAAGGTAGATATCAAAAGAGACCCTGATTCTACAACTAGGTGTCTATCAGGAAGAAATAACAACAACAAAAAGTGCACACAAAAAAAGATTGATGCCAGAATGGTTTTTTTTTTAATCTTTATTATTGAAAGTATTAGATGTCCCCCATTTTCTCCCATTGACCTCTTCTAGCTTATGCTAGAATTATTATAGCAACTTTATTCATGATGGCCAAAATAAAAGAAACAATCCAAAGCTCACCAACAGGTGCATGCATAAACAAATCGTGGTCTATTTTCACAATGGGACAGTAGTCAGCCTTGACCGAGGATAGCACTGATAGGCACACCAACATGGCTTAATCTCAAAAACACAATGCTGAGTACAAGGAGCCAGATGCAAAAGAATGGGCGTGATGCCAATTCCATAGAGTTCTAAAATGTGTAAAAGTAAGTTATGTTGATGGATACAAGAAGAATGTTTGCCTCTGGGAGTGGAAGGATTTATTGGAAATGAGAATAATGGAATTTATTGGGGTCATAGGAATGTTCTATATTTTAATTGTGGTGGTGATTCCATGGGAGTATACATATGCACATTTTCCCAAATTCAGAAAATTATATCCTTAAAATATGTTAATTTTATGATATTAAAGTTATATATGCCTCAATAATACATATATATGGGCAGGCCTCAATAATATATGTATATGTATATGTGTATGTATAAATATGCTCTCTTTTTCTGTCTCTCACATAAACACACACACACACATACACACATGCACACGCACACAAACACACACATTTGCCAAGAGAATCACATTACTTTATAGATCAACTTTTATATTAGTAAAACACACCTTATTTTTTAGGCTTGTAACAATCCATCAATATGCTTTTAACTTTAAAATTTTTATTTTCAGATTACTTACGAAATAGTTTATGAATTACTAAGTAAATCATGCTTTGTGGGAAGAGAATGGGCTTAGGAGTCACATGGCCCAGGTCACAATCAAGGTTCTGCTTCTCATTACCATCGTGACCTTGGACAAGTTAATTATCACCCTCAGCAATTTCTCCAGCTGAAGCAGTTGGGGAAGTGGCATGGGCCTTGGAAGATTGTGACATCAACATGACAACTGATGTATAACACACAATTTAGGGCCGCAGTTCTTATTGTTACCATCAACAGCCTCAGTCCATTTTGATAACTTTTTAAACACAGAACAGTGTTGGAAAGCCAGCCACTCCATCATCCATTCTCCAAGCTCATATTTCTGAGGGTGACTGAGTGGATCTATAAAAATAATCTGATGACTTTTTTTTTTAAATGAGAAAGTACATTCTGAAAATATACATTATTTTTAAAACATCATTTTAACACATTTTTTTTCTCCACTGGTATTTCTATTTTCTTCTCTCATAAAACCCAGCGTTTCTATCTTTTTCTTAAAGAACAATTGTCTGCATGTTTTTAGTGTCTTTTCAGAAATATCTTTGGTGATTACTCATCTGTGAAAAAGAATTTTTATACAAAGTTTGATAACTGTTCTTTTCCTGAAGGAAGTGTCAAATCAAATTTCTACAGCCTGGGATGTGAAGTTAACGTCAGGATCAAATTCGTGAGTATATTTTTTTAGTTCAAGAGCACGCAGGGGTGATGTGAAAGCAGGATCCAGCTTTTCTGAGAACACGTCATGCAACTTGACACAGCCCAGGACAATGAATCAATTGACATGGGTTTTAAGAAGACTTATTTTCGTTAGACTCTCCGAATTTACCAGAACCATAGTACACTTAAGTCTTGTGTTCTTCTATCTATCTGACCAATGTGCATTTTAAACATCATCAGGCAACGTGACAGCCAGAGAAGTTATCGGTAATGGTAGGTAGCTCTCTTTTGGGCTTCAATGTCAAACTGGACAGGGTTTCAAATGCTCCCTTTTAAAATCGAAAGGTGAGTAGGCCTTCCCCTGTGTACCGTGCTAACTGGACAACAAATTTCAATTGACGGCATATTGGACTGAAAGAACACAAGGAACTACAGGGAACCTTGTGGTGGGAGAGAGGCCACTGTCATCACCAACATGTGACAGGAGAGACGCTGCCTCACTGAGGAGACAACGCACCAGTTCCTTTCAGTGAACCATGGTGTTTCCAGGTTACCAGGAATCAGAAAGGAAGACGTGGCATGTGCCGAAACCTGGGCCCTTTTGTAAATGATTCTTGATTGACAAAAGGAAAGACACCCACAGAAAAGCAAGGTGAAGCCGCTGATGAATCGGCAGATATTATTTCTCTTAATTGGGTAAACCCAGCCTTTTACCCAGTGTTCTTGGTCCGGCGATGCTATCGACTTTGAAATGTGGTTTGAAGAAGCAGATATTGCACTTGAGCACATGTCTAATAACTACCCCCAGAACGGAAACATTTCAGGCAAACCATTGAGTTTATTTTCCTCGTCACACCGCCGAGATAAGACAGGTACCTAGAACACTGGTGAGTTCTCGTAAGCGGGCGCCCGGTGGCCTGATGGGAAGCGGCCTCGCTGGCCTCAGGGAGGATGCGTAGGATCTCTGCCTGCCTCGAGAGTCACTGAGCTGCTGGGGTGGATCGCGGGAAGCAAGGTAATCAGAATCGGTCTAGTCATCAGATAATTTCGGATTGAAAATTCTGAGAAGTGAGTTACCAACGATGCTTGGTTAGTCACTGTTTTTTCTCAAAAGAGTGTAATGTGGGAAACAGACGCCTGCCCATCCCAGGGTCTGAAGGTCAAGTTCATGTGCTTGTAAACACCTGCTAGGCACAGTTTCTGTCTTCTCCCTCACCCTGTTTAGCTCTAGGGTGCCCTTCCATCCTCTCTATTCTTCCCACGGCCTCACTCAGCCTCGAGAGACACATGAGTAGGCTGGGCAGGTGTGAGAACCATGCTGCTCCTAAGACACTCGCATCAGTTTATTTCATGGAAATAAAAGAAGACAATCATCTTGAGTTGAAAAACAGAATCAGGCTGACTGCGGCTGTGGCACTGACTTAGGTAAAACAGAAAAAGTTGGTCTCCTCCAAAGTCTACCCATTTCCAACTAGTAGAAATGTTGACATAAGCAATAATTTGCATCCCAACCCAAAGTCTAGAACTTTATTATTCACATGCTTAAGTACCATATAAATCAGTAACTTTGATGTCCACTATTACACTTGCTAAGAGGGAGGGTATATGTCCTTTCTCAGTGGAAGTTGACAAAAGAACCTTGATAAGCTTGAACCTAAGTTTCTTGTTAACCCAACAACATAACAGTTAGGTGTGTGTGTGTGTGTGTGTGTGTGTGCACGTGTGTGTGCGCATGCTGTGTAATTTTTGAAAATGAAAAGATAAAAAGGAACTGGGAAATGAAAGTAAACATCAAAGTTGCCACAACAAAACAAAAAATTATTCTGTGGCATTTGGGAGTGCTTGGCACCCAACTTCATCACAAATAAGACCTGTGCTGAGCCAGTGACAAATTCGTCAAGGAAAATATTGTGCATCAACTCACAAAGCCTGTCTGGATAATCTGTTCTAGGTTGTTGGTAACAAGGCACTGTTCCAGTTTAGTTTCCTCTTACCTATGTGAACAGAAAGTGTGAAAGGTGAAGGTCAGAGAGGCCCAGAAAGGCACACTTCAAAGAAATATAGGAAGGGCGTTTTCTGGAAGCAGAGGGATGCTGCAGAGTTCAGAGCAGTGCTAGCAAGGCCCCTGGGAACTAGCAGGGCTCCCGAACAAAAGCATCTCCCAGGACGGAAGGAAACAGGAGGGTGTGGAAGACAGTGACTGAAGAGAACATTAACGTGAAGCCCACTGGGAGACACAGTGGACAGTGTCTACGCACAACCCGTCCTTCCCCAGTTCTGGTATTGTTTCTGCATGGAGCTAGTTTCCTAAGAAGCAAGAGAAAATAAGACAAAAGTCAACACAGACTATATATATAAAATACACACACATGTATGTGTGTATGTATATGGCCATCTGCAGAGCCACTCTTGTTTGGTTGTTTACACACAAAATGGGGATGGGTTCTCTTAATTCTAGAAGCTTCTCTAACCTGAAGGTCTGCTTTTAGGCTCCTTGCTCTGCTTACCAGAGGAGCTTTGGGGTTCTCCTGCCAATCTTTAAGGAAGAAGTTAGGGACCTTGTCTGTGGACCTGCCTGTGAGTGCCTGAGAACAGAGAGGACGGTTCACCAGGCTTTGCACCCAAGCACGGAACTGGCTTAGAATACACAAATGATAGAAGCCATTCTTTATTTTAGAGCAGGGTTCATCTCTTGTACCCCGAGCACCTAATGTCTGGTGAAATCAGACAGAAGTCAAAGTTGTTATGGACTTTTTTCCTAATCTTTGATTGTCTTACATCACTGTCTAGATTCCACTGTTCTTAGCCAGAGTAGAGAATTAGTGAGGAAGAAGAAACAATGATATGCAAGTGACAGTGTTTAGACACAGAAAGCATTCATTAAAATAAGGAAAATAACCCATTGTATCAAAGACACTTTTTATGTTCTTATAGACCTGGAATTTGTTTTTTTTTTTTAAAGACTGTTGATTGCTTAAATATCACATGAATTCTCTAGTAGGTAAGACCTTCCCTAACCTATACTGGCCATATCAAAGAACCAAAACATAATCAAGAAAACCAAGTGTGTAAGAAATAAAATCGGTTGTTATTGAGAGGCAAATTTTTCTTTCGCCTGCGCATATACAATTTCTGTGGCATTTGTGTCCTTAGAAGATCATCTAGCAGTGGATTCAGAATCATTTGTCATCTTTCAAGATCTGAGAGTCTCTCTTGACAAATTTAGAAAAGAAGGATGTTACAGCAAACAGACAGCCCGACAGCTAATGAAGAGCAACAGTTCAATATTTTATGGCACCTTAAAAAAAGTTTCAGTAACTGAAGGTGTTCTCACATTAATTCTTTGCATCAATTATTGACAGAGAATTTAATTTAAAGGCAACTAGTCAGTAACCTAGGGGTAGTGTTTTAAATAATTTATAATTGCTGCATGGGTGTAATCATATTGCTATTGATTACGATCCAGTCACTTCTAAGGGTCCAGCAGGTCTTATGCTAATTACTCTTAGTGAGATCACCTTTTTAACTCTGTATTCCCTGGTCACTGGGACTCATTATAAAAATAATTTAATGAAGTGCCATCTTCTGGAGTCCTTGCCGGGCTGGGGGTGCAGAGGAGGAAGACAAGAATTCAGGAGAAAAGCAGAAATTGAAAGCATTATCCTGAAATTTACAGATAATAGATCTACATCTAAAATTGCATATTATTATTCATATCTAAGATGTGACTGCAATAACAGGAGTGGAAAACATTTTATTCACTGTGACACAGACAGGCAACCATTTGGTGGAATTTAGGAAATCCTGTGTTATTTACTGAAAATTTAGAAGAATGAAGTCCACTGTGTGTTCTCTCTTAGAGTCTGGAACAGTGCAAAGCCAAGAGGGGTTCATTCCCTTGGCAGAAGGAGACGCAGTGTGAGGTGGTATAGGGATGCATCTAGATTCTTTATGAATACATTTTACTGAGTAGTGCAAAAAGTATAAAACCCATGATTATATGTACAAAGTTACTTTGGATAAGACTAAAGCTCTCATTGAGGAAAAATAAACAGAGGCTGAGAAAGGGATCCGTAAACAATAGGAGACATGGTACTCCCACAGGCTTGGTCGGGATGCTGGGTCGGGAGAGACTGAATTTGGGAAGTACTGGTGAGTGAACAGGCCAAGTCCAGGCACCATCCTTCTCTCTCTCTCTCTCTCTCTCTCTCTCTCTCTCTCTCTCTCTCTCT
>JAAGEH010000452.1:19672869-19872479 GCA_011751065.1 Lasiurus cinereus | reverse complement strand
TCTCCCACTGTTCCCTTCACCAAAAGAGCAACTACAAGAGCTGATTACAAAGGAAAGCGAAAGCATAGAGACCATTTCAGAGAAAAGCCAGGAAGCCTGCCCAGTTCCTGCAGCGACTGTGGACCAGCCACCGCCCTCTGAAGATTCTGTCAGGATAGGTGTGAGGCGCAGTAAGAAAGCCAAGGTTAAGTGGGTTGGAGAGCCCAGAGGTCAAATAACAGTGGGAGAGGAGGGGTCTTTGTTTTTCTTTGTGTGTATTTTAAGTTTTCTTTTATTTAATTGATTATTTAGAGAAAGAGAGGAAAGGGATTGGGGGTATGGAGATAGAGAGATGGTGGGGGGATATGAAAATCTCAGTTTGTTGTTCCACTTATTTCTGCATTCATTGATTGACTCTTGTATGTGCTCTGACAGGGATTGAACCTGAAACCTTGGCATATTAGAGTGACTCTCTAACCAACTGAGCTACATGGCCAGGGTAGGGCTTTCTTTTTTAAGCTATCACATTTCAGTAGCAACATTGCCTTCCTTACCAAATGTGTGTGTGTGTGTGTGCATATGTATACAGCCATAGGAAAAAGTAGGGGCACAGCTGTAAATATGGGTAACACAGAGTTTTTCTTATTTTATCATTTATTAATTACTGTATTATTTTCCACAGGAACAACTGTAAATCTAACTTTGTCCCACCCTGTATTTGCTTCAAAACTGTTATAATACTGATTTTGTTTAGGAAAAAATGTGGGTGTTATGTGGGTGTCTCCCCAGGAGTAATAATATCTTTGTGTCATTTTCGGTAAATTCCTATCATTGAGGGGCGGGGGAAAAAGAGAGAGAGAGAGAGAGGGGAGAGAGAGAGAGAGAGAGAGAGAGAGAGAGAGAGAGAGAGAGAGAGAGGAGAGAGAGAAAAGAAATAACTATTTTCTGGAAAAAGATATATAAGTTGGTATATATATAATTTAATCTAAATAATTTGGGTGTCTTGTAAACAATAAAGGTAAAAGAAAACTCATCCTAGAACTTTCTCTAGTGGCTACAAATGAAACCCTTTCTCAGAAGGTGAGAACAATATAGCTTTGAATCTTCAGTGGCAGCTACTGTCATAAGCGTGGAAGAAAACATGGACCTGCATTTGCACAAGTTAAAAGAAAGGAAAAAATAATACCTGCAAAAGTTGTCACCTGCCCACACTGAGAGTTTGCTAAAGAACATAATTCTCAAGTAAACCCAATGAAAGGAAACAACAAACTTCTAGCATATTCCATTTCCTCTGGGCTCACTTTGTGTTTTCAGACTTGGCCGGGTTTTCTCCTTCATGGAGCCACGTGGACACTGGCCAGCTCTCATGCTTAGTGTAGTACACTAAACTATATTGGAGGCTGCAAGAGTGAAGCATGAACTGCTGAATGTAAGAAGTATTTCTCTGAGGCACACCAATGCCACTTGGGTTCTATGTTGGAACCTCAGATGGGAGATCCTGTTGCAGGGTTTTGGCTTCTGACCCATGGTATAAATCAGGGGTCAGCACACATCAATGTATATAAAAGGCTAATACGCTAAGGGTCTGACCATTCAACTGGCCACTATGACGCATACTGACCACCAGGGGACAGATGCTAAATGCAAGAGCCATTGTAACGCACACTGGCCATTTATAGAGAAACAGCATTGTGGACCTGGCACCCACAAAGGAACACTAGGCTTCCCCAAGTGAGAAACAAGCCCTGCCACCACCCTAGAGCGACACTCCACCAAATTACAGCCAATGCTGCTGGAACCCCATGGTGCAAAAAGTGACCCACAGCCCAGACCAGCCTGGAAATGGTGGCTGTGTGCACTGGGTAAAGACATCACATAGAAATGCCTGGCTCTGTCTCCCTAGAGACTAGCCTCCTTGCAGTTTCTTCAGCCCAGGAACATGACTTGCTTTGTTCCAGGTGGAAACATTTTACACTTTAACCAAATGTCTGTGAAGTATTTTCCTATGCCTCATCTCATTCGATCCTCATAGAAGTCCTCGAGTAGGTAGATAGGAGACTAAATGGATTCCTGTTCTCTTTTCATTAGTTGGAAAACAGAAATTTAGAAAACTTAGAAACTTGACCCAACTGAAAAGAAGTAAGAAATGATGGACATTGAAAATGACTTCAGGTTTTTCTCATTGCTCAGAATATAGTCAAACACTATTGCAGTTAAATATTTTACCTTTTGTTCTCCCTGCATGATCTACAATAATAATCTGCTTCATGTTGATATTTACTGCTGTGTTGCTAACAATTACCTGAAAGAGAAGTTGGGGTGCTTCACTGGGCTGGAACAAGTTAAGTGAAATCAGAAAGCAGGTCTAATTAAGCAAGTTTCATATATATATGAGGCTAAGTTGACTCGGGCATGAGCAATACATACAAAGCTCTTGCTGGCGCCAACTGCACACATGTATTTCGATCTGTCATTGTCGATTGTGAATTTAGTTGACACTTCTATTATTGAGAAAGGGTGAAACGCGATATTAAAATATTTCTTCTAATTAATTTCCCTTTGATGTGTAAAAATTTGTGCACTGGGCCACTAGTTTTCTATAAAGGGCCATATAGAAAATATTTTAGGCTGTGTGGGCCGCACAGTATCTGTTGTAAATACTCAAGTCTGCCCTTGGGGCATGAAAGCAGCCACAGACAGTGCATAAATGAATGGGTGTGGCTGTACTTCAGTATAACTTTACTTATCAAAACAATCAATTTGTCAATTCCTAGGACACATCCTTGTCACTTCATTAAAGCATATTTATGAAGGGTGGGATATAGAGTAGGGTCCACAGCCCAGGAGGCAACATTGATACCAGATTTGAATCCAAAGGATGACCTGTCCAGGTGAAAGGGAAGGGGGCTGAGATGGGGTCAATGCTGGCCAGTTTCTGAGGAGAGTTGAGGGGAGGAAGTTGGGGGTATTGTTGAAAGACTGATCAGTGAAGGTTTTTTGCTGTCACATGTAAGGCCATTGGGGGAGGTGGCAAATTAGGAGGCCTGGGGAAAATGGAGAAGCTTGAAATGGTCACTGTGAGGAAGTAAAGACAAAGTAAATAGGATTGCTAGGCAGTGTTGAGAATACAGTGGAAACCATTATTATTATTTTTTTAAAAGGAAAATCAGTGTCATCCCACAATGGTACCAACAGCCCAGGTAGTAGCAAAAGGTACAGAACTAACCTCAGGCTATTTGGGGGTAATAGGTTTTGTAACCACAATGAGCAAAATGTTTCTGCACCAAGCCTCGGGAATATCTTAGAAGACTTTTACTGGCAACATAAAAATACATTTTGGCTCCTTCACTGGGGAGATATTTATGTGCATTGTCGGAATGAAAGCTTCCTGCCTACTCCAAACAAAAGTGATCTCCGAGACTGAGAAGAAAAAGGAACCCTAGCTGGTTTTGCTCAGTGGATAGAGCATCAGCCTGTGGACTGAAGGTCCCAGGTTCGATTCCGGTCAAGGGCACATGCCCAGGTTGGAGGCTCAACCCCCAGTAGGGGGCTTGCAGAAGGCAGCCAGCCAATTGATTCTCTCTCATCATTTATGTTTCTATCTCTCTCTCTTTCTCCCTTCTGCTCTGAAATCAATAAAGACACATTAAAAAGAAGAAGAAGAAGAGACAGGAGCTGGGAGTACAGAGAGGACCCTGCCCAGAGCTGTTTGTCAGCTAACAGCATCTCCTGGGTCTCACAAGGTGAGACACTAGATTGCAAAATAAAAATTCAAAGACTAGTAGGGATGTCTCAGAACGATAGGGACTCCATGGTCAAGGGGCCACCACTGCGTGGTTACCTGGAGCTCCAGTTCAGGCAAGAGAAGCAAAAAATCCAAGGAAAACCTTCCCCTTCGTGCATCCTGCTGGCTGAAGCCGGTGCCCTAGTCAGGTTCACGGAAGGAAGGGAAATTCAGGGCCCCAAACTGCCCGACACCTTAGGTAGGGTTAAGCATTTTGTGCAGGCATCAGCATCTTTACAGAGCTCACCTTTTAAAAGGAGCCAGCTTTTTGTTGTAAATGGCACTGACACTACAACAAGAAAGTTCATTTCACAAAGATGATTCATTAAGAAATAAAATATTCATGGCTGACAGCTTGAAGGATCGCCATACAGTTATATTCTAATGCACCTGTCCTCTCTGTCAAGTCCAATGTGGGATGTCAGGTCGCCAAAGTTTTATTTAGAAATTGTTTGTCAGAGTGAGCTTTCTAATGTGAATGAAAAATTCATCCCCTCATTAAGAAGATTTTACATGAAATGTCTAGGATTTTCAATGAACGCTAGGACATGAACCAATTACTGTTAAACACTTAAAGAGACAGAGTCCTAAGCTCACTCAGCAAAACCCTTAATTGCACAAATGTGGAGAAAATTCAACATTCTGAAAGGCAAATGGGAATTTTGATTTGGAAATTTTCTTTTCTTTTGTCACATCTGGAAAACCCTCATCTTTAAAAGAGTTGGGGGAATTCAAACACAACTATTATATAACATCATTATACCTGACCAAATTATACATACGCATGCACTGTGCAATGGAATTTGGGGTTTTCAGCCACTTGTTCAATTCCCAAAGAAAATAATTAAAATGCCCCGGAAAGTTGTTGCGTTGTTCCTATTTCTTAAGCTTTTTGTTTTTAACGACACTTTGTTGCCTTCATTTCATCCCTGCCTTACTTTCATAATTTGTGTAAATGTTAAATTGGTGCCTGGGAAGCAAATATATTTAATGATTCTGAAAATTTGGGAGTTGGGAGAGAGGTGGGGGTGGGGGGAGCCACAACAGATTAAAATAGAGTTGAGCTGCCGAGAAAGTCAGGAGAAATCCACAAGGGAATTGGTTGTATAATGAAACAGCATTTTACAGCTATGACAATGGATTAAGTTGACATTGAAACTCTTTTTTGACATACCGTCTAGTTCGGCTTAATCTATGGTAGAAAATAGTTCACTCCCCAAACCTAGCACTAGATTCAGGTTCCATTCCATATATATAGAACACGCACACACGTGGCTAGACTGTTCACTTCCAATTTCAGAAAGGGCTTGAGATTGACAATATGAAAACTGAAATTTCTCCTTCTCAACCCAGCTGATTCTATAGACTTTCAGGATTTCATATTTGCTTTTATTATATAGATTATTACAAAGATGCTTTAGTGAACTGGTAAAAAAAAAAAAAAAGCAACTTTGACCACATAGCTGTTCATCGCCATTCTCTAAGACTCTAATAATGTTTTCCAAAAAATGGGAGGACTTTGAATAAGCCCTTCAGCATACATACAGCTGGTGGAGGTGGGTACCAGAATTTCAGAGACGTTCTTTGTCTTTAATGATAAGTCTCTTTGCAGTTTTTCACATACATATTCTTTATATATTTTTCTTCTCATTTACAGGCATTTCTTCCTTTATATGTGTATTTTTGTCTATAACATTTATTATATTTCCTGGAAGGCAACTGGACAATATATGCCGATGCTCACAAAACATTTGAGATGGGAGATGCGGTTCTAGGCATCTTTCTTTGGAAAATATCTGCAATTCAAATAAGTGATTTTGCACAGGATGTTCAATGCTGTGTTATTTAAAACTGGAAACAACTTCAGTGGCCAAAAGAGAAGGGAGTGTCCCTTTGCCAAGTCATCATTCAAAAATCACATTTAGAATTTATGTCTCATGTAATATTGAGTAAACAGAGTAGGAGACTGAATGCATTAAGTGAATTGAGAGTTTTAGGAGGCAAAACATTAGATACTTTTTTTGGTAAAAGAAAAACACATAAATGTTTCAAATGGGCATGGGCATATGGGTGGTTTTATTTTATTTCTTTTACTATTTTAAATGTCTATCCCCACTTCTATACATAAATGTAATTAAAAGACAAGTCTAAATATAGCCAGACTCTACACATTGCATATCCATGTGGTAAGAGAGTGAGCTGTTCTTTAATATATAGACTTAAACAAGAAGGAAAAAAAATGTGATCCTTCTATTAGGTAAAACAAATTATCAGTTAAAAAATGGCTCCTCCTTCATCTTCTGCCATACGTGAGATATTAATGTATTGAGTCCATCCCTATGGAAATTGCAAAAACTATTTACATAAATTCTCCAGTCTCCCAAATTGCAACTTGCTCAAATAAATCAGACACTGAGCCTCCGTTTTCTGTGAATTTTGGTTAGCAGAACTCTAGGTTGGAAATTGCATCCAATACATTTTTTACAATCTGCCCATAATTAGTTTCACTGGGAAAACTGTGAAAAACTATTTTGTTGCATTTAAATTCATAATTTTGGTTCAAGAGCGCAGAATGAGATGTTTAGACAGAGTGAAAACTATTTTCTAACAAATCAATATTAATTTATCTGACTGCTATGGTCTCGGGAGCCAAAAAGTGTTCTTGTACTGAACTGACAGGAAAGATTTTATCCTGACCAAATGTTATTCAAATATTTATAAGATTGGATAATTTAGTAAAGAAAATACAGATGGAAGAAGGCAAGAGTTGCTTTTGTGTGTGTGGAGGGGTGAGTGGGTGCTCCTTTCCCATTTATAAATGACAAGAACTGTTAACAGGAGAGAGTGATTAGTAATCTTCCCCCTATAAGTGAGCTCCTTGAAGTGTTTATTGACCATTTAGTGCATGTGACAAACTAAAGAAGATCTTGAGGCATCTCGTCATCACACTCACCATTGACTTATGGGTGTCACTTTGGTCAAGAACCTAACCCTGTGCTGTGGGCAGAGTGACTTCCCAATGACTTGGCTGGTGGCCAGAGGCATGGCAGGGTCTCTGAGGACATGGATTGAGACTCCAAGAGTAGAAAAAGGAATGAAATGAATTGAGTATGACTTCAATACATTCTCTTACTTAATTTTCTCAACAGCTGTAAGATTTTGTGCATGTTTGTGAACTTTTTATTGGAGTAAAATATACACTCAAAAGAAAGCACAAACATGTGTGTCCTGAAATGAATTTTCACAAACTGAACACACGCAGCAAGAAACAGAACATTAGCCCTATCCTGTATGGCTCAGTGGAGGGAGCATCAGCCTGCAGACTCAAGGGTTCTAGGTTCGATTCCAGTCAAGGACGTCCCCAGTGGGGGGTGTGCAGGAGGCAGCTGATCAAGGTTTCTCTCTCATCAGTGTTTCTAACTTTTTATCCCTCTTCCTTCCTCTCTATAAAAAATCAATAAAATATTTAAAAAAAAAGAAAAGAAAAAGAAACAGAACATTAGCAACATCCGAGAGCTCAGCTTATGCCCCCATCCAGTTTCTACCTATGACTTCTAGTATAGGAACAGTTCACTTTTTATTGGTTTTGTTATGGAGTCATATAGAATGCACTCTTCTGTATCTGCCTTCTTTCTCTCAACATCATGTCTACAAGACTAATTCTTGTTGGGTTTGGTTGTGGTTCATTCACCTCTTTGGTATGCAGTACCCCATTGGTGAAAATACCACAATTTATTTACCCATTCTAGCTCTAACAGGCATTTGGGCACTTTG
The DNA here is from genome assembly GCA_011751065.1 of Lasiurus cinereus. NCBI lineage: Eukaryota > Metazoa > Chordata > Mammalia > Chiroptera > Vespertilionidae > Lasiurus > Lasiurus cinereus. The sequence goes on along the minus strand of JAAGEH010000452.1, from coordinate 19,864,942 downwards.
CAGTTTGGAGTTACCACAGATAATGCAGCTGTCCTTGGAATTGTATTTTGGTGAACATACATCCATATATTTAGGAGTGAAATAACTAGATGATCAGGTATGGTTATGTTTAGTTTATTTAGATACTATTAACAAGTCTTCCCAAATGATGATACCAATTTATAAAAAAAGTTAACTGAAGTCACATGGTTAGGACCCTATCAGATTGGTGTCCTCATAAGTAAAGGAGAGACACCAGATGTCTCGTTCTCTGCCATATGAGGACACAGTGAGAAGGTGGCCATCTGCAAGCCCAGCAGAAGGTTTTCACCAGAGATTGAAACAGCCAGCACCTTGATATTGGACTCCCCAGCCTCCAGACTGGTGAGAAAATAAATTTATATTACTTAAGCTACATAGTTTATGGTGTTTTGTTATGGTAGCATGGACTGACTAATACAATTATCATGAGTTGAGGGTGTGTGTTTTTTAATGTAAATAATCTTTTTATTTTAGCATCATTTTAGTTCTACAGGTGAGTTGCAAAGATACTACAGAGTTCCTATACACCCTACATTCTGTTTCGCCTAATGTTGGTATCCCAAACAACCCACTGTGGTATATTTATGAGAACTAAGAAATTAACATTGATACATTCTATGAAGTAAGCAGATCCACCCTAGTTGGAATTCACCATTTTTCTTCTACAGAAGCCAATCCATGATATCACTGGATTGCATTTACTATGTTTTATCTCTGTTTCACTGATGAGGCACAGAGTTCAGATGGAATAAGTATCTCCTAAGTTCACTCCTAAGAAGTGAGGTAAAAAACTCAACAGCAATAACACTTCATCACTATTTTCTAAGTCCTTTGTATTCCTGGCATGATGTAGTCTCATCCAACAATTTGGTTTCCTCTGGGACACCGAAGTGAAAAGTGAATCCTGTCCTCAAGCCTTCAGTTTAATTGTAACTCCTGGTATTGGAAGCAGCCACACCAGTATGTGTCCTGCAGTCCCTCAGCCTATCACACTGTTATGCCCCATTCATGTCTGTGGCACATACCAAGCAGGCACTCAGCAAAGCTTTGCTAAATGTATTGGTGCCCAAACGTTAAAATATGTCTATATCTATATCTATTATCTCTATATCTATCTATCTGTCTATCTATCTATCTATCTATCTATCTGTCTATCTGTCTATATCTATACCTATACCGATACCTATACCTATACCTATATCTATATCTATATCTATATCTATATCTGTATCTGTATCTGTATCTGTATCTTCTTGTAAAAACTCTATATTTATGATACATAATGTCAACAAGACCTTTCTTCATCTCTACAGGACACCAGGAATACTTTATTGGGAGGCAAGTGTGATAAAGAAGACAGAAGGTAAAATACCATCTTGACTCTGCCAGATTGCTGTGTCATTTCAGGCAAGTCACTTAACCTCTCTGGACCTGTTACCCAGGAGCAATAAAATGGGGATACTAATACTGCCCTGTCCAATATATGCTTGTCAGAGGCTTTGAAAACTGTAACATACTATGCACTTATTAGGAAACTAGAGGCTTGGTGCATGGATTCATGCACTGGTGGAATCTCTCAGCCTGGCCTGCAGGAATCAGGCCGAAACTGGCTCTCCAACATCTCCCGAGGAGTCCTTGATTGCAAGAGGATACAGGCCAGGCCAAGTGACCCCACTGGTGTATTATGGGAGGGACTGTGGAAGGGCTCCAGGGCGTGTCTGGCCCATCTCACCCAGTCCCGATCAGGGTTGATTGGGGCAGATTGGGCCCATCTCGCCCAGGCCCAATCAGGGCCCATTAAGGCTGGCCAGCTGGGGAGGGACTGCGGAAGGTTGGCTGGCTGGAGATGGACAGAAGGAGGGCTCTAGGGTGTGTCTGGTTTGTCTCTCCCAGTCGTGAACGGCCTGACACCAGCAGCAAGCTAACCTACTGGTGGGAGCGTCTGCCCCCTGGTGGCCAGTGTGCATCATAACGACTGGTCAAACGATCAAATGGTCAGACACTTAACAAACTAGGCTTTTATGTATATAGAAGCATTTATGTTTAATAGTAAAGAAGAAATCACAAATTAAATGGAAAATGATATTTACTTCCAGTTCTTTCTAATAATAAAAAATCCTATATCCATAGAATTAGTACAGAAATATTTGGGCAGAAGGACCATTTTAGGGTAGAAAAGACAAGGATAAATCACTGATCATTCTATTATTTCTTGAGTGATGAGTGGAGACCCAGTATATCACATATAAATATTGTCTATCAAGATTTCACACCACAGAACAAGGAAGAAACAATGCAATAGGATAAAACTACACCAAGTCATAATTAGGCTTGATTTTAACTTGGACAGTGATTGCATTGAGAATTTGCACTAATCCTTGTATTAAATAGCAGGCACTCCCACGTGTTTGTTGAATGAATATTTAATTTTCCAATCCAGATGAGTTAGAAATTTAATCCTGTGATTTTACTTGAAAATGTATTTTAGGCCTGGCTGATGTGGCTCAGTAGTTAAGCATGGACCTATGAATCAGGAGATCATAGTTCTATTCTCAGTTAGCACTCATGCCCAGGTTTTGGGCTTGATTCCAGTAGGGGGTTTGCAAGGGGTAGCAGATCAATGACTCTCTCATCATTGATGTTCCTATCTCTTTCTCTCTGAAATCAATAAAAATATATTTAAAAAATATATATATATTAGTCCAAATACATGAATCAATTTTCTAGACATGCTCATCTTCAAGATAAACTTGACCCAATAAAATAAGACCCAAACTTTTTCAGATTTTGCCTGTGCAGTGGGGACTAAGTAGCATGTTCAAGGGGCCTGAAGAGACCAAATGAGATAGAGTATTCTGAACAGTAACAGGGTTTATAGATACTTCTGAGCAGATATCGCAGACAAGAAGGCAGGGCAGTTTTCTGAATCTTGAACTTAACTTAGAAAAGCACTTGCATATTGGGGAAACACATCGTCTTTCCACTCTCGATATATCAAGTTCTTTGAAATCTTCCACTCCTAATGGTAGTGTGTCAAAAAATAGCGGCTCACACTTACGTGAACTCTCAGGTGGACTGCCAGCGAGAGCACATCAGCAAGTCAGGCAAGCGAATTCCCTTGCCAATAATAAATAAGGAGCAAAGGGAATGAAGATGGGCATTTTGGCTGAATTCCAAACGCGAAAACCTGCCTATCCACCTTCAAAATGATGCAAGATTGCAGTTTGCTTAATGTTCATCTTATGTGCTTAATTACCGATAGTGCTTGACTAATTATTTCTTGTTTTGTTGACTATTTAATCAGAAAAGGAAAGTAACTACAGACTTTTGTATACCAAATGAGGATTTGTAACTCATTTTTGTAATCGCATAATTCCCAGAGGGCTTCATTACAAACACGAAAGAAAACAAGATGCTAAAAGCAGGTGACAGTCTAATTTCCACAGGTACGGCTTAAAGCTTTAGAGTGAAGTAATGGAAAATAAAATAAAAAATAGCCTTTAGATGTTTCCAGCCACGTAGAGTGTTTTCATGTTAATAAGACAGAAAACTGCAAATGCAGCAAAGACATCTCTGTTTGGTGCTGGCGTCGTTTCTGATGCCCGATTTGATGCAACATCTCTCCGAGATTATGAAATAAGCCACAAAATGGACCCTAGTTTTCTCATTTACAGAAATGAGCGTTTGGCAAGTTGCATATGGCACAGTCAACTTAAACATCTCTCTGTTTCCACTCTTCTACTAATTTTTTCATAAATTCTTGGTCAATTGAAACCACTGCACATTTCCAAATGTTTAGAAAAATAAGAGGCCTACAACTAAATAATAATATGGGGGGTTCTAGATAGTCCAGAAATTTCTTGTGGATGTGACAGTGTTGCCTGCTGGACAGAGGCTGGATTCAGTAGTCTTGTTTCGTCAGCTGATTCTATGTTCAGGATAGTTTTAGAAGTTTGTGGATGTGGAGGAGAGCCTGAAAAATTATGAGTCAAAATCCTGCCCTTAATGTATCCTAACTAATTGGACGTTTAAAATAAAGCACTTGAAAGTACAGCATCGTCCCATTGTGGTTGCCATCAGGAGAGGAGCCGGCACTTAGCAAGTACTTGTTGTGTCTCAACATGAGAAGCAAGCTTCTTATTTCCCACATTATCACAGCAGCCTGCTAAGAAAGAGCTCTTCGCCCCTTTTCCAGGTGAGGAAGCTGAGGTCTATGACCTTGAAGGTTATGACCCTTGCACTGCACTGCCTCAATTTTCCTGCCTTGTTTTTTCTGCTTGTACAAATACTTAGGGTTATAGAATTTGGAAGTTGTTGCCAGTAAATTTCAGATTGCTGGGTGTTGAAGGAAAGGGGAATGTAGAAGGAATTAATGAATAACATTGATAACACTCTTCACACATATTATGTCATGGCAAGACTATGAAATAGGTGTTAATAGGAACCATGATAATAGCTATCATTGGTTAGGTGCTAGTGTGCTTCAGAGAACAAACCTAGCCCTTTCTATTATTTCATGTGATGCTTCCAAAATCCCTATGATGTCATTAGGATTAGCATCATCCCCATTGAGCAGAGGAGTGAACTGAAGCTTGGCGAGGTTAATTTGCCCCAAAGTTGTGACATTTATTCAGTGACAGAACCCAAGGGCTCATGCTTTTCTGTGCCTTGCCAGACCACCACCCAGACCACTACTTCTACTCATGGGAGCTGGGGCAGGCCGAGTTGTCTGCCAAGGTCACACAGCTAATGCGTTGTAGCTCAGGATTCCCTCCCACCATCTGCCCTCCTGAACATCGGGCAGCACCACCTCCCAAACAAACACTCTTCTGGGCCCCGATGAGAAAAACAGACACAATCCCCAATGCCTTATGAACATATATTCTACAGGGCAGGGGATGGAAAAAAAAACCTCATACATGTCTGTGTCTGTGTTGGTGTCCACATGCTGTGTTATACAGTAGAGGAAGGAGAGGGGGTGCAGGGATTGCAAGGCCGGTTGCCACTGGATAGTGAGTAGTAAGAAAAGACTTCAGTCCAAGTGACAGTTGAGCTAAGCTCTGAGTTTGGAGAAGAGCATTCCAGGCAGAGGGAACATAAGAGGCGAAGCCCCAGGGACAGGAGCACACCTGGTATGTTTGAGAAATGGCTGAAATCGAATGAGAGGAGAGGAGAGGAGAGGAGAGGAGAGGAGAGGAGAGGAGAGGAGAGGAGATGAAGACAGGTCCAAGGAGGGAGGCAGGCAGGTCCCAGAGAAGAGGACGGCAGGTCAGAAGGAGGAGGCAGGAAGGGCAGACAGCAAGACCCTTGTATCCTGTTGTGAAGACTACGCCTTTTAATGAACCTGAAATGGGATATAATGAATAAAGTCCTAGCTGGATAAAGTAGGAATAACTTTCCAGGCTTCCTCCTCCATCTGGGCAAATTAGAAGACGAGGAAAATGTCTAAATGTTAAGACCTTCTTCATTACAGATCTGAGCTCTGACTCAGTCCTGACCTGGGAGGTGTTTAAGGAAAAGGATTTGTTTCTAGAAGAGAGATTTAAATGTCCTGGGGCTCCTCCAACCTGCAGAAATAGGAACCACTTAAGTTAACAGGCGGAGTAATAAGACTATACAGAGGAAACTCACATTTTCATACTTTATGCCTTAATTTTAAGTAGAGTTACAAGATTTCCTGTAGGAATTCATAGTGTTATCTTATTTTATGCCCCAAACTAGGAAGAGCATTCCACTGGGTTTACCGAGCTGTTAAGATGAAAATAAGTGTTTGAGCACAGCATAATAGATGAGATGTTTAAGGCGTTTTCCTTGAGATTTTTGGTTAATCTTCTTTTAGTTAATTTTCTGAGATAAAATCCAGTTATAAATAACCTGAGGGTATCCTAACTGGGCTGTTCTGAGAATGGCAAATCTTTAATAGCCAGAACTTCTGCCTTTTAGAGATCTCTAGGGGGAAGCAGTACTTTGAAAATTATCCAAAGCAAAATAAGTCAAAGCATTAACAAATTAAAGAGAATGGGGGAGAGAGAAGAAAGGGGTGAATGAGAAAACTTATTTGACATTCAAAAGACAGCAGATCTTACCCTTGAAACTCTATTTTTAAAAATCAAACATTCAAAATCTATTTGTTGATTACTGCAGAGAATTGGTGAATTTCTGTCATATGAGAATAACGGAAAATTCATCCTTTTTATCAAAGGAGAGTAAAATCTAGTCCAAATCCGAAGTGCAGGAGAAGCATGACCATAGATGGCCTTTACTTAGATCGAGGTACAGTAGATAGAACCTTAAAATAACAAGTTTCAGGCCAGCTGGCATGGCTCAGTGGTTGAGCATTAATCTATGAACCAGGAGGTCATGGTTTGATTCTTAGTCAGGGTACATGCTCCAGCTGTGGGCTCGATCCCCAGTGTGGGGCATGCAGGAGGCAGCTGATCATTGATGAGGAGAGAGAATGTGTGTGTGTGTGTGTGTGTGTGTGTGTGTATATATATAAAGTGAATCTCTATATATAAAGTGAATTCTATAAAGGAGGAGAGAGATAGAAAGATATATATATATATATATATATATATATATATATATATATATATATAAAGTTTCAGAACTGCTTTTAAAGAGACTGGGTAGAAGAAAGAAGAAAGAAGACACTAGAATAAGCATATCACATGCAGCCCACAAAGAATATTTTTGTGGCCCAGCCAATATAACGGTCTGTAAGAAACGTTTCAATAACAATTTCATAACTTAATTTTTAAAATGTCCTGTTACACATAATTATTAATAATGAACTACAACGTTCGCTAACGACTGATTACTATAATCGTGTTGCATTCAGTTTCCTTTCACAGCTTACCGCAAGCGCACCATTTCTCTCTACTAATACTAGCAGCAATATTTTAGCATTTGATTGCCACGTCATTAGTCTTGGACTGACTTGTTTGGTGTGAACAACAGGAAATATTTCGCTTTTGGAGAACAAGAAAAATAGGTTTATTTGTGTTATGCTTATTAATTTGTGCAGTTAATCAGTATCTGGTAAGTTAATGTTCAAGAAATATTAATTTCTTTTAAAATGTTCTATTATTCTATGTTAATGATTACTCACTTATTTCAGCCCTTTGTATTCAGCATGTCTCTATCGAATTAAACCTAAGTTTCTATGAAAATTGAAGCTTTTGTGTGTTTTTTTCGGCCCACATAAACTTAAACCTGGTTTGTTTGGCCCATGTTAGCCTTTGAGTTTGACATGCTTGCAATAGAACCTTAAGTGTTGTCCATCATCACCATGTAAACAAAAATGTATAAAAGGATTATAAGGTAGTATGAGCAAGGAAGTCATGTAAACTGGGTGATATATAAATACTTTCTCAGTACAAAAGAGTGCATGTTGGCTGCCATCCATCCATAGTATATATTACAACAAAATAAGAGAGGTGGAGGCCCAAGGTGGGCGGAACTCAAAACAAAACAAATCTGTCGGCCTAGATGAGGGAGGGTGTTCATTCTAGGGAGTCAGAGGCTCAGGGAGAAATCACTGGAACAAGTTTCTACAAAGCTGCAAGAGAGCGGGAGACTTCTTTTTTTTAAACAACGGATAAGATGCCCTAGAAAGCTGTAACCTGTCACCAATTTAGGATTATCCAGGACATTCAGAGCCTAGTCTGACAAGCAGGTTGAAAGGGTGTGCAGAGTTGTAATGGAGCAGGAAATTGCCACGTGGCTTAGAAAAACCGAGTCTTGCTCATGGGTTTGCCTCCATCTTCCTAAGCTTCTATAAAAGGTGGCTGGTGAAATGCCCTGAGATTCTGAGGATGACACCTTGAGATCAGGAGTGCGAAGAGTCAGGAAGATGGGCAAAGTGAATTCTATAAAGGAGGAGAAAGATAAGGAAACAAAAATAAGCTGTAACCAAAGCACCCTTTCCCCTTCATGTAAAGCCTGCCAAATAGAGTTGCCATATATATATTTTTTATTTTATTTTATTTTATTTTATTTTATTTTATTTTATTTACTCAGCCAGGCAGAGTAGACATTTGAAAATTAGAGAAATGCTAATTTGGAACAGATACCAGAAAACCCTCAGATACTAAGAGAATAATAAATGTAGAAGTGTATTACAAAGCAAGACTGCTGTCAGTGGGGCCAGCACACTGAGGTCTTGAACAGAAATCTATTACTTGATTTACCAGAAGCAGCAGAGACCTAAAGAAGCAGTGAACTTGGGGCAATAAAATGAAAACTAGCTCATCCTCTGAAAGGACTTCTGAGCTGCTTAATCTCATGCAATCTCCCACCATCCCTGAATTCAAACTCCAGAGGCGCAGAGCCAGCCCCATACCCTCCACAGAATCCACAGATCTCTTAGGCAGACAAAGCAGTGTGTGCAAACCATCTTATTGGAAGGTACTAATGGTCTCAGAAGCATGGGGCCTGGGAGATTCCTTTAAGAGGTTGACTCTCAGTGGAATGGAAAGCCACCGGGGTAGAGATGTGTGGCTCAAATGCATGCATTTTTATGATTGGATCCATGTGCTTGAAGGGGAGCTCTTGGCTTCATTGGGGTGTCTAAGGCAGTGGTTCACAACCTTTCTAATGCCACGACCCTTTAATACAGTTCCTCATGTTGTGGTGACCCCAACCATAAAATTATTTTCGTTGCTACTTCACGACCCACAGGTTGAGAACCACTGCCATAGAGCCTAACATGAGGAATTGTATTAAAGGGTCGCGGCATTGGAAAGATTGAGAACCAATGGTCTAAGGTATCATAGACCACCTCCCATTGAGGGGTTCAATGGAAATCCCTTCCAGTCTTGTGTCTGGACCTAATGCACTCCTACGTTCAAGGTTATGCTCTGAATGGTTAGGTAGATGCTCTGCAGAGTAAGCACTCAGCAAGTTTATTATTAGAGCTATTGCTAATATCATAATTATGAAATTAGTCACCTGTGTTCAAGGAGGAGGTTAAAGGAGAAGCCAGGCCACGTGGTGAGACAGTGAGTTAGAGTGGGAAATAGTGAGAAAATCACTTGCATTTTAAAGTTAATGAAATGTATTAAGACCACATATATTAAGTTTCAAAAAGTTAACACTTGTTCTTTTTAATGCTATTTTATTTTTTATTTTTTTTAATATACGTATTTTATTGATTTTTACAGAGAGGAAGGGAGAGGGATAGAGAGTTAGAAACATCGACGAGAGAGCAACATCAATCAGCTGCCTCCTGCACGCCCTCCACTGGGGATGTGCCCGCAACCAAGGTTCATGCCCTTGACCAGAATCGAACCTGGGACTTTCAGTCCGCAGGCCAATGCTCCATCCACTGAGTCAAACCGGTCAGGGTTTTAATGCTATTTTAATTAAATTATTTAAAAATATAGTTAAATTTTTTTAAGCTTATAATTCTTAGAAAGGACAGACATGGGTGTGCCTATACATTTCTTCTCTGTCATCTCCATCATTGTCACTGTCATCAAATGACACAGAAACCAGACCCCTGGGTGCCGGTGCAGAGAATCCCAAGGAAGCCTTGCACCTGCCTTCCAGAAAACTTTGGGTTGAAGAGAAGGCAAAGGATTCCCCTCCCTGTTTGATGTACAGCCATGCCCCGATGCTGAATTTAGACCCAGTGTTACTTCTGGACAAGTAACAGATAGATATTTTGATCAATGATTTGTAGTTGATGTAAGAAGTCCCCTGGAGGACTGGAAGACAGATCAGCCCAGGGGTTCTGATATGTGTCACTTGGCTCTCAAATCCTGTAAGTCCACCTAAACAAAGACACCCGAGATATGGTGAGAATGGCAAATGCCACCTTCTTCAAGTATGCTGGCCCCTCAATCACTCAGAAAAGAGACCCTGTAAGATGGGAATCAAAACAATGTACAAACTCACTCCAAAGCTAAGTGGCTGAGCTTTCCTCGGCTGGGTTTTGGCTCTGCTAAGAGGCTATGTGGGGGGAAATTCCTATTGTTGCTTAGAAAATAAAAACCTACAAGTATGCAGCACTAATTCATCTAAATCGGGGTGGAAGATGCATTGAAAGTAGGCCACCATGCCCCACAGCTACAAAAACACAGAATTCATGATCCATCGTGTGCCGCTTCACAATCCTTTTCCACACGCCGCTTCAATTGGGCGTTTAAATCAACTTGACTTGAGTCACGAAACGAGGCCTATTTTGTATCCTTCATCTAAATTATTACTGGAAGAGGTGGGAGGGAGAGATGTGCGTGCTCCTTGGGTATCAACTTGTGCTGATGACAACAGTCTGGGCAATTGTAAAATAAGGCTGGGTCTTGTACAAAACCAGTGTTTGGAGATGAGACAGCTTGGATGTGAGGTAAGCGGGCACATTTGGGAGTGACTGAAGGTGGTCAAAACCAACCTTTGGCCTTCTAACCATGGAGGGCTTTCCTCCCAAATAGGGCGCCAGGCAGAACTCCACCTTGACTGGCTTCTCGAGACCAAGGAAAAATTGGACCGCCACCCCTCCCCCAGGATCCACAGGGCCCTAATCAAGAGCTGATGGTTGACTAAAACCTACATATAATTTTAATTATATATACTAGCCCATAGATAATTAGCCTAAACTAATGTAATCTAATGTAAATAAATACATATCTTTACAGTGATCTCTGAGTATTAGGATTATGGGTAATTGCCATGTTCTTCCTTTAAAATCTCGGATTTGTTTTCCTGACTTATTACAAAAGTGTGCACCTGTGCACAACGGTGTGTCTGACTAGGAAAAAAAGAAGTGCCATTTTCCCAGGGTTGTAAGGACACACTAAAGATGAGATAACCAGGCTGCACACACACCAGAGTGGCTGTAGCCTTTCTCCCCACTTTGCAGCCTCCTAATGGCCACGGTTTACGGGTGTGAGTTTGGGTGTGTGTCATGTGTCAGAGCCTACAGACTTTCACATCAAGGGTTGTTGGTTCCAATCTCTCCCCCTCAATTCCTGCCAAACTGGTGGACAGATGGTAGCAGAGTTTGGCTTATTAAATACATTTAATGAAAATGTTCTTCCATCCCTGTAGCAACTGGCTCAGCCAACTGACTTAATGGTCCTGGAATTCATTTTCTTAATGATTTTATTAAAGTATAAACTTCACACCATACAATTTTACCAAAGTAAGTATACAGTTTGATGATTTTTAGTGAATCTATACAATTGTGCAACCATCACCATAATCTACTCTGAGAACACCTCTATCACCTCAAAATGTCCCCCGGTATCCATTTCCAATCAATCACTCCACTCGTTCCAGCCCTGCTCTCTGACTCTAGAGTGTGATCTTTTCTAGAAATTTCATATCAACATTACTGTTTCCTATGTAATCTTTGCAGCTGGCTTCTTTCACTCAGCAAGTGGTTTGGAGGTTTGTCCAGGTGTTTAAAAGTCTCAGCGGTGAGTCCCTTTTTATTGCTCAGTAGTATTCCGTTGTATTGCTCTTCCAGTTTATCTTTGCATTTGAATGGCTTCCAGTGTTTGCCCGAATGACTAATACTTCTCTGAACATTCAAATACAAGCCTTTGTGTGAACACATGATTTCACCTCTCTCTGGTGGATCCCAAAGAGCGGAGTTGTTGAGGCCTAGGATTCGTGTGTGTTTAACTTTTTTAAGAAAACTGGCAGACTGCTTTTCGAAGTGGTCCTGCCATTTTACATTCCCACCAGCAGTGGGGGCAAGTTCCCGAGTTCCACATCCTGGCAGCTCTAGTATGGTCAGTCTTTTCGATTCGAGCCTTCCCCAGGGACATGCAGTGTCGGACATTCATTCTACAGTGGCTGTGAGGCCAGAAAGGGCCTCAGGTGAGCAACGTGAAAAACTTGATTTGCATCTCTCAGCTCAGTCTAATACTCAAGGAACCACGTAACTTCTCCAAGTCTCAGTTTCCCTATCTGTAAATTGGAAACCACAATAACTACAGATCCTGAAGAGTCACTGAGTGCAACAATGGGAAGGACTGTTCTGAACCTCAAATTCCTTTCAAAAAATAATATTGATAAATATGGAAATGTACGCTTTTCAGCAAGCAAAGATGTCCACTCAATTTTCCTTTGTACCTAAAATTCTTGTTTTATCCCCTCTAAGCAGATTGCAAGGGAGACTATTTGACATTTTCTTTGCTTTATCTTTTCCTTTGTTCTTGCATTGACCCACTCCTTCCCATCATTAACCATATGAGCCAAGTACATAATGGAATGAGCCTTTCTTCAATTGTGAACATTTACTCAAGATGTCTTCTACTTGGAGCTTGGAATTCAGGACTAGACTCAGCCTGCAGTGAGAAACTTTAGGGCAAAATACAATGTGAAACCTTTTGGCTGTGACATTCATGCAGCCTGTGCTCAGGGGACATATTTGAATCTTTAGACCAAAGAAAGACTTTGTAGGGCAACTTGCGGACTATCCCTGCCCTGGCTAGGCTGTGGCCAGGAAAGTGCATTCCTGGTTTAGGCCAATGCTCTCATCTGCATGTTCTGCCATTTACTTGGGAAGATAATGCTAAGTATCAAGTCAGGGCAACAAAAAACACTGTCAGGAGCTGGTGCTCGGGTAGCTTGGTGGCCCTGAACACCTAAGTGATTTTGCTCCCCTTCGAGTTTCCTGCAGTACATTAACTTTTATTGATAGTTCATAGCTTCAGCAACTGGTCTTGATTTTACTAACCTGAAGGACAGAGGAACAAGAGGCACCCACACAGCTGATGTGCAAGAAAAAAATGGCATGGAAAGTCTTGATGGGTTTCAGTGTTTTTCCCCTTGCTAGCGCTTTCCTTTAATTGAGGGAGTCACAGCTATTGCAGGTTAATCATGTCTCAGGCCCTCAAAGGGATGGGGGCTGAAATAACCACTTAGAAATCTAACCATGGTTCCCTCCAGCAGACGCTTGGAGGTATAGCAAGGCACTCGTGAAATTGCAAACTCTGATTTATGTCACTGCTATGGAGACTGGCAAAGGGATTCTTGGGTGTTTTCATAATACAGGTATTAAGCAAATGTTAAACCAGGAGCTGGATGGAAAATCTATGTAATGAAAGGCAGAGAGGCCATTTTCTTCATCGCTTTGAGCAACCTAACACTTCTAGCTAGAATGTGCACCTTGGAGCAACCTCATTCTCTTTGACTCATGAACACTGTGAACAGTATAATTGTGTTTTCTTTTCTGCATGGAATGCTATCACCATCAGTTTAAAAGAAGAGCATTATTGTTTTTAAAAATAGATATGATTTGTTGAACACCTGTTATAAGCCAGGCACAACTCTTCACAATTTATACATCTTTCCTCAATACATCCTCATAGCAATCTTAGGAAGTATAACTTTGTATTGTCAATTTGTAGCGAAGGAAATTGAGGTTCAGAGAGCATCTATAAACTGTCAAAGTCCTCAGACAAGCCGAGGAAGGAACAGGATTTGAGTCAAAGTCAAGGGAAAAAAAACCTGATCGCATCCTAAACCCAATACTCAAACATACCCTTATCTGCACGTACACACAATCCCTATCACTTTAAAATGCATGGTGTTTATTTTAACAGATTAAACATTAATTTTACAAAATGGAGTTCTGTAGAAACACTAACATAGATCTGTTTTTATTCAGCCAAGATTCAGTGATTTCAGTGATTACTGACTATGTGTCGGACCCTGTGCTAATAAGCTTGTCCTACTCAGGAAATCTCAGGGCTGTGATTACAGAACCTCAGTAACCTTAGCACAAATCTGTTTTGTAGGTTGCCTTATTTTAAAAAACCACATCTCACCAACAGTGCGAAGGTTCCCTTTTCTCTACATCCTCGCTAGCACTTGTTGACTTATTGAGGACAGCCATTTTGATACGTGTGAGGTAATACCTTATTGTGGTTTTAGTTTGCATTTCTCTGATTATTACTGACACTGAGCATCTATTCATACGTCTATTGGCCATCAATATGTCTTCTTTGGAGAAGTGTCTATTCAGATCCTTTGCCCATTTTTTAATTGGATGTTTGAATGTTTGGTGTTGTTATAATTTTTATGTTTTCTTTTAGGGGTTTTATGATTTCAATTCTAAAACTGAAGTCTTTAATCAATTTTGAGTTTTTTCTTGTGTATAGTATATGAAGGTGGTCTAGTTTCATTTTCTGCATTTATCTGTCTAACTTTTCCAACACCATTTATTGAATAGACTACCTTTATCTCATTGTATGTTTTTATTCAGCCAAAATATTTTTACTTCCTTTGTTAAATATTAAGTGACCACAAAGGCGTGGGTTTATTTCTGGGTTTTCTATTCTGTTCCATTGATCTATATCTCTGTTTTTATGCTAGTACCATGATCTTTTGGTTACTATGGTCTTATAGTATAGTTTGATATCAGGTAGTATAATTCTTTCAACTTTGTTCTTCTTCCTCAAGATTGCTATGGTTATTCAGGGACTTTTGCAGTTCCGTACACATTTTTGGAATATTTCTTCTAGTTCTGTGAAATTCGCCATTGGTATCTTAATAGGAATTGCATTGAATCTGTAGATTGCTTTGGGTAGTATAAACATTTTAATGATGTTAATTATTTTTATCAATGAACACAGAATACACTTCTTCTTATTTGTATCTTCTTCAATTTCTTTCTTCAATGTATTATAACTTTCCGACTTAGAGTGGTGAACACATATAATATACAGATGATATATATTATAAAACTGTATACTTTAAGCCTATAAAATATTATTAACTAACTAGAGGCCCAGTGCATGAAATTCATGCAAGGTTGGGAGGTAAAGTGGTGGAGGGAGAAGGGTCCCTTAGCCTGACCTGCAACCTCTCCCAATCTGGGACTGCTGGCTTCTAATTGCTCACCTGCTTATCTGCCTGCCTGATGTCCCTAACTGCTCACCTACCTGCCTACCTGATGGCCTCTAACTGCCTTTGCCTTGGCCCCTGGTGGCTTCATTAGGAAGTATATCCAGAATGATGTCTGGAAGGTCATTCAGCTATCTGGTCTAATAAGCATATTACGTTTTTATTACTATAGATGTCATCCCAATAAAGTTAACAAAGAATAAAATAAAAAAAAAACCACATCCTCTAGGTCATGATGCTTATTCAGATATGGTGATGTCCAAAGGTCTACACAGATGACCTGAAAGTGACCTCATACTGCCACCTGAACGGGAAGGTCCAGGCACAGGTTTTTGGCAAAGACATGGTGCCGTGTTTCTGAGTCTCTTCCTTCCAAGTCACGATCAAGTTAGTATTCTTTCTGCTATTTTTATCTTGAGGGCCTGAGAAATGTGAAAATTCCTATCTTAAAAAAAAAAATTCCATCAAGTGAAAAGGCTCCAATTTGTATAATCTTCAAATACCCTACATTAAAAATTAATAAGAGAGATCCTTGATAAGTTAAACATAGAATTACCATATGGCCCAACAATTCTACTCTAGATATGTACCCAAAATGATTGAAAATCGTTGTTCAAATGAAAACTTGCACAGATGTTCAGAGCAGCTCTATTCATATTAGTCCACGTGTAGAAATAATATAAATGTCCATCAACAAATAAATGGATAAACAAGTTGTATATCCACACAATGGATTACTATTCAGGATTACAAGGAACAAGACACTGACACATGCTTCAACTGTGGATGAAGCCTGAAAACATTACGTAGAGTGAAAGAAACCAGATACAACAGGTCACATATTATATGATAACATTTATGGGACATGGAAATACCTTGTAGCATGCCTCCATTCAATGCACCAGAAATGCTAGATCTGAGAATTTGTTGATAGGGTAATGGAAAACTAACACAATGACTATTTGTTTATTTACTTATTTCTTGGTCAATTTGTTGGTTTAATAGATATTTATTGAGTATGCGCTGTGTGCATGCACTGTGTTGGACTCCAGGGATCCTGAATGAATAAACAGACTTACCTCTACCTGAATAAAGCTTACAGTCAAGAGATTCACATTTAGGACCTCCTCACAAAAAAGCAGCCACAAAGATGAAAGGTCACTAGTAGTAATGATGGCTTTAAGCAGTGATACTAAATCAGCAGAGGTCAATGGGCCCTTAGAGAATCTGATGAAAGACAAGGACCTTCTTCCCAGAAAAGTGACAATAGGGTATAATGTTGCTTATTATTTCAGAGGATTCTAAGACACCCCAGGGACCCTTCTTCAAGGTCCATAGTAAAGAACACTTGGCTTAGAGATTCTGAAGATGCCTCTTTGATGAAGAAAGCTACCATGGGGAATATGTATGTGGAGTATATGCCCATTATTTTCTTTTTTTTGAAAAAATGATTTTTATTTTTTTCATGTGTAATATATATGTATATTTTTAAGAAAAACAACTTTAAATATAATATTGTTACATGCAATAAGCATTAATATTTCAAGAAAAACTATTTTAAATATAATATTGCTACATGCCATGCCCAACTCTCAAACATACCCTTATATTTTCAAAATAAATCTTATTTGACATCTACATTGTGATGGTTAATTTTATGTGTCATGTTCAATGGGCCATGGGGTGCCCAGATATTTGGTTCAAATTATTTCTGGATGTGTCTGCACAGGTGTTTCTGGTTAAGGTTAATATGGTAGCATGCAACAGACTGACAAATCTCAGAGGGAAGGGGGAAGAGATTAACCAAATAATTTACAAGTATATCTACACAAGCCATGGACACAGTCTTTAGTGCAGTGAAGGCCTGGTGGGAGTGGAGGAGGATCAATGTGTGTGTGTGTGTGGCGGGGGGAGGAAACATATAATACTTTCAACAATAAAGATATATTAAAAAAAGATTAACATCTTAATTGATAGACTGAGTAAAGCAGACTGCTCTACACAATGTAGGCGGACCTCATTTAATCTATTGAAGGAGGAATATACTTTCTCTGTATATTGTCTTTGAGCTAGACACTGGTCTTCTGCCCTTGGACTCAGACATAACCTGGAACTTACAACATTGGCTCACCTGCTTCTCAGGCCTTTGGACCTGGACTAGAACTTAATGACCAGCTGGATCTGGACTTCTCTGCCTCCACAATCATGTGAGACAATTCCTTATAACAAATCTCTGCATATTATATATATATATATATATATATATATATATATATATACACACACATATATATATATGCACAAAAATCATGCAAGGGTAGGCCCTCGCAGCCCCAGATGCCTCATGGCCCTGCAGCCCTATCCTCTGCCCCACTGGTTGTTCTAGAAGGTCATCAAGAGGTTTGTTCTGCCCTCCCATCTAATTAGCATATTACCTCTTTATTATATAGGATAGATACATCCTATTGGTTTTATTTCTCTGGAGCACTTGACTAATATACTAATACGATAGCCAAAACCAACAACTACTAAATCATTCTCAAAACATTACTACCAGAAATAAATTCTAGCTATGCACTGGATGTTACAAACTTGATTAGAAAACATGGAAATGTGAAAACATAATGCATTTAATTTTTCTTCTTTTTCAATCATTTCCAAATATTTTATTTCAATAATTTTCCATATTTTTTTAAAAGAGGGCAAGTATTCAAACAACTTTTGGAAAAAAAAAGAGGTGAGTAATTAAAAAATAATAACCCAGTAATTCAAACAAACAACTATTAAAAAAAAAAGTGCAATTTATATTTAGGGAACAATTAGAAATATGATCCTTCACTGGCTACTTAATTATATTAAATAACTTGTGTTATTTTTTAGGTATGATAATGATATTGTAATCACTTTTTTGAGAACCCTGATATTGACTCATAATAAAATATCTATGGAATAAAAAACATAATGTTTTCAATTTGCTTCTGTAAAGTATCAGACATGGGGGACGTGACTGGGGATGGAGATAAAACAATACAGGCCACCTGTGATAGTTGTGAAAACTGAATGATGCAATGATGGGAATGAATTATACTCCCTGTAACCTTCTGTAAATTTCTTGCATTAAAAATAAACAAGTAAATAAACAAGATGGAGACAAACATAAATGTTAACACAATATGAATTAATTAATTAATAGATATAGATAGATAATTGATATCACCTGGGAGGAAAAATATTCTCTTAACACTCTCTGATGGTCACCATAACTGCCTCATGTTAGCTGGTTTCCAGACATTTCTCCTGAATGCCTACATATTTGACAGTGTGGCAGAGAACAAAGGAATACATATTTGGCAGCACTGACAGGGAAAACATTTCTTTTTAGCATGTCTCATTACCTGAAATTATATTAAAAGCTCTGTTTTGTGTATTGCCTACCTCCTCCTGTGATAATGTAAATGTAAGCTCAAAAGGGTAAGGGCTTTCCTTTTTGTTGTGTCTTTACCACTTGAAGAACAATACCTGGCACATGATAGGTGTTCTTTTTTTCTTTTTGTTTCTGTTTTGAATGATGGATAATTAGTACAGTCAATAAATGAATCAAAATCCAGTCAATTCATTATGAATTCATTGACTGTTCATAAGCATCAAAATAGTAGATCAGAGACTGTACATGTAAAGGACATAGAATGTGGGGATTGTTTAATTACTTTCACAAAAGTAGGCTGCCATACATCCATCAATCTATCCATCCATTTACAAATATTTACTGAGTACCAACTCTAGTAGAATTGACACACAGTATAAATAGCACAGTAGAAATAATAACATAGTAGAAATAAACAGTTGACAAAAATTTCTACACTAGTGAATTTTACATTTTAAGATATGAGGATAAGGTAAGGAAGATAACTATACCAGAGGCCACAATTCCAGCCAAAAGGTTATCTATTTGTTAATAACACCAATATGTGGCAGGGAATTCATTATCATTTCTCTTTTGAGAATTAATTAAAAAGTTTACCAAAAAGTTTATATAACAATACTATACATTTAAGCCATTCACCATGTCCCATTCACTGTCAAGATATGTCACCAAATGCATTAAATTCATGATTTCTCATTTAAGCAAGAGAAAACTGCATTTATTAGGAGACTACCTGTTTATCATGCAATGAAAACAGTATATGCAAATACTGTCTTTTAAAAAGCAAAAAGGAAATTTCCAATATTACATCACATTAACTTGTTCCTATACTGAGTTTCTTCCTTTGAAAATAACTATCAATATGTATCTTGTGAAAAGAACTATCAATAACTATCAAGTTCTATTTGCTTTGCCAGCTATCATAGTCTCCAACACAGAAAGCCATGGACACATTTTTAAATATGATATTACTATCTCTTCTCCAAAACTAACAGACTCACAGAGAATCATGAGTTTTGGGGACTGGCCCAAAAAACGTTGAACCCTAAAACCAAATCTATAGTGACAGAAATAATTTGGTCCTCTGGAATGGGTGCTAATGATAAAAATTGAGCTTTAACAGATTCCATTTCTAATTAACTCTAATACTACAAAAAAAGTGTTCCTTTTCACCACAAGACCTACTTCTTCCTGGTGAATCCCCAAGGGATGCCTGCTCTTTTCTGGAAGGCATGGCTCTTCTAATTAATTAGAAAGTGCTGGGGGGCGAGGGGAAGAGAAGAAGGTAGGGGTGGAAATCAGCAGGAGGTGAAAAATGAAATTTATTCCTGCCTTTTCCACATCCCTTTCTTTCTCCTGATCTCAGCCCAAGCTCTCAGTTCGGGAAACAAACACGGAAATCAGTTGAACAGATTCCAGGTCAGTTCATCCCCCTTCTCTGCAAGGCTGGCCTGGTCTTGTTGTCTGACTGGCAGGAGAATGTTATAGGGTCTAGTCTTCCAGGAGCCATTTCATCAGTTATATTTGTGCAATTTACATCTTTTACCCTGTTTTCTAATTGCAAAAATTGGGGGAAAAAATCCAAACATGGTGAAATTACATAAAGAAACAAACAAAGTTCTCTCCTCCACAAAATCTTCTCATCTCCCATGCAGAATTCTTGTTAAGGAGTTACCACTGTTAATGTTTTATTACAATCTCAGGTCACATTACAAACTGTGCAAATACACACAAAACAGGTACATGTGTAACTTTATATAAAAAAAGATTTTATAATATACGTATTGCTCTGCATTTTCCTTTATCCAAATATTATAGCATGGTAGCCATTATATATGTGTGTGGTTATAAAAATATACATATATTCCAAAATATATATATTTAGATATATCGCTTTAAAATATTTCTTTTTATGCTATAAAAATTTAAAACTTTGAAAAACACAATTGAATTAAACATTAGCAGGAATTCAGAATTCACAGGTTAAATTAATATACAAATAAATAAGTAAATAAATGCATATTTGTATATATAATATGTGACATTATATAATGACATATACTGGGTGTCCCCAAAAATGTATAAACCCTTAACAGTTCAATTGATGTTTCTTTTTTTTCAGACTTAACCCAGTGAAATTAATAATTGTTCAACGTGTGTACACATTTTTTTGTGTGTGTGTGTATGTGTGTGTGTATAAAATGCTAAAAATATATTGATTTTTCTAATTGGGAGAGCTTGGACATTTATTCAAGTATTTTTACTTTTTTCTGGTTCAGAGTAAAATTGCTTAATCAAAATGCATGGTTAACTTGTATTAAAAATGTCAACTTGCTCTCCAAAATGACCAAAATTAATTTATACTCCTTTTAATAGTGTGTGTCCTTGTCCCTGGCTAAGAGAAACTTTTCAGAAAGTCTAGTTATGAGCATGAGTCAAAGTTTTATTGTAGTTTTGCTACAAGGGAAAGGCCTCTAGCAGATCAATTCAGAGATTCATTCTTGGTGGAGACATTTTGTAGGGAAATGGAGTGATAAGATAGTCAATGTTAGGCTAGATACAAAGAAAAAAGAACATTTGGTTTAAGGTCCCTAGACTCCTGACTGACAGTCAGCTGGCTAGATGGGTGACTGATTTTTCAGAACAAGTCTTAATCCCATTAAAGTTTATCAGAAAATTGCTTAAGCAATTTATCGGGAATGGGGCTGTGAATTACATCATGCAAAAAGATTCTATTCCAGACCAGATTTGGGACAACTTTTCTTTTTTATACCCTTTTACACTCTACACATTTACCAACAGGGAAGTCATTGGTCTTCTTAATTTTGTCAATGTCATAGTATAAAATAATATCTCATTGTTTAATTTCCAAATCCATGAATTAAAAATAAGATAGAAACTTTTTTCATGTTTATCAATTTTCTTCAATGAATTTCCCATTCATTGACTTTGTCCATTTTTTTCTGTTGGGAGGTTCATATGTTTCTTTTAATTTTCAAAAACTCTTTCCATATTTGTTAATTTAAATGTGTGTGTGTACATGAATACATGTGTATATTTTTTCTCTTATCCTATCTCATGAGATATTAAATTTGAAAAAAAAATCACTGAATTATATGCCAGCTTCTCTTGATACCTGGGAGAGAATTACTACATTTCTCCTTCATTATGGTCACTGTTATCGTGTTTTAAAGCCTTTAGTGTGCCCCCTGGCTCCTAAAAACTAAGTCTCGGCCTGATGCAAGGCCCTTCATCACATGGTCACTGCATAAGTTATAACATCCTTGATCACTCTGTTCTGGCCCGTTGTGCCCCAACAACAGTGTAGAATTTCTATTGGCCCAGAGAGATCGTCTATTTCACCCCCACATCTTTCAGGTGCTGATCCCTCTGCCAGAACATCTTCCTGGATACTCTATGCCCTTAATAAACTCCTATTTGTCTTCCCTCCTCTGGATGAAACTTACTCTTGCCCCACTGGGGATAAAGTTAGTCACACTCCCTCTTAGGTATCTACAGTAATAAAAGAGAAACATGCAAATTACTGTTACTCTACTACGCTACCAGCCAATCAGAGTGAGTATACAAATTAACCTGAAAACATGGTGGCAGCCCCACTCCACCCCACTTGCCGCTCAGGGCCTGTGGGGGTCAGAGAAGTCGCCTGAGGCTGGCTGCAGCCTGGGAGACAAAGAAGCCGCTTGCCCCGTGATCCCAGGCCACAGACGGCAGCAAAAGCCTCAGGTCCACCTGCCCCACATCCTGGGGGAGATGGAGAAACTGGGCCCCAGAACCTGAGGCTGGGTGCGGCCCGGGAGATGAAGAAGTAGTCTGTCCCGTGATCCCAGACCACAGCCAGCTAGAGAAGTCACCCACACTGCACCCCAGGGAAGACAGAGAAGCCACCTGCCCGCAGTCCAGGCACCAGTACCTGAAGCTGGCTACAGCCTGATAGACGGAGAAGCTGCCCTCCCCCACGGTCCTGGGCACCAGTACCTGTGGCTGGCTGTGGCCTGGGAGACAGAAAAGCCGCCCACTCTGTGGTCCCAGGCACCAGCACTTGTGGCTGCAGCCCAGGCGAAGATACCTGCCCACCATCCCCTGGGCTGCAGCTAGCCTGGGCAGTTCTGGCTGACCAGAAGGAGGGAAGCTTGGATCCCAGGTGCCTGTGGTTGGCTGGAGGAGGGAATCCTGGGTCCTGGATGTGGGACAAGGCAGAGGTGGTTAGGGGCAATCAATCCAGCAGAGGAACAGTTAGGGACAATCAGCCTGGCAGGCAGAAGAAGTTAGGGGCAATCAGGCAGGCAGGAGAGAGGTTAAGAGCCAGCAGCTCTGGATTGTGAGAGGAATGTCCTACTGCCGGACATTCCTGAGGGGTCCCAGATTGGAGGGGATGCAGGACACCCTTCCCTCCACCTCCGTGTATGAATTTTGGGCACTGGGCCACTAGTCCTATATAATAAAAGGGTAATATGTAAGTAGACCAAACGGCCGAACAACTGAACAACCAATTAAAGCACAATATGATAATGATATGCTAAGGCTGCTCAACCATTCACAATGATGTGCACTGACCACCAGAGGGCAGATGCTCTGACTGGTAGGTTAGCTTGCTACTGGGGTCCTGCAAATCAGGACTGAGTGAGATGGGCTGGACATGCCCTGGAGTCCCTCCCGGGCTCAACCATGCTCTGGTGGGGTCCCTCAGTCTGGTCTGTACCCTCTCGCAATCCAGGATCCTTCGGGGGATGTCAGAGAACTGGTTTCAGCCTGCTCCCATAGTCTACTCCCCTTGGGAGGGTGCCAGACACAGGGCTCATGGCTGGTGAGCACTGCTGCAGCAGCATGAGCCTCTCTCGATTGGGACTGATTGGGCATGAGCCCGTGGCAAGCATAGTGGGGCCGGGATGAGTGGAAGCAGCAGGTAGGAGCTGCAGGTGGCATTGGACTGTGGGTTCCGGCCCAAGCCTTGTAGGCCACACAGAGGGAACACACACATGCACAAATTCATGCACCAGGCTTCTAGTCTTGTATATGCACCTACTTTTCCATGAACTTATTTGTACCTTTGTCTGTCTTCCATGAAAGACAAGCTACCTGAGTAAGGAGTGAGTCCTAAATATTCCTGTATCACATGATCTTAGCATAGGACCTGACTGGCCCAAGTAAGTAATTGTCAGATGGATAGAAATATCCTTTCTGCTATACACAGTATGAGGGAAGGAAACACAGAAGAGGAGCAGGCTAGTAATGTCCATCTTTTACCCACATTCCACCAATATACAAAAATACCCTTCTATCTGGAAAATGATAAGGTCTCCAGAGACTTGAAATTGGGGAGCAAAGGCTGTCTTCCCTGTTCTGTTTGCTCAGTCTCTAGATCTGATGGGCATCAGCTCTGTCTGCACAGGAAGTGTTAATACAAACATCACGGAGGCCTGGGGAAATTTTATTGTCTGCCAGATTTACTAATTGGAATCGATCTTCATTCAACCAGTTTCACCAAAGTTTCTGCGAAGTGAGCATAGCGAAAGATAGGTGCCTTTCAGATCACCTGTGATTAAACTCACTGCATTTGTCTTCAAACAAAAGTGTTTTTTTTCCCTGTCCGCAACATATAATTTTAGTCAGCTAACACTAAATTAGACACCCACTCAGATTTATTATAATAAGAACATTCAGTAAGCTAATTTCAAGATGATGACTCCTATAAATTCTTATAATTTATTATTTAGTACTTTGGTTTTTAATCATTAAGTACGTGAAGACTTTGTAGGTCAAACCTGTATTAATGAAGACAGTAATCTATTTTTCAAACTCTGCTCCTCACCTACCTTTCAAATTGTAAATTAACAGAAATAGATTTAAACGCACTTGTAAGAACAAAGGCAATAATTGGGGTGTGGGGGGAGCCATCACCCCCCAATTGCCTAATCTTTTTAGGTAGATTGTCAATCACAGCCCTGATTTATTTGAGAGACACTGTTCTGATTCTTTAAATGAAATAATGGAGTCCAAATCTGAGAAACTATTAGATCACTAAGAAAATAAAATCCACAACCCACATTTAAAGTTTCATTAAAACAAAGCTGTTCAAATGTTAGCCAATACAATTTCATTGGGGGTTAATCTTAACCCAATGTAGCTATTTTTACTGCTTTTTTATGAGATGTTAACAGTTTTAGAAATGCACAGGAAGTAAAATATTAACTATATATAAATATTTTAGGAAGTTACCAATGTTATCTAAATGAGGTTTTTCTTAATTTCCCAAATTCATTGCCAAATTAGAACCCATTTCACGATAATTTAAAACATTCAGTGCTAAAAGACTTAAGGATTTCATTTTGCTGAACAAAGGGATGTTTTTTTTTTATCAACTGCATGCAAATAATAAAGTTACCAATATTGTAATGTCTATTTTCCCTAAAATAAAATTACTTTTTTATTCTGATATAATACAACTCATCATAAGCAATTTGCAAAATGGAGTAGGAAAAATAAGAATGTTTGTAATTTTAATTGAGAAAAAATATCAGGATACACAATAAAAATAAGTGTCCAGCAAAGTCATTATGTGCTGAGAAAAATCTAGAAGGGAATATAGCAAAACGGTAACAGTGACTATCTTTAGGTGATGGTTTTGAAGCATCCATCTTATAAAAAAACTGATGTTTGAAATTTTAATCCTGCTATTTGGCTTCTGTGAATGCTTGCTTGCTTAAATAATAAGGAAAATAAGACTACTCCCACTTCAGAGAGGCCATTAAACTTTTCCCAGACAAAATTATCAGTGCTGGCACTAGGCCAGGCTTTTGGTTGCAGTCTTAAATCCCCAGCACATAGGGGCTCTTTAAAAACTTGCAAAAAAGGCCAGAAACACCCCATATTTGGGAGACAAAGAAGGTAAAAACATATAAATAAGGAAAATTCCTCTATGTTGGGGCCCAGAATTTGAGACATTTTCCTCTGGACCCACGTGTAATAAATGTAACTCCAAATTCTCTAAGCATTGTTTGATATATTCCAGTTCTCTGTAACATTATTGATTCCCTGAGATTCTGGGAAAATTAACCCATGCTTGGATTTTTAGCCTCTGGTGAGCGGACTGGGTTAGGGGAGCCAGATAGGCCTCGAGGAGGTGCCACTCTGCTGATTTAGCAGAATTGAACTGGGGTATTCTGAGCGCTGCCAGACCTCAACCCAGGACCCTAGAGAGAGTAGACGGACACTTCTGGACCTGTCAACAGAATTGGTAAGGTAGGGGCCCCATCAGTTCAGCCCACTCCAAGGGAGTGGAAGGGGGAACTTGGTTACCTCCCCAGAAGCCATATGGCTTCCTCAGGCAAATTAATCAGGAATCAGGTGGACTATTTAAACTCTGGGTAAATATCTGGTAAAAGTAAAAAAAAAAAAAAAAAAGACTTGGACTAGCTAGTATATGAATGTGGGACTCTGGAGGCGAATGAATTCAGATTTGATTAAGGAATTAAGAGTTCACTCTGCTGTTTGTTTGTGTGGGACTAGCCAATTTGCTACTGAAAAGGAGAGCTTGACACAGTCTTAACTCCTCCAGTAGGTTCTCACCAAGACATTGGTTGATTATTCTGTTCTGGGGCACGGGTGCTTGAGTGCCCCCAAGCCAGTCTGGGGAGTTGGGCATTGTTTTGTTTATCTGCTCAGCTCCAGTCTGGGCTAGTCTACTGAGAGAGGGTGAGTACAGATGTTTGTCTATCTTGGCATAATTATCTGCTCATTAACTGGTCTGTGTGAAGGGAAAGACACTTTGTGTCTTCTGGCTGTACACAGGGTAGTATCTATTATCTCTTTCTATTGTTTAACTTGTTTAAAGATAGGGCACACCACTTTGTCGGAATGCAAAAGTCTTTAGCAGCTGCAGGGAATTCTTTTTCTCAGTCTTTTGCTCTCTGTGAGAGAGGGAATCAGCCCACTTAGCTAATAAACATTTCTCTCTAATTTTGTATAAGTAAGGATTTCAGTTTGCTCTAATTTGTGAATTTGCTACATTAAAGTGAAATTTTGAAGTCCTAGAGTTAATTTAAAGGTATACATTGGTGACATTTCAAAGAACAAAGAACTTTTATTTATGGCTTTCTTATCTCTTTTGGTGGTCAGAGACTTCCAGGGGCAGGGCTTACAGCTCTGCAGGGTGGAGAGATTTACAGGCCCTGTCCCCGTCTGTGACATCATAGTCCAAGGTGATCCACCTGAGGCAGAATCAAGGCTGAAGTTATTATTAACTGTCTATGGACCCTGTTAACCTGGTTGTGTGTCTTGTGTGGTCTGTTGTCTTTGTGATTGTGTGTTTTGTTTGACTTGCTGTTTTCAGTTATTAGGATCCTCATAGAGGACATAACCTGGTCTTTTCCTTCTTCTCTCATTCTGATTCTAATAATGAATTAAAGATCTTTTCTTTCAGGAGGCTACCTAGGCTTCCAGTTTGCAAGATATCTCCTACACACCCTTATCCTCATCTGCTATTTTTCCAGGCTGACTAAGAATCATTTTTCTCCACAGGTTGGACCTCAGCCTTCGAAGTTTTCTCTGAAACTCCCAGTTTTTATTTCTCCTCTCTGTAGGAATTGTCTTACTCTGACTCACAATAGGAAAGGGAGACAAGCAACTGGACTGGGGAATGGGAATGGTTGGAGAAATCAAGAGTGGTAAAGGAGGAGGATTTAAGATACTCTACCACTGTTGTCGGCAAACTGTGGCTTGTGAGCCACATGTGTTTCTTTGGCCCATTGGGTGTAGCTCTTCCACAAAATACCACAGCCTGGGCGAGTCTATTTTGAAGAATTGGCATTAGAAGAAGTTTAAGTTTAAAAAATTTGGCTCTCAAAAAACATTTCAATCATTGCACTGTTGATATTTGGCTCTGTTGACTAATGAGTTTGCTGACCACTGCTCTAGGGGCTTAAAGAGGAAAAATCTATGATGGAAAACAATGGTTACAGAAAAAAAAAGTATCCTTAAATGTAAAAAGCCTAAATATACAGGATCTCGGACCATTTGCCTTGTTTCAGGACAGCGTAAATGGTTAATGCAAAAAAGGAGAAGGGAGGGTGTCAGCGGTTAATTATGAAGCAGGGAGAGATAGGTTTTTGTTAATTTTTACTGGCTGCAGACCATTCTGCTGGCATAGGGGTATGGTCCAGGTGTCTTATCAGAAGTTCACTAGATTCAAGGTTGCAAGTTTTCTGCAAGCATAATTAATCTAGCTGCCCTGCTGCTGCCCAGTGAGTAATGAGTATTCTACAACAAGCAATACAAGACTTAGGCTTTTGGCTTGCTGGCTGCAGCAGTTATAACAGAAGCCAGTGACTGCTACTAGCCTTCCTGCAGCCCCAGGAATAGAGCAGTAGGTCTGGGATCTGTGAAAGCTCCCTGTTTGCAAATGTACTGAAAGGGTTCAGTACCTGTTGCTGCTGGAAAAGGAGGGGCTGAGATCCCTTTCCAGTGCACTCCCTTGGGAGAGGCCTGGTCGCTGCTCTGCCACAAAGGGGAGCTGGTGAGAAGACAAGGGGCCTAATACCCAAACCACTGCCATAGAAGTGCTATGCAATATGCAAAGCTGTTTCTAACTGCAACTTTGGCTCTTTTGCACTGGCAGATTAAAGTCAAAGAGCAAAGGAAAGGCACTCTCCCTGGACTGGGGAGCCTTCAGCAAGAAGGCTCCGTCCCTCCTCAGCACGAAGCACCTACATTAGAAATTCAGCTACATTAGAGATTCTCCAAGAGAAGAGATTCTGACTGAGGGATGAAAGAGATCCTGTTGGGTTGGAAGGACCTAAGGCCACATGTTAAACATAAATTACAGCTTTCTAGGCAGATGTCCAAGCCCAGTTATGTAGGGGTTAAGCTGCCTAATTACAGCAAAATAACTTTCTCCCATGCCAGAATATATTTTAGGGAAAGTAGATAGGCTGTGTTTGTGGTTAGAAAGAACTAGCCATCATGCACATCCCTGACAGTGGCCTGAAGAAAACTGTATAACAGACTTAGATGATGCCTGCATCTTCATGGACATGATTCCAGAAATACAAGGACAATTTTGCTTTGTGTGGGAAGGTCAAGAATAGAATTTAGTTACCTCCCTAAGATATTTGTATAGTCCTACCATGTGCCATATATGGTAGCAGAAGATTTGGCTACCTAAGATGGTCACAGTGCCAATATTGTACTTCATTGTGTTAATAATATTGCATTAACCTCACAGATTTGAATGCAGTTGCCAAAAGGGCAGGTGCCCAAATGGGCAAGGAAAATACCCATCTGGTTCTGGTCTCTATTAAAAGACAGTTGGCAGCCTGTATACTGTCTTGCAGGCCTGGGTGACCATGCCCATGTCAGGTGTGGCATAAACCTCAACTTTAGGAAACTGGGGAAGGCTGTTGTGGAATAGAGGGAAGTGGGGTGTACCAACCCTTTGTTTCAGGAATTACAGACCACGTGAAATCTTGTGACATGTGAAACCCTGTAAAGGAATAAAGCTCCCTTAGTCCTTTCTGAGTGGGCATGTCACCCCTCCCAGAGACCATGAAATTTTAAGGACAAGTCAAGCAGGGGGAACCCCACTACAGGGACAGCTGTAATTGTCTACTTGAATACAGACACATTTTGAATTTCTTCTTGCCATTTGAAAACACTTACATTACTCTGAAGAATCCATAGAAAGGACTGACAAAGAAAATCAGAAATATCAAATATATTTTTCTCCTTATATAATTCCTCTGAAATTTGGCAATGCTTAATAAATCATGGCAATACATTTCTTTTCATAAATTTAATAAGACAAGTTTCCAATGGTGGTTTTACTAACTAGAAACTGTGACTGGAGTGTCATGTTTTAAACAGCCCTGTCTGAACTCTGAAGACTTGAAGCCAATAAGAGTGTCAAGGAAAAGCCTGGTATCCTGCTTGGGAGCCCTGAAAATGGCTGGTGCTAGGGCATCAGGCCTATACTACCATCACTGAGCTAAGCCTTAAAACCTAGGGCGTGGGCCCAGGTGGAGTTGCTTCAGGTGAGAGATTCACCTAACTCAGCAGATACTATAGACAGGCCAGATGACAGGTGGATGGCTTGGATTCCTAGCCCTACAAGGCATGCTAAGATTCAATCATGAAATTCTGGCAAAGGTAGTTAGTTACCATTCTTATTATGTTTATGCAAACAGGCCAAATTAAATACAATAGGTAAATTGGTCTTGATTTGGCTCTTTTAATAAACATAGAGGTAATTTTGAGAATAAAAATTCTATTTCAATAGAGGTTATTAAAACTGAAATGTTTTATTTCCCTCCCACTGGACCATTTGTTAAAGTTTGTCTCTGCCCTGTCACAAGTCCACCTCCTTCTGTGCCCAGGCCTCATCGTCCCTCTGACAGACAGCAAGGATATTTTGGTTCTGAGAGAAAACTCCATCCCTCCTCAGCACAAAGCAGCTACATTCGAATTCCATTCTCCCTAAAAGAATTCAGAGCCAGGATCCTTGAGGTAATATATTAGGCAGTTAGACAGACATGAGCAAAGTAAAGACAATGGGCCTACTATCATTACCAGATGTAACTAAGTCTTTCTACCTCTATGTATGTGAGACAAGGGACAAAGCCAAAGAGGTATTCACCCAAAGTCTCAGCCCTCAGAAAAGGCCAGTTGCCTATTTGTCCAAAAGACCTTACCCCTTTGCATTTGGGTGACATAATTGCCTTCAGGGGTAGCAGCCACAGCTATGCTTATCAAAAAAGCAAATAAGTTAACCCTACAGGAGTCACTAATTCTAACTGCCCCACATGAGGGTGAGGCTTTACTCCAGAACACACGAGAGCACTGGATGTCAAACATTTGAGTCACCCAGTTTCAAGCTCTCTGGTAGACAAATGAAAAATCAGTAACAATTTATACTGAGAGCAGGTACTCATTTACAATAGCTCACGTACATAGTGCTATTTACAAGATAAGGGGTCTCCACAAAAGCAAGAGTGAACCAGGCCACAGATGAAGCTGCCCGGAAGGCTGCCCTAAAACCATTGGGGCCTCCTCAGGTTCTAGTGACTCTTCCAGATCCTGATCTACCCAATCTAGAAGAGCTGAAATCCATAACCAGTCTTTATTCAAGTTCTTACAGACTTTTCAGTCTACCCAGGAAGCAACCCAGAAGCACATCTGAGATGCTCTGCCTGTACCTACTTCTGATCTGGTTCATCCCTTCCACCCTGGTGACTCTGTATAGGTAAATAAATTTGCCACCTAAGGATTAACTCCTACCTGAAAAGGACCACCTCCACAGCAGTGAAGATCAATGGAATCCCAATGTGGCTTCATCACACCTGGCTTAAGACAGCCCAGGAAAAATAGAGAGATCAGGGATTTTTGGACTCTCAAAAGATTACTCCTGGCCCTCATTCCGGGCCCTTATCTTATAAGCAGGCCCACTAACTTTATTTGGCAGAAAATTAAAATTAATAGTACTCAGGGGTAAATATAACTCCCTTCTTAACAATGACCAAGAGTCAATGATTTGACTCATGTACATAAAACCAATAAGGAATGAAGCATCCATCTTATATAAAAACTGCTATTTGAAATTTTAATCCTGCTATTTGGCTTCTGTAAATGCTTGCTTGCTTAAATAAGGCAAATAAGACTACTCCCACTTCAGAGAGGCCACTAAACCTTCCTCAGACAAAATTATGAGTGCTGGCATCAGGCCAGGCCTTTGGTTGAGGTCTCAAATCCCCAGCACATAGGGGCTCTTTAAGAACTTGCAAATAGAGCTGGAAACACCCCATTTTGGGGAGACAAAGAAGGTAAAAACATATAAATAGGGAAAATTCCTCCATGTTGGGATCCAGAATTTGAGAGCCATTTTCCTCTGGACCCATGTATAATAAATGCACCTCCAAACTCTCTGAGCATTGCTTGATGCATTCCAGTTCTCTGTAACAGTTTCAAGAACAATTTTATTTTTCATTTCCTCTGTTCATTTTAAAATAGAATATTCTGAAAATTCTTTCAGAAATAAGAAGGCGTACGTTGGCATCCATAATACTAAAAGCATTTGAAATTGCATCAATGCCCGAATCTTCATATGATAAAGAAAATCAGTGTCCATTTTACCTGGAGACTTACTTCTGAGGGGTTTGCTATATTACACCAAGGACTGCTTGTAGCATCTCCTGGATCAGCGAAAACATCCCTGGGATATGGGTATGTGCTTACAAGCTGGACTTCAAAACAGGAAGCCAGCTACACCCCCTCCACACTGTCAGACTGCATGCTAAATTACTTCAGAAGTATTTTTCCTCTCCTCTTATCCACTCGGGAAAGGGTGAAATATTGCAGGTTTTTAGATAAAATCCTTGATGAGAAGAACATACAAAAATTCCACCTCACAGTTTAAAGGATTCATAAAGAATAGAGACCAAGAAGGGGGTGTTAGCAAATTAAGTTATGGAAAGTTTGCTGAAAAATTTCTGGATTTTGCTTATGATTAATTAAATAAATACTGATAATTAGAATAATGAAAATAACAATGGAAATAGCATCTAGTATTTACTCTGTATTTTCCATGGCTTATATGTAACCCTGAATTAAACACCTTACATTTCTGAAATCCCAACAGTAACTATATGAATTAGTTTCATTTTACAGATGGAGAAACTGAGAAATCACTAATTATCTGTGTGACCTCAGGAAAGTCCACACTTGGCAGAGCTGAGATATAAATTGCACCTTCTGACTCATCCCCAAGATGTCTTTTATTTATTTATTTATTTATTTTAATATATTTTATTGATTTTTTTACAGAGAGGAAGGGAGAGAGATAGAAAGTCAGAAACATCGATGAGAGAGAGACATCGATCAGCCGCCTCCTGCACGCCCCACTGTGGAGATGTGCCCGCAAGCAAGGTACATGCCCCCAACCGGAAACGAACCCAGGACCTTTCAGTCCACAAGCCGACGCTCTATCCACTGAGCCAAACTGGTCTCGGCCTCCAAAATGTCTTTTAATCATGAGGAGAAAAAAGCCTGCTACCAATAACTTTTTGAGAAAGTGATAGATGCTGTAGGGAAGGTGAGGAGGGGAGTGGGAGGACACATTTATTAACTAATGAAAGTTTCTACCCACAAGTGTATAATTTTTAAACTCATGAAACAGGTGAAAACATTTAGGAACTCCTAATAGTTGGTAAACTCTTAGATTATTTATCCTGTAGGCAGTGCAAATAGGATCTATATTAATATTGATGAGTAACAAATTACCATTTTCAAACAACAAGTACTTATCGTCTCAAGCAGTATTTGTGGATCAGAAATTCGAGGGCCATTTAGCTGCATGGTTTTGTTACTAGTGGAGTTAGACCTCAGTTCTTGACTTTGGCTAAGAAAGAATTCAGAGCCTAGAACTCTAATGCAAGAGAAAGTTAATTTAGAAAAACGAAGTCACAGAGGCAGAAGAAGTGTGCCAGCTGTGCTGCATGGATTCAGGAAACAAGTTACAGAAGCAAAACAAGGGTGCTTGGAGCTTAGGAGAAAGAAAACAAAGATACGCACCTGAGAGAGAAGGTGCAGACTTGCTCTAGAGAGAGAAAGCGTGTGCACTCTGGAGTCCTTGCCTTAAATGTTTTTGTCTGCTTTCTAAAGGCGGGAATTTTCGGAAAGGTCTCAGGGGAGGATCTCAATAGAATATTCCATCAGCTTTCCAGGTGTGTCCTTTTGGGGTCAGGATTTCTATTGATTGGTCAGGGCAAGATGGTCATTAGTCATTGCATCTGTTCAGCCATGGCATTGCTTCACTGGGCCTGGAGCTGAAACACAAGTGAGGCCTGGATGTTATCTCTAGTATGACCAAAACTGTCTCTGTGGTCATCAGACCTGAAGCTTTGTTCCTAAGATTATTTGATGTGGGTCATCATGGGTCATCATGCTGAGAGCTTGGTCCTGCAAGGGCTTTATGGGAGTCCTCTAAGGCTATTTTCTGGCCCCTCTGTTCTTCCTCTAAAGGGTCTACACTACATGCCTAAGGACATGCTGGGGGAGGAAAGGACCTAGCATGCCCTTAGGGGGCGAGGTCCTAGCCTACAATATTTGATTTCTCTACTTTTGCCCAATCATAGGCACCTGGGATTTTCTGCCGTGGTGACACTCTACCTGGTCTATCAATCCTGCTCTTTCTCATGCCTGTCTAACTGCCTTCTCTATCAGTTTGGCCGGGTTTAGTTTCAGCTGCGGTATCTGAAGGCTGGGATTGGGTGATCTGCTTTCACTATGACACCCTCACATGACTGGAAAGCTGATTCTGGCTGTTGGTTGGAAGTTTGAGTTTCTCGCCACAGGGGCCTCTAATATTTTTAAATTAAACATTATTTGTAAAAATACATTAATAAATCTTACAAGAAAACTTTTGAACATTTCAACTACATTCCCTAATGTTCATCAACTGGGCAAAAAAAATGGGGGGGGGCATCTCATTGGTAAAATAAAAAATCATTTTATATTTGAGGTCACCTGGCATTTGAGACTCACTGGTTCAATGGATAGGTATTGAGAACATCCATGTGTCCAAGGTCAGTGGACAAAGTAAAAAACAAGGTCCCCCACATCCTATTAAGGGAGATGGGCAATAAGTACCAGTGTGCATATCATTATTGTGAAGGTACCAGGCTTGTTATCTTCTGATGCAAACAAGCATCTGTGCCATCTAGCCAAGTGACCTTTGCTTCAATTACTTACCCATCAAATAACTTTACTTGGATCAGTCCCTGTGATTCTTCCTATAATGAAACACTGTTCCTTCTGGTCAAATTCACAAGAACATTTCAAACTATGTGATGGTTACAGTCCTCTTTAAAAATGATTGTTTTGGCACTTGGTTTATCTATCAGTCTCTAAGAATTTGTTTATTATGAGTCTACACCTGTGAGAAAGATCTGCTCTTGGTGGGCAGATCTAATTTCTGTGCTAGTGAGCTTGAGGGTGAGGTTAATAGTGTTAATGAACTTCCCAAAGTAAATACTACCTGACAAGTTTCTTGAAAGGCAGCCACCTTGCTTTCACTGTCTACACCTGTCCTCTTCTTTCAAAAGATAACTGACATTTTATACATTTTAAAAAAATTGCCTCTAGGAACTATAATGAAAACATTATAAAGGCAAAAACCAGGATAGGGAGAGAGGCGTGGCATGTATGTGACTGCCATCCTCTGAATCCTCATTTACACTGATGTCAATAATTGGTCGCAGAAATCTGTGTTGAGCCAATATGGCTTCAGAGTTCTACTCAACATCTTATCAAAGTCGGCACTAAAAATTGATCAGCATTGGAAGATGGCTGGCGCCCAAAGACTCAGATATCAATATCTATTTGTCCCAACAGATTGTATTATTGTTCAAATTGAGCCCTGAGTCCATACCCTGAGTCCATACTAGGCACCAGCTGATACGAGAGATACAGATATATCCTGGATGAGACTTATCATAATCTAAGGCTTCCACAAAATGAGTGTAGATGGTGAAGGCCTTTGATCTATAAGAGGTCAGTGTGGGATTGTCGGGAGTCGTAGTAATAGAGGAGAGGGAAATGAAGTGCTTTATATTCCAGAGTTTCAATGTAACAATAGTAAAGAACTATAAACCATATGCATACCCAATAAGAAGTGTATAAACTATCAAAACCATCATCTGATAGCTTTTTATGCAGCTGATGCTTGACATTAATAGGCTATGTTATAATAGGGGAAACTACTTATATTAGAATGTTAAGTGAAAAACTCAGGATTTAGCATCAAGTATAATAGAGCACAAATAATGGTGTGAAAGAAAAAATAAACCCATTAATGGGGTGGTGGTACAATTTGAATGAAAGCTAACCAAAAATTGATAGTGGTTGTCTAAATCAGCAGTCACCAATTTTTGGGACCTCAGAGACTACCAGTGGTCTGTGGACCACCAGTTGGCGACCGCTGGTCTAAATGATGACACTTTAGCTCTGTATTATTATTTTATCCCCTCCTTGTTAGTAGTATTCTTTTTTTTTTTTGGTAATTTCCTGTTTGGTGTTATACACACACATGGAAACTGGAAGTGAAAATTTCTGCAGAATAAAGTCAAGTTCCCACTCTTTGGGTCCCTAGCATCTGGTAGGAAAAAATGCAAACTTCCCCTTTTACTCACTGTATCAAAGTTAAAAATCTAGTCTGGGGAGAAAAACACGCTTGTCATATAGTTGGCCAAAGAAGACCTCTATCAAAATTTGGCTGTCGTTTTTTAACACTTCATCTGATATCATAGTTTTTAAGAATGGGTGACTCAGTGGCACTCGGGCCATGGGCAGTTGCTCCCACTGGCTGCACAGACCCCTAAATGAAGGGTGGCTTAGCAGGCAGAGCTCAGACATAACGATTATGTATGTTCTCCATGCCAGGTGGCCTCTGGGCTGCCGTGTGGAAGTGCTGACCTCCCTCTGGTGACCAAGCCCATTGCGATGTGGTGGCCATTTCTCCTACTGCTCCTCAAGGCATCTGCACCTTTGTGAGTTATTTCAGTAAGTGGTTCTCAGCAACTTCACCACTAAATGGAAACAGTATCACAATGAGCAGAAACAGAAGTGCACTAATTTTGTTTGCAAGGATTAAAAAACTGTGCTAAACGGGGGCATCAGGTCATTAAGAAACATTGAATCTTGGAGGAGGAAAGAAATGCATGGTCTCTTTGTCTAACTCCCATCTATTTTGAGAGGCTCTTCTATGAGATTGAGAACTGGTGGTCTGAGGAGAGCAGACTGATCTAGGCTTCGCTTTCTGCTTCAGGGTCGGCCCTAGGCAAATCTGTTAATTAGGCTAAATTTGGCCTGCTCCGATACTCTTCTCTTCCCTACTCTACACCCTCTCCCCTCCCTGCACCGGGTCAGGCTTCCCGTGCCCTTAGGCAACACCAGATAAAGGACTTTCCATTCCCGGGGGTTCTCAGTGCTCTCTACCTAATGTCCCATATCTCCTGAGTGCTGTCTCTACTTTGGTGCGAGCCTTACATTTAAACAGGAGTTCTTTGAAGGCTGATCTAGTCCAAAGGACTGATTCCAACAGTCAGCAAACACACTTCGCTTAGTTACATTGGTTAAGGAGCTGTTTGGGGCAAACACAACTCAAAGTTTTTCTCAAAAGCAGCAACATCAATCACTAATAAGAGCACTGATTGAAAGACCACTTTTCCGAAGAGATACTGTGCTACTTGTTTTTCATACATTAATTCTGAGCTTTCTAAATATCTTAGCATTTGCTGTCTAACAAAACTATCACAGAACTCGGTGGGCAAAAAACCATAACCACTTCTATGAAAGTTCATGATTCTGTGCATGGGCTGGGCTCTTTCTCTGGTGTGGACTGTCTTGACTGATCTCTGCTGGGTTACCTCATGTGCCTGGGATCAGCTAGTGGCTCAGCTGGTAGCTGGATGACTCTGGAATGGCCCCACTCATGTTCCTGGAGGTTGGCAGGCTATTTCCTAGGATAACAGGGCTCCTTTCCTGTGGTCTCTCACCCTCCAAACTAAGTCAGGCTTGTGGGGTCTCAGGGTTTGAAGCAGCCAGAAAGCAAGCACCAATATCCAAATGTCTGCCATGCCTGTGCTTGTATCATTTCTGCTAAGGTCTCATTGGCCAATAGAAATCACTTGGTCAATTCTATGAAAGTGGCAGGGGAGTAGACTCCACCTCTTAATAGGAGGAAGAACAACATCATGGAGTGGGTGTGGATACAGTGGAGGAAAGAAATATTTCTTTTTAAATAACTACTATTTTTACAATCTACCATATCTTCCCCGAACTCTAAAGTGTGCTTGTCATTATTTGGATCTTCTAGAAGAAAGTGAGACTTAGAATGGTTAAAAAACAACCCCCAAAAAAGTAAGACTAAACCTAGTTATACTGGATTAGAATCAGGTACAAACTCAGGCTACAAATATACATATTTATATCACATATAATTAATATAAATATATATATAAATGATAAAATTTGCTTAAATATAAATAAATATGAATATACATATAAATACTTTAAAATATGGAACACATATACACAGATATAGAAATAAACATATGTGTGTATCCATGTGTAGTATATACACATTTGTTTCCTAACTCTGTCCACTGAGAAGACCTAAAAGTAAGAATTCCCCTGTAGCAACAAGCAACCTAGCACCCAGATCTTGGTTTGTTAAATACCAATACTCTCCAATAAAAGGAATCAGATCTCCCTGGAAAAACAGTTCATGACAAGATTGGGACAGGCAAATACGAGATGAGCCTGCAGCATCTTGCAGTACCAGCACCTAAGGAAGCGCTCTGAAAAGGATGGGGCATGTTGAAAGGGCCCTGGAGCCACCCTGGGAGAGCTCCCACTGTCCAAAGCCGGGACAATTAAAGCCACAAAATATGTAACATTATCACTGAACTATGACCTATAGAATAATAATATTCCTGTGTTCATACTGATATAAATTATTTTAAAATATAAGTGGAGAAGATGGGATAGCCTTCCATAGAGAAGAATTCTGATTAATAAATGTAGAAGTCATGACAGAAATGGAAAATCACCATTAGAACATCATAGCATTAATTGTAGCAGGCACAATCCATGGATGAATGTTAAAATTAGTGGATAAAAATTGGAGGAGAAATAGTCTCAAAATATCTTTCAGTGCACGGGCCAACACTCTAACCACTTAGTAATACCGGTCAGGGCTCAAAGACCTTTTGATGCTATGTACTCTCTGATGTGGTAGATTGACAAGGGCGCATGGTTTCTGTGTATTTTTGCCAAAAATGTATAACCTCAATCTAATCAGGAGAAAACGTCAGATACACCCAAATTGAGGATGTTCTATGAAATACCTAACCAGATTCTTCAAAAGTGGGAAAGTCATAAAAATAATAATACAAATAATGAAGACCAAAAAAACTGTCCCAGATCCACAGATGGGAGGAAACTGGGCAGCTGTGCCGGTAATGGCCGAGCGTGTCTCTAGGTTAAATCCTGGAACAAGAAATGAACATTAGTGGAAGCACCAGTGAAGTGCAAATAAAATGTTGTTTAATTGAGGTAAGTTAATAATAGCACTGTATCAATGTTAATTTCTTAGTGTAGAAAATGTGTCATGTCAATATTAGGGGATGCTGTATGACTAGAGGGTGTACGGGAACTCTACATATTTCTATGACTTTTTGGTAAGCCGAAATTCATTTCAAAACAAAATATTAAAAAATAATAATAAAAAAAACAGTTTCCCAAAGTCACAGCTCCTGATGGCTGTTTGAATTCAAACTCTGTTTTGCCTGATTCCTAAGTTGATATTCTTTTCACTGTGCTGGCTTCACCATCCACACTGCATGCACCGCCTTCTCAGAATTGGTTAAGACTGGACTAGGACACCCCTTCCAAAAGAATTATTTAATGGGAAAAATGGGTGGCACAATTAGGCATAAGCCCATTTACTCTAAATGGGGAAAATGAGGCACGGGCTCATTAAAATGTACATGAAGAATATTCACTCTCAGCTCCGTGTCCTAACTGCCCAGATCTGCCAGTTTATAATGTCTTTTCTTGATTTCCCACAACTCAGGTAAATTAGTACAGGACTACACATTTCAACCTTCAACCGTTTTGTCACTTAAAATGAGTATCTGGAAGGCCATCCTTCAGGGGGTATTAGTTACCTTGTCCATTACCTACTTAATCATAGCTCCAAGTTATTTTTTGCCTTGTGGAAGCTGATTTTAAATTATAGGCTATAATATACAGCAAAGCCACGCTTAGCAAATTATATGGCATGGGAAAACCCTTGGATTGGGGGAAAATTATACATTTCTTTAAAAATATGTTTTATAAAATATTATATTAAGCCTATAAAACAAAATCCATGAGGACACTGTGTGGCCTTTAGGACTTATGTGACAATTGACTAAAATCTCCAGCCCACTCCCAAATAAGGGGTGGGCTGGAGAGATTCTATTTGACTCATGTCAATAATTTCTACACACAGACCAATATGAGGAAAGGCTAGAAAGAAATCTCTCTGGTCTTTGCACATGATGCAGTAAATTAATTAGCTAAATAGTCTTAAACTTCATTTTGAGGCAAAATAGCAGACTCCTGAGCAGTGTTTTCTCAGTGTTAGGAATGGATTCCTTTCTTTCTATTTAAAGAAATCCACCGAAGTACCATGGGACTTGATGAAAATGACAGCAAGATAAGAAGACAGTGCAGGAGTGCAAGGCTATTAAATAGGAGGAGACAATGACCCTTCCGAAGGAAGGTTTTCCATTTGTCTGTAGCTTTGCCACGTGCTTCACTGGGCTGTGTCCGCATGGCTGGAAATAGTCATTTAGGCTGGAAAAGAAAGTTAGGCTTCCTGCCTCAATAGGCAAGTCTTTGTTGTCCTGTGAAGGCCCAAGATTCTAAGGGTCAGCCACCACTAGCCCTGACCCCTCCTGTATGTCCCTGGTGAACTGGAATGAGGTCACCGGCTCACACGGTGCCATTGTTAGCCAGGGGTTCCAGCCAACTGTGGCCAGGGATACACAGGGCTCAGGAAGCCGGGCAGCTCTGGGGTTCCCGGATGTGTCTTGTAAGGCGGCCAGTTGTCCAGCTGAAAAGTCT
Source organism: Lasiurus cinereus (assembly GCA_011751065.1). Taxonomy (NCBI): domain Eukaryota; kingdom Metazoa; phylum Chordata; class Mammalia; order Chiroptera; family Vespertilionidae; genus Lasiurus; species Lasiurus cinereus. Next base: position 19,824,960 of record JAAGEH010000452.1, on the reverse strand, counting down.
GCAAAATCTTCCCTTAAAAACCGATGTTTTAATTTGAGGATATTAATTGCATGGGAACGATTTGACTCCATGATTTATAACCCCGCCAGAATTCTGCGGTCCTTCCTTCCACGTGTGCGGCTGCCATTTTCCCTTTTGTATACCTATCATTTCCTATTGTTTATCTTCCCTGATTGATGTTCAGGCTCGGGATGCTTTCTATTATGAGATTCATAATTATCACTGGTAATAGAGAAGGCCTCCCTATTATCTTCAGTGAGACGGCCCAAATTATTCATTGTAGCCCACTGGTACCACACCGCAGGAAAATAAGAATTTATTTCCTGTCCCAGGCATATGGTAGATAAGAGGATGTATTTATTTCTCCATGTTTCAAAAGGATTAAGCTTTGAAAAAATAAATATCACTTAGGCTGTCAGTAAGCAGAACTTTATGGTTCTGAGTATAGAGGACCTCTCTTGGGCTAAGAATAGCAAATCTAAACCCTGGTTTTAACAAGAGGGGGAGGGTAGGGAGGTAGGGAATCAGTGATAGTTTTTCTTGGCTAAATAAAATGCTATATATTTTAACCATTATATTGGTCTACAAGGCACTCAGCACCACCTTGGACCCCAGCTTTAAATAAGGCACAGGCTTATTTATAAAAATGTTACTGAATTCCAACAGTCCTTGACCCCTGGCTATTCTGAGAGCACATTGAATACATCATCTGGGTTTTGCCTAATTACACATAATTAGGAAATGTAATTATGCTTTTCAGTGTTGCTCTGCCATTAGGAACCGAGTGGACAGCTGAAACACTGGGAAGGATTCAGTGCTTCAGCGAAAACAAATTAAAAATGTGAGCCAATCTCTAAAAACAGGGATTGCACCGAAAGTTAGTAAATCAAACTTATAAAAAATATAAAATTTGCTCTTGACTCTGGGTAAATATTTGGTGCAACCGTTATGCTGGTTGCCTTTGTATTGGGGACTTACTTAACGATATGGAATTTGCATCCACACCGAGCCAGGAAACGGGAATGAATTCTTTTGCTCCACAGTTATTCTGATTTGCTAACTTTCTCACATATTAATGCCTTTTTCGTTTTACTTCCCCCTTTACGCTGGATTCTCTGCTCAAGCTGAGGAAATGACTTCCAATTAGTCCATGGCAAAGAATCACACCATGCCGTTTGTGAGTTTGTTGCATGCGAGGGCTGCTAATACCCCAAGCTCAGGCAGGTCTCAGCCCCTGAGCCAGGCATTCACATCTTAGTAACATAGAAAGAAGTGTCTAGCTTTGCATGTCTACAATATAGCCGCCATAATAATAAATGCGGTTGGGCATCTACTATCAACCAGGCACCAACCTGGGTGCCTTCACCAACCCAAAAGCTAAGCATTTCACCGGTGAGGAAACAGAAAGGTTCAACAGCTTAAACGTACAAGTTCATGAGGAATGTAGAATTGGTAGCCTTCTACTTTCTGATATTAGCTTTTGTGTTTATTGAATTTTCCTCTACTGTTATGGTAGCTGACAGTAATAAAGTAACGCACTCCATTAAATACACTATTTATGAAAACATTTCTATGGTGCCCCCCAAAAAAAATTAAAAAGAGGAATTATTGCCAAAAGCAAAGACCCAATGTTTGCAGGCACATTTGCTCCTAACAGAAGGCTATGTAAAAAAAGCTGTTAAAAATTGCCTCTCTACCTGCCAATCCCATGATAGGGGTGTGTGTTTGTGTGTGTGTGTATTTAAAAAACTTAGGTTTCTATTCTATATTCATTTTTTTCTTGTAGGGTAAAAACATTCTTTTAAGCCTTTCTTCATCCCTCCTTAAATTTTATAGACACCTTTTCCAATAATCTTAGATCCTGTTCAACCCAGTCCCAGCTTTGTCTTCCTCCTCCTCACAATTAACATCTCCTGCATTCTGAATCTATATAGAATGAACTTCCCTTGAATTATTGTATGAGACATAATGCTGCTCACTCTAATCTCAGATTAAAATACTCTTCTCCTTAGCACCATGAAGGGGAAATGCTGATTACGACTTGACTTTATGATGTGACACTTACATGCTTTCTCCTCAAGAGAAGAGCTGGGCCTCCCATATGTCTGCAGGCCTTGCCTGGTGGTTAATTAGATCATTGCCACTCAAGTCCAGCAACCCAAGACCCTCATTTTAAAAGAAATATTCTATAACACCTTATTAAGGTCTTCAAATGAAATTATAAATAGTATAATCTACCCACAAACATAATTAATGAAAAATTAATATAATGTCCTAACTATAAAATAAAGAAGAAAGATAATTGATAAAATAATATCCATTTTTAAAGTTAATTGCTTGGACAAGATTACGCTGGAAGCACATAATGAAACAGTCAAATGTTTGCATCTGCTCACAGGTTTGTATTCAAAAAATATAAATCAAAATTCTCCAGAATTTTGTTGATGTGTTCTCTTTTATATTTGGCATTTTGAAGTAAGACATAACAATGTATTAGTAAACAAATTCTCTGGAAAGAAACACATGCATGCAAACACACACAACACACACATACACACACACCCTGATTTATAACACTTGCCAATTTCCAAGGTGTAAATACTCTCACCTTGGTCAACCTCAAGCTACCAGGAAGACATCATGGAATGCAGAATTGGGGAGAAATTGGCAAAATCTGGTCACATAAGTTGGAAAGAGGGAGCTCCAGTGCATCACATTTAATGGCCATGAGTATTAACAGCTACAAAAGTAAACAAATCACATGTTATGGTGACTCACCTACTATGAAAGGCACTGCATGATTTTTCAAAAGGACAACCAAATCTCGATAAAGCTTTAGGCCAAATTATACAATATTCCCTTGGTTTAGAAGATCCTTGCATTTCTAGGAGATTCAGTGCACAATGTGTTTCTGGGCAAAGCATAGTGAATTCTGGGCTCAGATCATTGCAAATAGGTTTTTGACTGACATGTATAAGTTCCCAGGATGTGAGCAATTCTTTATTACATTGGACTGCATATAGAATCATGGGGTAGATTTATGGACCCCAAGCATTAAATGCCAGAGACCATCAAAAATATCTCCTCAAATCTTCAAAAGTTTCTCTAGTAGACAGTATCAAATCTAGACCTTTGCTACTCCAAGTGTGTCTCTTGGACCAGCAATACTGGCATCATATGGGAGCTCATTAGTTTGTAAGAAACACTGAATTTCAGGGTCCACCAAGACCTACTAAACTATTTAACAAGGCCCTGGGGGCCTGGGTGAGGTATAGATAGGGAACACTGGGCTAGCTTGTGAGCTTCAGGATTGACTGACTGACTGTACAGGAATCCTGCTTAATACCAATATGAGCAATGCAAAATAAACCATGGCTTCGTAGAAAAACTGAGTAATAAGTCTCACTAGGTGGGTACTGGGCCATTCCATCCTCCCTCTTCACTATAACCATACTAGTGGCCAGGTGCACAGAATTCATGCACTTGGAAGGGGGGCAGTGTTCCCTAGCCTGGCCTGTGCCCTGTCACAGTGTGGAAGCCCCGCGATCCATCACTCCAAAGAGATAGGCCCTGCCCACCCATCCAGGGCTCCTCGATGGATTGCTCCAAAGAGGTAGGCCGGAGCAGGAGGAGGCCTTTGGACCCCTGGTCTGCAGGCACATGAGGAGGCCTCCCCTGCAACCCCACCCCCGTCCCCAACACTGCAAGTCCCCACCCACCTACCCGCACCTTCTGTGCTCACAGCCTCCAGTTGATCAGTTGTTAATGTGTGAGGGCGTCCCGACCATTTGCATATTACCCACTTATTAAAACCATATTGTGCATCCACAAACACTTTCGCATTGAATGTTTGGGTGACTACTGAATTAATCAACCAAAGATGTACTGTGTCCTTACTATGTATTATGCCTTATGCCTTTTCTCACCTAATCCATACAATAATCTCTCTTTAAAATAAGAACAGGAAAGGAGAAAAGCAAGACACAGTTTAAAACTTCCCTCAGTATCATAATGTTTGGAGTTTGGACAGTCAGGGTTAGCGGTGGTAATTATTTTATATGAAAAAAAAATATTCTGAGCACACAGTGAAGGTCAGCCAGAAGGCATTGTAAATAATAGGTTCCTTCCATCCCATAAGGATGACAATTAACTTTTGCATACAACTGTGTATTTGCAAAGCCTGTTCACAGGTGTCAAGTCATTTGAATTTCCAAAGAGCCAGTAACTTATTTACTGAAAAATGATGAAACTGAGGCTCAGAAAGGTAAGGGGATGAAGGATAAGAAAAATGCAAAAGGTTAAAGACAAAGAAAATTTTAAGAGCAGCAAGAGAAAAGCAGCTAATTATCTATAAGGGAGGACCCATAAGACTATCAGATGATTTCTCAACAGAAACTTTGCAGGCCAGAAGAATTGACAAGAAATATTCAGTGTGATGAAAAGCAAGGACCTATAACAATGATTACTCTATCTAGCACAGCTATCTTTTTGAATTGAAGGACATAGAAAGAGCTTCCCAGATAAGAAAAAAACTAAAGGAGTTTTCATCACCACCAAAGCACTATTACATGGAATGTTAAAGGGTATTATTAAAGAAGAAGAAGAAATGATAAAATGGCAATAAATCTATATCTATTAACAATTGAATAAAAAAACACACAAAGTAAACAAACAAGCAGAACAGAAACAGACTCATAGATACAGAGAACATTTTGATGATTGCCAGATGGGAGAGGCAGTATGGAGGACGGGTGAAAAAGGTAAAGGGATTATGAAGTAAGAATTGGTGGCTACAGAATAGTCATAGGGATATAAAGCACAGCATAGGAAATACAGTCAATAATATTCCAATAACTGGGTATGGTGTCAGATGGGTATGAGATTTATCAGGGTGACCACTTAGTAAGTTATATAATGTCTAATCACTGGAATGTGCACCTGAAACTAATATAATATTGTATTTGGATAAAAACGATTTAAAAAATAAAATAAAAATAAGGGAACTTGCCTAAGTTACTCAGCTACTAAGTGGTAATAATAGAATAAAATTTGGGTTTTCTGCTCCTACTTGACTTGAGGCTTAGCTAGTGCCCGGGCTTGGGAGCTCCCTCTCAGCAGCCTGGAAGCTAAGGCTTTGGGGAAATGATTCAGGAGGGGTGGGGTATAGAAGCTGGGTTTTTCCAGATGGCCCTCCCCTCCTTCCTATAACCCGTTTTACTGTCCCCCCCAACCAAGCATGCCATTTGGCAGGACCATCAACCAGGGATTTAGGTTATACATCAAATAAGCTACCCCCTTATGCCATGTAATCTTATTCTTCCCTTCCTCCCCCATAACTGTGATTACTCAGAGAAAGGAAAGCGAGAAAATAAACATGTACTGACAATCTGGGATGTAGTTCAATTAACAGCCATAAGTAATATTTATTGCAAAATCTTAACACCTATTAGCAGGAGGGGGTGGGGTGGCAGCCTTGCACATAAAACATGTCCATTTCTATGCACAGCTCCTTGGCGGGGCAGCTCAGGGCTGTCTTTCCATCACAATCAATGCCAAACCAGAAGGTTTAAACAGAGACTTCAGACCTCAGAACATGCAAAGGTGAGATGTTACCAAGCCAGAAGATTGACAGGATGTAAATACATTTTAAAATCTCTCCATTTTGTATGTATGAGGGAAGAAGGGAGAAAGGGAGGCTGGAGTGGGGGTGCGAGTGGGAAAAGAGAAGAGGGAGGGACCAAAACAGAAATGGTGATTCTGAGTGGAAGTCTCAGGGGTGATTTATATTTTATTCTTGGTGAATTTTTCCCATGTGTTCTGTAATTTTGTAATTAAACTTTTAATTTTGAGATAATTATAGTTTCACATGCAGTTACATAAAATAATACATAAGAGATCCCAGACATCCTATACCCAGTTTCCCCCAAAGGTATTATCTCACAAAACTACAGTAATCACCATCAGGAAACTGATGTTGCTACAGTGAAGACATGGGCTATTTCCATCCCTATCAGCATCCCTGCTGAGGCCCCTTTATGGCCACCCCCACTTCACATCCAACTTGGTCCCTGGAATCACTGATCTGTTCTTCATTTTTATAACTTAGTCCTTTTAAGAACATTATATAAATAAAATCAGATAGTATGTAGCTTCCCCCCCCATTCTCTTACAGTTCTTTGATACCAAAGAAAATAAGTGTGTGTGTGTGTGTGTGTGTGTGAGTGTGTGTGTGTGTAAGGCTTCAGCATTTTCAGATTCACGTGTATCTTGAATGATCTCTACCATTTAATCTAGGAGCTGCTCATTTCCTCTTCTCCTGAGATGTGCTCCTTGACCCCCTGGGGTGTGAGGAGTGTTTCTGTCACTGGGTTTTTGTCACTGCAATGGGCTGCTGAGCTGGCCTGCCTTCCCAATTGCACTTGGCCTTGCTTCTTGGCAATGGCTGGAACGCATCCTCAGATCCTCGAGTTGCTTTCCTTTGTTTCTCCACCATCCACAGGACGTGAAAGGCCATTTTCCAAAGCACAGCTTGATTGAGTTGGATAAGGAGGCTCCTTAACCCCTAACCCCAGACAGACAGGGAGGCACGTGGCCAAAACAGAGCTTCTGGCTTCTAATTTTGCCAGTTGTTCTCAAAATTAGAGGATGGTGTAACTAAAAGACCTTTGGAGTCACATGGAGTGAATTTTCCTGGTTTTAGTCTCTGAGGCTCAGTTTTCTCATCTGTATAATGGGACAAGAGCACTTGCCTTTATACTTGCGGCTGTATCTTTGTGGAGTGATGAAAATTTAATAAAATAACACTCATAACACCAACCCACATTATATGAATTGCCCACATATCACATGTGGTTATTATTACTTCAGATGAAGCAAAACCCTAAATATTAGTTCACCTTAGGAATCCACTGTGGTTTTCTCAATCTTTTCCTCTCCTTCTTTCTTGATATACAATCCAAACCTACTCACTCTCCTTACAAAATAGTTTCTGGACCAGAACCATGGAGATGCCTCCTTAAATGGTCTGTATTAAATCTCCAATCTCGTATTGTTGGGAAAAAAAAAATAAAAGTGTCTCACTCCTGAGAGGTGTTCAGGCTTTGAGTGATGTCAAAGGCCTTTGAACAAGCCTTATAAATGACTTCCATATTTGTCCATTTTTGACTTAAATTGCTTTTGGTTCAACCGCTGCCGTGAAATGCCTTGATGCAATATCATACGGATGACACAAAGCGCAGGGGAAGAAGCAAGTGGCTGGCGTGGATTAGGAAATAAAGGAGTCACTGCCTCGTTCACTTCTCCAAGTGTTGAGAGAAATGAAAACGAAACTCCACTGAAAGGTAATCTCCATGAACCGTGATAAGAGCAAGTGACATTTTACACAGCTCTGGTCTTCTGGTTCAGCCTTGCTTTATAATAAAAGCCATTTACATACAGCCAACCATTTTTTTAGGTTTCCACATGCTTGCTGTGTTATTTTTTTCTTCCTCTCCCCTTTCCCCACCTCTTAAGAAGCAAAGAACAATTTGTAATTCTGGACCTTCTCTTCAGTGTAAACTGGCCTCTGGTTTCTGTTTTGTGGGGTGGAGAAGTGGCTTCTATATTCTGAAGAACAACCTCCCCACTCCCCTTTCTCTCTTCTACCACACCTTACCTTCCGTCTCTCATCTCTTGCTGCTAACATCTGAATCTGGAATAAAACGTTCTTGACAAAGGCCTGGCTCCTTAAGCTAAGAAATTCTATTTCATCTTAATGCTGGGCTTAGGAATGCAAACCACCAGAACTTTGGCTGTATAGAATAATTAAGTAGATATACCTGAATTTATCAGAAATCATGGGTTCCAGCCTCATCTCTGCCACTTACTACTCCCTGATCTCAGATGAGCGGCTCCAGAGTCCTGCACCTCAGACCCTGTACTTGGCCAACAGCCTAACAGCTCCCCCCTCAAGGTCTGTTTGGAGGATTGCACTAAGCATTGATGTATAAGGGCCTAGTGCACTGCCGGAGCTTGGCGACCTCATTTTCTTTCCTTCCATCTACATCCAGGCCTTGGTGGGCATGGCCGGGGCAGAGATGTCAGAAAGCACTCAGGCAGGACCTCTTCCTCCTAGAGTCCAGGATGCTGCCATTCAGGTGGGTCTGTGGTGGTGTGTGCTGGTACAAATTAGAAAAATGAGAATTCAGTCCCACAAGGGCCACTGTCCAAATCGCAAATTGGCCCCTCTATCTCTGGCCAGGGCCACTGGCTTTTGCAAGGTAAACACTATTTCAGCTCCCACATTGGCCCTTTATCAGGTGTCCTCTCATGGGTCACAGCTGCACAATCTTACAGGAAGCCCTCCCCGGTGCCCGTAGTCTCTGCAAAGGGAGATTCAATCTAGATGTGAAACAATCACACGCCATCCGCTCTTGTTCTCAGATGCTTGCAGAGCAGGGGCCAGGCGGTGTGCATCTCGTCATTTTCATGTGTGCATACAAGGTCACTTTCTCAACAAATCAATAGAACAATCTGAATACACAATATTTGTGTCACTATGTATTTTGGAGTTGAAATACATTGAAGGGAACAAGAATAACAAGGCCTAAAAGAAGTGTCAGCTTAGTCAGTAACATAATTTTATATTTTCTTGTTGTCCATCTCAAATATATCTGAGGATATAGCTGACATCCCTACCTTCATGAAAAGTCAGAAATGAAAACTAAGTATATTGAATTATTTAAGATTTGAATTTTGCCTCTTTTCTTCCTAAAAGAGGTCCAGGAGGTTCTTCTAATTGTATCCTAGCAATATTTTGGCAATACATTTTTTTTTTCACTTTAATTTCTCCCGCTAGTCTAGTTTGCCAACTTCTTTGAGAGGTCAGACTGGTGAAGGGTGAATTCTGGAACTGCTGTGTGTTCTCAAACAGATCACTTAAGTTCTCTGTTTCTTCCTCTATAAAAGGCAGTCAGAATAACTGGTCTAGCCAATAGGTCCTAAGTCAATCTGTGTGTGAAAAATTGTGTGAAGTTTCCTAAGATTGTTTGATTTCACTGTGTATCCAGTATAATCCTGCTTTTCCTTTCTCCAATAAACAATTGCTTCACTAATATGTTCAAGACACTCTCTATTTTAAAGGATGTTCCCCTTGTAAAGTCATATTTGTTGCTGGCCCTCTTTTGGGGAATTGCGCCATTATCAATATGCAGCTTTGGAACCTCTGTTGGCTTCTAGGGCATTTTGCACATCACTTTGAATCTTATACCAAAAATAATGCAAACTATATTGGAATAGTAAACAATCTGGCCAGGCAAAGACATTTTCCTGGCAGTAGTTTTCTAGATAATGCGAAGATGGTTTTGATCATGAGAGGCAATGTTGGATAATGAAAAAAAAATAGCTTTTGGAATGAGAAATGGCATAAGTTTGGATTCAAATCCATATATTAGCTAAAAATTGCCAGGCTTCATTTTTGGGGATTCACTTTCCTTCTGTGTGAAATGGACACATTAATAGCAATCTCCAGAACTCCTGGAAGGGCCAAGTCCTCAAAAGGACTGGGATTCAAGATCCTCAGCTCATGGTAGGCTCACAGTAGGCCCTCAATAAACATGAACAGCTACTGCTATTGGGATTGCTCACACCAATGTGCTTGCTATACACACAATTATCATAAACAATCATTATAAGCATGAAAACCAAAGCATCCTATTTACATATTACATAATTTTTGGTTTTGGGTAAACTAGTCTAATAATTTGACATATGCAAAATATCCAGGTTAGCATCCTTCTTTTTTCTGTAGTCCCTTCATAGCATAAATTCTCTCTGTAATATATAAAATTTTTCATCTATTAAAAAGTTGGTGAAGTTCTGGCTGGGTAGCTCAGTTGTTTAGAGTGCATCCTGATACACCAAGATCGTGAGTTCAATCCCCAGTCAGGGTGCATACAAGGGTCAACCAATGGATGCATAGATGGATCCCCCTCTCTCTCTTGCCTTCTCTCTCTCTCTCTCTCTCTCTCTCTCTCTCTCTCTCTTGCCTCCCCCCTCTCTCTCCCTCCTTTCCTCTCCCCCTCTCTCTCTAAAATCAATAAAACATTTTAAGAAGTCAGTGGAATGTTCAAGAATTAAACAAAAATTCAGGAACCCAGTTTCCACCTACAACAAATGAGACTGTACTTCCAAATCCTTGGCAATGGGGATGCTACATTCTGGACCCTTGTCGTCTCTGTCAGCCTTCAGACCTTGTTTACGCATCTCCTGAGGACACTCTTTCCTCATTTACTATGTTTCTTTGGACGGCAACCTCTACACCTCTCAATAAATTTTGGCTTACCTAGGAGCTGACGGGCACAGAAAGCTAGATTCAATTTGTGCCGATTTATGAGACAAGTGTGCAGCGATCCTGGAAACTTTTCTGTAGCTCACTTTATAAATTAACCCCCTATTTAAATATTCTGCAGACTTAGCACAGGTCAATGCGGATGCGGGCCCAGGTTTGCCTTTTGGGCCTCTCGGTGTTTGCTACCAAAACACACAAACCTTTCTCAGCACAGACAACGCTGATGTGTGAGATTTATGAGACGAGAGAAGTGTTAGCATACTGTTGTTATTCTGGCCACAGCATCGCTGGCCTTCCTGGGCCCCATAATACTAACTTCCAGACTTCCCTATCTGGGGCATGTGCAAAAGCCACACTCTGAGATGCAGCGTTTTTATTTTGACCAGTGGTGTCATTCATTCACTCACTCATTCAACTGAAATATTCTGGGTACCTAATATATGCAAGATGATGCAAAAGCCAAAAGGATATGAAATGGAAAGAGACACAAAACTTGGTATCAAAGTGCTTATATTCTTTCCATATAGTATGATAGGAAAAATAGGAAATGTATGAGGCAGCAGACCCTGGCTTGAAGGCTGCCTCTCCCACTTATAAGCTGTGTGATTCTGAGTAACTTACCAGATACTTTTCAGCCTTAGTTTCCTCATCTGTAAAATGGGTATAATCATATTCAGTTTCACAGAGGAGGCATTGAAGTAACAATGCTCAGTAAATTACTGGGAAAACTCCAAGCATATTGCAAACTTTCAGGACTCTTATACTCATGCGAGTAACACACAAGAGAAAGAAACAAATGTACCATAAGGGAATAAAGAGAAGTTATGGGAAATCAGACCTAGGAGCAAAGAGCATATTGGGGTTATAATAATAGACTGTTCTTGAGCATTTTAGGTGCTGTAACCCAATTTCCTTTCTTCACAGTAAAGAAGAATGAGGAGGAGGTAGAGGAGGAAGAGGGGAGAGGAGATGGTCAGATTGTTAAAGAGAAAATCTTGGCTATATTGGAGGAAGAATCAGGGTATAGAAAAGATTCTGAGTTGAGGGTTGGTGTTAAAAGAGGGAGAGAAAGAGGGAATGCCTACCCTCGTGCCTTTGTTTTCTATATCCCACCAATATTCAGTTCTAAAGACACTGAGAGGGCGGGGCGCACTGTCTGTACTTTCAAAGCAGTGATTCTTCAAGACAAGTTTCTTGCTCTCAGGAGGGAAAGTAAACGAAATTGGTAAGTTCAAAAGCCACCGTTGTAATGATTATAATGGATGCAATCTGTCTTTGGAGAGCAACTCTAAGGAATATGATTGAGGGGGTTCAAGACTCCCTCTCAGAAATTATCTCCTCTGTGGCTCTCTGTAATAAATGGATTCCTTTGGGTTGTCACTCTCCAATCACAACCACTCAAGAACAGGCGATGACTTTGCTGACCCAGAGGGAAGGGATGGATGCATTTTTCCCCGACTTCATGCCTTTGCCAAGGGCTGAACCAGTGAACCAGTCAGGTGTACAAGAGAGCCAAGGAGTAATGAAGTGGGAGATCACGGTGATCTTGAACCATGCTCACAAGTTCTTGGATAACCCTCCCTTCAGAGAGTGGAGCTGGATTCCCCTCTCCTTGACTAAAGTCGTTAGTAGATTGTTTCCAATTAACAGAACAAAGCTGGCATTGCAGAGCCTGATGGTGCTGATTTCCAAGCCTGCTCTCTGAAAGACACTGTAGCTTCCTTCTTGTTCTCTCTCTGAGATCAGCCACTTGTCCAGCTGCCACACTGAGAGGACCCTCAGAGCCCCTATAGAGAAGCCCACAAGCTCAGAAGAACTGAGGCCTCATGCCAAAAGTCATGTGTACACACTATTTTGGATGTAGAATTTCCAGCCCACTCAAGACTCCAGGGACTGCAACCCCAACCAACAGCTTGACTGCAACTTCATGAGAACCCCTGAGCCAGAACCACCCACCTAAGATACTCCCTAATTTCTGACCCATAGCAACTGTAAGATATTAAATGTTTATTGTTTTAAGCCATTAAGTGCTAAGGTAATTTGTTAGGCAGCAATAGATAATGGCTACAAAGACCTAGGAATGAGTATGTGAATAGAGAAAAAAAGACATTTGTCACAGACAGGTATTAAGAAAACAAGAGAAGAGAAAAACCATTTGAGAAACAAAAATTACACGTGGACCAACAATGTTAGGGCCTGCCAAGTATGAATTTCCCTTCCTACCTGCTCCTGTATCTTCTAAGAGTATAGAGTGCTACAGATAGGTGCTCATTAAAAGCTTCTGGATGTAATAGTACTATTATTTTTGTTAACATTTACTTATTATGTGCCAGGGAATATGCTTTGTGCTTTACGAGAATTATCTTATTTGATCATTTCAATGCTCTTACAAATGTAGATAGCATTATGCTCACTCTTTGACAGATGAGAAAAAACTCAAGAGAAAGGTTAAGGTGACCTGCCCAAGTTCTTACATCCAATAAGTGTGCAGCCTATCTCCTACTGGAGAGGTCATCAAAGTTGACACTGTGCAGGGGGAGATGTGCACCTGTGCTCTCAGGGGGGTACCATTGGGTACTCCCAAGCTAAAGGATGAACTCAGTGTATCTTCCTAGAGCATCAGTTTTATTTATGGCCAAGCCGATTAAATATCATTTTTACATGTTCATAAACACAGATGTTTTGAGTAGGTTGCAAACTTTCCCTGGAGTGTTTAAGGTAAATCTTAGAGGCTCACAGAGGACTGCTTCAAGTGGGATCTCAAACCCCCAGAAGCACCCACGTGTTCTCTGTGGAAAGCACTGGCTAAGACACAGCTTGTAGATAAAGAAATGAAGGCTGGATAGGGGACATGAGCTCCAAAGTCACAGACCTGGCAATCGCAGAGCTAGGGGTCCTCAGCTTCCAAATCCTGGGTGCTTCCCACCTCCAAACTGTGGCAGCTTCGAGGCTTGGGGTGGCTTGGAGTGGAGCCTCTGCTTCCCTCATAGGCTTCACTCCCAAAATATCCCACCCAGCCTCTCCCCTATGACAAGGGCTGTGATTACAGCTGCATCATTATACCCTCAAAACGAACACCGTTTCCAGATACTCCTAAATGTATTTGCAATGATTGCAATGACCCTTTTGATAAATAATTGAAGAAGAGCCACCTGAGCTGGCGGCTGCAGAGCGTGAGGATGGGGTTGCAGGAGAAGGAGGCAAGGAAGCTCCTCGAAGGACAGAAATAGTCATTTACAGTGGCAAGGAGGTAAGGAACTAACTCTCTGCCTCCCAGGGGGCCCTGAGCTGCTCAGATGTTCCCTCCAATACAGGCTGATGCTGTCCTGCTCGGCCAAATCGACCTGAACAGCCCAGAAAGCTGCACGGCTGCACCTGTCAGCCCCAATCGGCACTGCGGAAATTTTGTTAGGAAAATAGATGTACCGAGATTCAATTTTTCGATTGTCTGAAGGCTTAATTTAGTGACCTTGGAGAACATCTCCTAGAGGTGAGAGAAGATGCTGGAGATCTGTTGTGGGGGAGGATGCGGGGGAGACATGGGCTTTCCTGGTAATGGGTAATTTGTTTACTCTAATTTTCAGGTCTCTCCGGGAAGCCATGAAAATAGTCAGATAAGTGCCACCATTTTCTTGATTTAAAGAAAAAAAAAAAGGTGGAGTTGGGAGGGTGGACAGGAATCTGAGATAGAGAAAAAAAAAGAGTGCTCAGGCCACGCTGTGTTACCTTTCTAAGAGCAAGTAAACATTAAAATAACATAAATATATAAATATGGAGCTATTTCTATTTATACATTTATAAGATGCCCACAAAATATTAAGTGGATAAAGCAACTTCCAAAACAACAACAACAAATAAACACAAATCTACTTTTGTTCTGGCCGGAGTGGCTCAATTATTTGTGAAGGGTTTAATTCCCAGTCTAGGTATCTCTCTCTCTCTCTCTCCCCTCATCTCCCTTTCTCTGTTCTTTAAAAATCAATAAAACATCTTCTTTAGAGGGGATTTAGAAAAATAAAATAAAATGTTTTATCTACAAAAATGATACTCTATATATGTGTATATATATGCACACACATATGTGTGTGTAAATAGATAATAGAGATACATTTATTGTGAAACTTTTAAACATCCACAAAAGGAGAAAAAATAATATAACCCCACATACTTATCATCTAGATACAAAAATTACTGTGATGTTTACACTCCTCCCTCCGTCTTTCTTTTTTCTCTCTTTCCTTCATCCCTTCTCTCTTCCGCCTCCTTGTTTTATGGTTACTGCTGCTATAGCCGGTGCTGCTGAAGTATTTCAGAGGAAGCCCTGACCACATGATGACCGCTTCGCATGCCGGCTGGTATTCTGATCTCTGGGTCACTCTAGTGCCACTTGGGTTCATTCACAAAACAATCCAAAGAAACATGCTCCAGGGAGGGAGGGCCTGGAATTAGGGGTTCAGGTTCTGGCTCCAGTCCTCACTTTCAGAGAGTCGGGGGTAGAGTACTTTCAAACTCTCTGAGACCCAGTTTCTTTAGATTGGGGCACACAGTGGCTCATAGACCTGTCAGGGGATTGAATGAGACATGATTCCCAAGCCTTCCCACTTGGGTACAGGCCAAGGAAATAGTCATTTCTAATGTCTGCTACTTGTGCCCTACATTCTGGGCTTCTAGAAAATCCTCTACACCATGGGTTGGCAAATTTTTCCAGTGAAGAGCTAAACTGTAAATATTTTGGGTGGACTGGTTGATCTCTGTCACAACTATTGAATTCTGCTATTGTAGTGTAGATAAAAGGTAGACATTCAGGCAAGGCTGTGTTCCCAGAATAATGTATTTTAAAGTGGAAGTCAGCTGGATTTGGGCCACAGTTTGCTGACACTTGGTTTAGATCAGTGGTCAGCAAACTGCGGCTTAAGAGCCACAGTTTGCCATTCTGTTGACTAATGAGTTTGCAGACCACTGGGATAGGGGCTTAATCACAAGGATAACAATAGCCTGTAATTATTGGAATCAAGAGTCTACATCAGTGGTTGGCAAACTCATTAGTCAACAGAGCGGCAAACCACTGCTTGCAAGCCAAATGCGGCTCTTGAGCCGCAGTTTGCCAACTACTGGTCTAGATCAACATTGCTCAAGATATAATCCATGCATCACTGGCATCAGGACCCCAGTGCTGCTCAGGAAACATGCAGATTCCTGGACCCACCCTGGATTGGATAAATGTTATAAAATCATTGAGACGAGATCTGAGAAATGGTGTCCATGCGATCCCAAAGCAAGCTGAAGTTTGACAACCTCAGTTCTAGTCTGCCTTAGAACCACTCCATCGCGTCTCCTCAGTGACTAGCCTGGCCTTGTTTCAAAGACCCTTCCCACATTTGCCTGAAGCCTTGAGGTAGCTGCCCCTCCACCCTCTGAGACCAGATCACACCCCATTTCCCAACTCCTTGAGCCCCCCATGGGCAACAGATCAAGCATGGCTGGGGGAAAAGAGCCAAGGGTTTAAATTCCAACTTTGCAACTCATGGCTCTATAGCTCTGGCAGGCCCTTAATCTCTAAGGCTCTTAGTTTCCACACCTCTGAAGGGGAGCGAACCACAGGTACATTGTAGGATTAGAGGAAAGTAGGCATATAGGATGAGAAAATACTGCTTAAGGGACAGAGGCATGAGTATTTATCTCTATCAGTTGGTTTCAAATCCAGCTCTGTAAGTCCCAAATGGCTCATTTGTAAAATAGAAATAATAATAGTACCCACTGTATAGGCTTGGTGGATTTTAGACAGTGCTGATAATATAAGAAAACTGGCACACAATATAGAATTAATGAAAATATCATGCGGGGTTGGGTGATAGCTTGTATTATGTTTATCAATAATACATAGTAATGAATGGCTAATAGCACTTGCCATCTAGTAGGACCTTAATAAGTAAGATGCATTGTGGAGAAACCAAGATGGTGGCATAGGCAAACACCTGAACTTGCTGCCTTGCTCAAACACTTCAAAAATACAATTAAAAGACAAAATGAACATCATCCAGAATCACAGGAAGTCTGGCTGATGGAAATTCTACAACTAGAAGGAAAGAGAAAAGCACACTGAGACTCAGAGGAGTTGCGGAAGTGAAGTGCAGAGGTGCGGGGGCATGCGTGCACAGAGAGGGCTGGCAATGGAGTACACGGCCAGTCTTTTTCAAGCAGGAGGAAAAAACAAGCTCTCAACTGCTCTGAACTCCAGTTCTGGGTGAGACTCTGGGGACTCAGACTCATATGGGGAGAAAATGGACTGTCTGGTATTGGGTAGAACTTGAGGGCAGCTTTCTTTCAGAGTGCTTGCAGTGATTACTGGGGGACACTGAGACCCGGGGAGATTATTAGGGGAGGGCTAATGGAAAGGCATTGCTGTTTGCTCTGCCCTGAGACCCTGTCCCATCCAAGCTGTGCGCAGTGGCTTTTGCATAGGAATGGCCTGGTCTTTTGAAATCTAGAATTACCTAAAAACGGCAGCTGAGTCAGAATGATCCAGAACATCCAAAAGAAGGCCCAAAACCCCCACAGCAACCTGCATTGCTTCACAGCTGGGGCTCCTCTGGGCACCTCAAAAACCTAAACAAAGAAGAATCTGCAGATCTCTCCGTAGCTCCTGCTGGGTGGCCTCATGCAGAGGCTAAATTAGCATCTCCTTAGAGATCCAAGAGCCAGTGTACCCAGAGTGGGACCATCCTGATTACAACTCCTCAGATCCATAAGGGACACACTCAGGGGGCAGACTCAGTGAGCACCAAAGCCTCACTGAAGTAAGTTTTGCCTCATAAGGATGTCTCCAGCACAGAAGTGCTCCCATTGTAGACACAGCTGATCCTTATAGCCAACTGACCTGTAGGTCAATTCCTCCCAGTGATACAAACAACAATGAAGACTTAACTACAACAAGACTATGCACACAGCCCACAAAGGGGTGCATCAAGAATGTTCACCTCAGGTAACTGGGGAGGATTAGCCACTGGGTCCTATAGGACACCTAGCACACAAAGCCATTCTATCAACTTAGGGAAGCAGCCAAAATGTGGAGACAAAGAAACAGATCACAAATGAAAGAAATGGAGGAAAGCAAATGACTGAATATAGAGTTCAAAACTATGGTTATAAGGTTTTTCAAGAATTTTCTAGAAACTGCCAATAAATTTAGTGAGACCCTAGAGGATATGAAAAAGGACCAACTAGAAATTAAGCATACACTGACTGAAATAAAGAATAATATACAGAGATCCAACAGCAGACTAAAAGATCACAAGAATAAATCAAAGATTTGAAATACAAAGAAGCAAAATACACCCAGCCAGAAAAGCAAAAAGAATCCCCAAGTATGAAGATAGTATAAGGAGCCTCTGGGACAACTTCAGGTGTACCAACATCTGAATTATGGAGTGCCAGAAGAAAAGAGAGAGCAAGATGTTGAAAACCTATTTGAAGAAATAATGACAGAAAACTTCCTCCACCTGGTGAAAGAAATAGACTTACAAGTCCAGAAAGAAGCAGTGAGAACCTCAAACAAAAGGAATCCAAAGAGGATCACACCAAGACACAACATAATTAAAATGCCAAGAGCAAAAGACAAAGAGAGAATATTAAAAGCAGCAAGAGAAAAACAGTTAGCTACCTACAAGGGAGGACTCATACGATTATCAGCTGATTTCTTAACATAAACTATGCAGGCTGGATGGGTGTGGCAAGAAATATTCAAAGTGATGAATATCAAGAAACTACAACCAAGATTACTCTACCCAGTAAAGGTATCATTCATTGAAGGTCAAATAAAGAGCTTCACAGATACGAAAAAGCTAAAGGAGTTCATCACTGCCAAACCAGTATTAGATGAAATGCTGAAAGGTGTTCTTTAAGAAGAGGAAAAGGGAAAAAAAGGTAAAGATAAAAATTATAAACAACAAATACATAACTATCAACAAATGAATCTAAAAATCAAGTGAATAAAAAAATCGATGAGTAGAATAATCTAGTGAATATAATAGAATCAGGGGCATAGAAAGGTATTGGACTGACAATCCTCAGGGGGAAAAGGGTGTGGGGGTGCAGGAAGAGACTGGACAAAAATCATACACCTATGGATGAGGACAATGGGGTGGTGGTAAGGATATGGGATGGGGTGGGAACTGCGTGGAGGGCAGTTATAAGGAGTTAAAAGAGGGACGACTGTAATAATCTGAACAATAAAAATTTATTTTTAAAAAATAAGATGCATTGCTATACGTCAAGTTATTATGTATGTGTTAAGAATATGTTAATAATGAAAGCTGCCTGGTGCAGTGCTGGGCATATTGTAGATACCCAATAGTTCGCAGATAACAGTTCCAATGACGGCAATCTTGTCAGCACCCTGTTCATGGAAGGCTTGCCTAAATGTGTGTCCCAAACCTCTCTCTTTTCTCTCTCACCCTGCCTCCTCTACACACACACACACACACACACGATTTCCTGTTTTGCATCCCAGCTCTGACCTGGACTCTGGATCAACACTCTTCTCTCTGGAGGCTGCTCTTTCATTGTCATCATCTGTGTCACTGTGACAGGGAGCAGGAGCCAAGCCTTGGTGTCCCCAGGCCCCAGGCCCCTGGTGGGGTGTTCAGATTAGATTAGCTGGCAGCCCTCTTTCCTACTGTCACTGGCTGCCTCTTGTACTGTTGGCAGTGGTGTCATTAAGGCCTTATGGCCTGAGGAGCTAATAGAGACACCAGGGCTCCCAGTCGCCAATGCCTGCAGCAATTTGCACCTACTGACACCCAGAAGCTAATTCCCCTTCATGACCTGACAATTTCCACGGCAACTCTGCCCCCCATCATGTCAGCCAGCCCAGCCCAGCCCCCTCATTCTGATAGATAAATCTGCCCAGAACCCACTTCTAACAAAGAGGCAGGGGTGTGGCTGGCTCCTATCCTACAATAACAATGTGGGCCCTGGATGCAGTTGCTATCTATCCCCTTAGACCTCACCTTTCCAAATCCTTCCAACCCTGGACTCTCCCGGGTAGAAAATGGAGCCATAGGTATGTTGGGGGAAAATTTTAGAGACTAGATGAGAATTTATAAAATTATATACCTGGCTCTGTAGTCTCACAGACACCAGCTCCACTACTTCCTCAATGAGTTTATGTTATTGACCTTTACTATCCCATCTGTAAAATGGGCTTAACCATCATGCTTCCCCTTCAGAGGCTGCCCCACTCTAATTCGTGTAAAGCTCTTTGCACCGAGGCTGGGCCATGGCCAGTGCTCAAGTAGTGTCAGCTCTCACTATTTTAGAGGATCAGCCATTTAGTTTTTCATTTATTTACACTTTCCACTGATGCTTATGTGCTTTGTGGAGAAATCGGCCGTGGCCCTCACAGAGAGGCAGATCTATGACCTGAGAAACCTTGAGTCACATCCCCTGACAAAGACATTTACCATGAGCCCTCTGGCTTCCCTTCCCCATCTATAAAATGGTAAGAAAATCACTTGAACTTCGCTAGTTAGTGCTAAAGAGGGAAGGAAGTAATGCATCTAAAACACATAGCTCCATGACTGGCAACAGGGAGTGCTCCTTGATTCTACCTAAAGAGAAAAGATGTCTGAGGCAGAGAGAGGAAAAGTAATGTCTAGGAATTCCTTGAAAAGTGCATGTTTTGTGTAGTTCACATCAGTATGCTCTCAGCCTTCCTTAAAGGCACAGCTTTGCAGAGGTATATACACACATTTATGTAAACTTCCTGACACCAGGGGCTGGCACTATTTCACTGAGCAATGTCTATCACACCCTAAGTGATGCCTTTATCTAACATTATCTAAGGAATGGAATATCTCTACAATGATGCATGTGATTACCTAGACTGGTGACCCAAACCTTTCTGTGGCACCCAGAGGCATGGGTCACCATTGGCGAATGTGAAGGCAATGGTGGCTTCCCCTACATCCTTCTGCTTTAGGAAGCATTTATCTCCCAATTTAATGTGGAATGGTGGGATATAGTGGGATTCTTACTTCTTCATTCACACAGCCCCTGATACAATAATGTGATTATCAAGTCCCTCCCCTACCTCACCTCCACTGCCCAGCGGACCCAGCTGCAGAATGCAAACATCTGCCAGCATCATTAAGGCATTTCTATACAGCGCAGACCAAGGGCTGACCCTGTGACCATTTCCACCATTAGATTTGAATGACCTCAGCAGCAGGGCTGAAAGGCCGGAGTATTAATTCACAGAACCACAAGCTCAATTTAAGATTTAATTTGAGATAACGAAGAGCTACTGAAAGTGTATTCAAACTTCTAAGCAGGCAATAAAAGGCCTTTCCCTGTTTTTCAAGTTGAATATGAATCCAATATTTCTGTAACAGAATTTATTCACAAATTTACAAACAACATGCAAGTCTCTTTTCTCTTTTTTTCCAGTTCTTTTGCTTCCCAAGCCCCCTTGTGATGTTCCTTTTAATAACCTTCTCCCCTCCCCCTTGCTTCCTAATTTACAAATGGCTGCCCTTTAGGGATTACTTTTCAGTTTGATTACATCCTTGAAGAGAAAACAGGCTTCCTTAGGCATCTCTCCCAACATTCTGGTTCCCTTGGAGTCCACCTTCAATATGCTAAATGTCTGCTCCACTTGGGGCTGTCCAATAGAAAGTGTTGGCCCTGCAATGTATTTTATCATCTCCTCCAGGAGGAAAAGTGAGAGGGAAAGGTTCAAGACAATACACCACCCATTTGGAAAACGGTGCTTCTCGGTTCTGGTAAACATCTAGACTCTGAAGATTTTATTGCCAAAATATTTAAAATTCTAGCGGGAGATGGAAACTTCAGTTGCTTCAAGTAGATTCCAGCACACCAAAGTGCTTATTTTAATATTTAAAATTCTAGCTAGAGATGGAAATGTCCCACCCGCTTTGGACTCAGAGCCTGTATCTTAGATGGTATTTACTAAGTAACTATTTTGTGGCTGGCATTGTTCTAGTACTTTCTTTGCATTTTCTCAGACTCAGCCCAGCTTTAGAAATAGAGGACCGTGTTTAAATCCTTGCAAGCAACATTTCTGCTCATGCCTCTTTTGCGTACATGTAAAATGCCACACACTTCAGTGCTTCCCCAAAACAACTATATGTTTATAATGTCACAACCATTATAAACATATAAGTATAAATATATTGCCAGTGAGTCACCTGAGGTTGACCCCATGACCCGGCTGAAAATGTACAACCCTCCTGGGAACTGCACTGCAAACATGCTGGTCTCTATTAAGATTATACAATCTGCAAAGACTAGGACCACAACATTTCACAATCCTGCAATTCATTTACTTTATTTGTCTTTGGGTTTCCAAAATGAGAAGCCATGGGGTGGGTGGGTGGAGGGAGGATAAACTGGAGGCCTGAGATAGCTGGTTTGGCTGGCTTTCAACCCACCTTCATCTTGGGTTGTAACATGGAACACGTCAGTCTACACACCTGGGCCTCAGTTTCCTCACTTTCTGGTATTCTGCTTATCAGGCAGAGAGGAGGCTTACTATAGGGAATGGATGAGGAGATTTTAATCCACAATTCCTGACACAAAGAAGACACCAAGGAGAAAGGCTTAGAGAAATGATCCCAGTGTGTAAATTACCATAAATGGGTGGAATAGAGTTCCCCCAAATTCATGCTCACCCAGAACCTCAGAATGTGACTTTATTTGGGAATTGGGTCTTTGCAGAGGTAGTTAAGATAAGGATCAAGATGAGAAGATGAGAAGATACTGGATTAGGGTAGGTCCTAAATCTAATGACCTGTGCCATTATAAGAGACTGAAAAGACACACAGGGACACAGATGAAGGCAAGGTAAGAAGGAAAGCCAAGATGGGAGTGATGTGTCTACAAGCCAAGGAATGCTGAGCATTGACAGCAACCACCAGAAGCGATGAAAGAAGCAGCGCCTGGGGTATATCCATGAGCTCCCAGAACAGTGGTTCTCAACCTTCCTAATGCCGTGACCCTTTAATACAGTTCCTCAGGTTGTGGTGACCCCCAACCATAAAATTAATTTTGTTGCTACTTATAACTGTAATTTTGCTACTGTTATGAATCGTTATGTAAATATCTGTGTTTTCTGATAGTCTTAGTTCAACCCCACAGGGGTCCCAACCCAAAGGTTGAGAACCGCTGTCCCAGAAGGAACCAATCCTGCCAATACCTCGATTTTTAACTTCTGGCCTCCTGAACTGTGAGAGTAACTTTCTGTTGTTTTATGTCATCAACTTTGTGGTAATTTGCTATGGCCCTAGGAAACCCATTCAGGTGGAAAGGTTTATGCTAAAATATGAGGCACTTAAGAAAAGGCCTAGCATTTTTATTTTAATTGAGGTGCTCAGTATTTCTTGGGGTGGTAGATGCACTAATCCCGAGTCTGTCCCACTGATCCCCCCCAAAATCTTCCTGGATTCTTGGCAGCCAATGATCAACTTTACTAATAAGAAGGGGCTGAGTAGAACTTTTCAGCCCACCGATTTGGAATATTTTTCTAAGGGTGGAAAAGTGATTTAATAACACCAAGCTGTCCCCAAATAATATCCTTGCATCTTATTTTAGCCCATCATTATTTCCAGTGCTGAGGGCTTGTGGCCCTCAATCATGTTGGAGATCACTGAAGACAATGATGTAAAATAAATGGTGGCTAACTGGATCACTTATTACAACAACTTGCCTACTGAGCTCGGCTCATGTCTCCGAAGAATCAGAGAAAGCTGAGGACTGAGTTAAAATTGTTGAGGCCAGCCCGCTGGGTGGGAACGCAGAAGAAGAGTAGATGCTTGGTAAAAGATGAACTCACACGTTCATCTTATCAAGGGATAAACTTACAAGTTCATCTTATCAAGGGCCAAGTACACTGGTGAGCCCTTCACCACTATGACTTTCAGATAAGTTTCACAAACCTTCATTCTAGAGTTGAACCCAAGGGTTAGAGTTATTAAGTGACTGCACCAGAAACATTCACCAAAGAAGCAGAGGCAGCCTATGCTTCCCAACTCTGTTCTTCATGCACATGCTTAGTTTCTCCTATATCAGCGGTTCTCAACCTGTGGGTCGCGACCCCTTTGGGGTCGAATGACCCTTTCACAGGGGTCACCTAAGACCATCGGAAAATGCAGATATTTACATCACAATACATAACAGTAGCAAAATTTCATGGTTGGGGGTCACCACCACATGAGGAACTGTATGCAAGGGTCGAGGCCTTAGGAAGGTTGAGAACCATGTCCTATATAGTCCTTCTCTCTGTGCTGAGGGATTTCTTCAAATGTTCTCACTTAGACTTAAGCAACCTTTGGGATTAAGTAGCATTGCCTCCATTTTAGAGAAGAAATAAAAGTCCCGAACAATCGAGTTGGTTGCAAAACTGGTCACATGGTAGAGGAAACAGCCAACCCCAGGCCTGCCTTGCTCCAGGGCCATCCTCCCTACTTGAAGGCCTGCATCACCAAGGGCTGCAGAGTGGCTCCCACCAAGCCTAAGTCCCAGAGGAGAGCTCTGTGTGTTGTAAGAGGTGATGGTGTGAGCAGGCTGGGCTGGAGGGGAGCATGGGGCAGCGGCTGGGGTATATCCAGGCTGGGAAGAAGGTGGTCGCTGGTGTGTGGCTGAGATCTCCCTTCCAGAAAGGTGTATGGCCTTCAGATGTCAACCTCTGCCATACTACCTGAACTGCAGAGAGTCACACCTTCTGGAGTCCATCGGCCCAACGTCTAGTCAGAAAGAGGTGTCAAGGCTGAGCATATTAACCCAATGGGGGTTGACACTCTGCTGGGCCCTTTAGCTCCAGCCCTCTCCAAGGCAGAGATCCTTGCCCAGCTGCATCTCAGCTTGACTTCTCCCTCTGGCCACCCCAGCGACATCCCACAGATGTGGAACCTAAGAAAAGTTCTGCAGGTTAAACATCCTCTCAGAGTTAGCTCCCTGGAAAACCCACATGAGGTTTCTCATTTCTAAAGAAAACTATGATGGCTTGAGCTTTCACTGGGACAATCCAACTATCTGGAGACTTTTTTCATCCAAGTCAGAGGGTGGACAGCATAGCTCAGGAACAGACAGGGCTGGGGCCTGAGAGCTTCCTGGGAGTTTTAGGAGGAAGCTGGGAAAGGAAAGAGCTCCTCTAAGTGGGATCTGTGTGTCTACACACGAAAGACTCATTCCTGACGTCCACAAGTGCAGGACTTAACAGGATCTAAACGTGAACTTCTTGTTGATATAATTAGTGTTGGCTCCATGTAAGAGGCTTTGTAGCCAACTTGGCAAGAGTTTGTGAGTTTTGATTGGCAAATTTGAAGCAAAGTTCAGCCAAGTTCTATATCTATTTTGTAGTGTGCCTTCTGCGCATCTAAAAAAGCCACCTCTCCTGATAGATGTTCACTTTTATGGTTGTTGGTAGCTGAAGACATTAGCTCTTTAAGTGGACAAATGCTTCTGGCAGACCATTCTGCGCTAGGAGGACGAGAAATGCCTTCGGGTTCCTCCAAAAATTAATGTAATAAGATCATTAATCAGAATTCTATCAAGTCTACACACTTGGCCTGGGCTTAAGAGGCAATACTTTGAAATTGCAGTTGGCTAAGCTTCCCTATTCTTTGCGAATCAGAGTGGGAAAGAAAAATGGAACAGAGCTAATGTTTAAGAAAAACTGGCAACAGGAAAAAGGTTTAAGCAACATTTAATTCCTCAGCTCCACTAGGGGCTGCAGAGGGTTATGGACGATTTGACCTTTGCATTTCTTAAGTTACTGCAGACTGGGATCAGAAACAGTTGCTCGGACACCAAGCCAGCTCAGAACCAGTTGGGGCGATGGCTGCAGCCCAAGTTATTTACTTGTTTGCTTCCAGCTAAAATAATGTACTTGGGGACGTGCAATGGAATCTGGCTATTTCTTACCTTCAGATGTTTGTGACCAGGTGATGAGAAACTTTGGAAGCTGAAATAGATTGCACAGATTAGCCTGCTGGCACGGCATGGGTTTTGACTTAAAGATTACCAGGAAACCAGATATCGAGCTGCCAAATCAGAGCCAGTACCATTTTCTCCATAGCAATTGCACAATTTTAGACAAATCTATACCTTTCCAAGTCACATAACAGTGCCCTGAACATTGTACTGAATGTGGTTGTCTTTTAAAGTGACATAGCTGCATCTGTATTTACTATTATTACTCAGTACCCAAGAGAGGCATATTTTTAAAGACAAAGGGCCAGGCTTTTGTGGAAACATTCTCCCCCTCCCGCCCCCTTTGTATTAAAAAAAAAAAAAAAGAGTGGCTCCTGCTTGTCTGGTAGACTTCAGTAATTGGCAGGATTTTGAGTAAGCTCTTTTAAGAGCCCTTCGTTTCTATTTTCACATTAAACACACTTGCAATATCTATTAAAAGCACAAATACTGAAGCACACAGCAAGACTATCAATGAGCTTACATCTGGAGTCCTCGATATATCAGGAGAAAAGAAGTGAGCATTCATATAGTTGTATTTCTTGGGAAGGCAGAGGTGGGAGGAGAAGACTGTGCCCTCTTTCTCTGTCTCACCTCCTGCACCTAGGCAGTATCCCACATTTTACATCTATTCTATATCCGAGGGCTTATCTAAAAGGGGTCAAGTTCAGGATTTGATTAAAACAACAAATACTGGATTCTGCCTTCATTTCGAGGAGTATTTTCATTAAAGACTGGAGAATTCCACAGGGGAAAGGCAGAACACATACATGGATATTTCTGCCATGTTCTGGCTAGGACCCTGTGGCCTCACATTTCTAGGATGATTGAGCAATATCCCAGGGATGACATGTAAGGTCACCCAGGGGACTTGGGAACATCTGGGAGAGAGCAGGGTCAGTGAGTGGGTTGAGGAAAGAGCCTCCCAGGCCCTGAAGGGATCTCCAAAATCTTTCTCAAGGTTACATTCAGGCGCCGACAGAGCCAGATGTGAGCACGGACTTCCAGGCAGCCAAGCAGCGGGATGGGGGTCATTTAAACACGGGCAGCAAGGTCGGCCTGCAGCTGCCCTTGGCCTCAGACTGAAAGTTGCACATCTAGCTCCTTAGCTCCTTTCCAGATTTCTTTAAGAGAACAGGAAGAATCCAGAGATGGAAACCCAAGGGAAAGAAACAGAGCCATAACTCAGCAGAAGTCTCCGTTCAGAATCTCCCTCCACCCATAACACTTATAATTATGTGTTTTGGATGAAGGTTTATGCATTGGACAAGGAGGTGGTCATGGTCTGAGATTTCAAACCATATCTATTGGTCAGGATCCTGGCACAATACAGATGGTACACTCTAAGTGGGTAATTTGAGGAGCATTTAATAAAGGCACTGTGTGCAAAGGTCATTGCAGGGTCTAAGGAACCAGTACGGGGTGGAGAGCAGTATCCTGCAGCAACAAAGGGGCAAGCTCCTCGCCCTTGACCGGCTAACAGAGGAAACTTTCTATAGAGGGAGTCTGTCAACCCGCACCCTGCAGAGAGCAAGCCTGGGGACCTAACAGCTTTACCTTGCTTTGTACTTGATGCCCATCATTGCTAAATCTGACCCGGCGGTGAGAGGGCCAGAAAGCCCATTAAGGTGGGCATCCTGGGACTCCAGCCAGGATAGGAATTGTCTGGAGGGGACAAAGAAAGCCAGTCCATAAATCATACTCTAGAGGGCTTTGGGGTCTCAAGGACCCTACTCTACTGCATGGGCAAATGAGAGGTCAGGTGGGCAGGGCCGTGCTTCCCAACCTCAACCAAGAGATCTTGGCTTCGAGGATTTTTATGTTGGTGTTATTTGGAGGTAGAACTCTATTCCCAAGAGGATCTGATTTGGAAATCCCTTGCCGAGATGTTTTCTCTGGCGTCTCTCAGGTCTGTGGTACATGATGCCACAGGAAGACCTGGATGTAATCTATAGAGTGTACAGCCAAAGATCGCATTTGTCAGCAAAGAGCGCTGACACTTTTTCCTCCTGTGGTTATAACCTCTTTTGTTGTTTTTTTTATTGTTTTGTGTGTGTTTTTTTTTTTTTTTGTGTGTGTGTGTGTGTGTATTATATGGAAAAGCCAGTATTTTGAAATATAGATTGATTTTAAATTTTTTCAAGAGAGGCCACCTCTTGGTAGTTTTATTTGATTGTTTTATTTGATTGTGTAATGTAGGTAATCTATGGATTAAAAATAAATAAATCTTTTTCTTTTTTAAATACAGTTCCTTCAAATTAAAATGGAATAATGCATTTTGTTTCAAGATTTCTGGAATAAAGAGATATGTCACTAGGAGGATTAAAAGGAGGAAGAGGGACAAGGGAAATCAAACCCGGGAAGATGAAGAACTATTGCCTTAAAGACACACAGAGAAGAGGAGATTTCTGCTGAAATGCTCTAATAAAAAAGAACTGGAATGGCTTCCCAGGAACTGGGTCCACTAACCGGCAGGGAACAGACTGGCAAAGCTGGATCATCTACTGAGATGGCATGCCGTTGGACACAGAAGGCTTGGCCAGCATGCCAGGATGGTGTTAGTGTTATCAAGTGCAGATATTTGAGCTGGAAGAGCAAAGGAAAACTGATAAAAGAAACAACAGGTTCCTCACCAAGAGAGGAGTAAAATAACCTGAAGCCTGGGATGGGGGCCGCCTTGGGAAGGTGAGGGCTGGGGTTCTTTCTTCCCTAATATAGATTAATGACTCGCTCCAGCACTCACTCGCCAAATGTGCTGACTGCCTGAAATTAGCAAAGGTGGTGACTAAGGAAGGAAGGAAAAAAAAAAAAATGAGCCGAGTCTGAATGTGCCTCACTCACCCTGGTCTGACATATTACAAACAAAATTAACAGCGACAAAGAGAAAGCAACAAGTACCAGGGAGTAGAAAACAAACACCCAGTAAATATGATTGATCTCAAAGGAGGCCTGTGGTTGTTGGTAAGACTTTGGGATTACAATAGACACACACGTTCACACTGCAGGAGCTACTCATACAGGTATCAAGCAAAGCCAAGCGCCACAGATTAATATAGGCATAATTATATCTCTTTTAACCAGGACAAGATGTGTTTTCTCAGAAATTAGAATAGATTATCTGGACTGTGGCAAAACTCAAGTATCACACTCCTCTGGTCTCCTTGTAAAAATGTTTCTAATCTAACACTTGAAAGGTATTAGGGAAGGCGCAGAGGCTGATTCTGGAACTTAAAAGCCTGAGTGTTGTTATTTAAAGGACTATAAATATCCAGGTTAGGAGGCAAGAAAGAAAACCCACAGAAAACATGAAATGAAAAGTTATTTAGGACTTGAAATATCGTTATGAGGTGGATGGTGCTATGGCAGCAAAATAGCAAACATCAGAAGCAATATTAAAGATAAATTTGAGCAGTGATTAATTTTTTTTTCTGGAAAAAACACACAAAACTAAGCATCAACGAATTATGGGGAGGGGGAATACACATGCAAATTGCAATGACAACAACAAAGAAAAACAAGCAAAACAAGTATTTCACTATTCTTTACAGCAGGGTGGGAACAATAGGATTTAATATAAATGTAAAAGAAAATAAAAAGGAGAGGGAGGAAGGGAAGGGAAAGAAGAAATGGTAGCAAACGCAGTGAACATACACAATGACAGTGTCTAAATAGCATTCTCATGATATGAATGTACCAGCAAATATAATTCCCCAAAGTGGAACATCCCACTCAGGCAGGCTATGAATCAAGAGAGGGTAGAGGATGCTGAGTTAATAGGCAATTTCAGAATTCTTTAAAAACATATACCTGAAATATATACACACACACACACACACACACACACACACACACACACATACATACATACACACACACAGATGTACATTTGTGAGCATGCGAGAACATACAGGTATGTAGCCTCAGCATGTGAGAGACTTTTTAATCAGTTGTTCAGAAGCCAAGCCTTCACACCAGCACTGCTTGCCTGTCCCTTCCTCTGACCATCCCTGAAACACAGAACACACTACTGACAATCAGGAAAGCCCCTCGGTATATCCTAGGTTCACCAAACAGACTTCCGGCCTCAGCTTCTGGATGTGCCTCACTGAATGTCGGAATGCAGGGCCCAGGCTACATTGCTGTCTCTGCCGGCTTTATGACAAAATGACGGAGCACTTTTCTTTTTACATCTTGTGCTGTCATTCGTCTTTTTCTATGGAGGTGTTTTCCCCCTCTGGCATAAGATGATTTGTCTCCGAGAAGTAAGTCTTGATATAGTTATTTCTTCAGAGGACAGCAAATCTAGTTTAGATCCCCACCTTCTTCCACGCTTCAAATGATGGCCCACTTCAGTCGGGATTAGCCGGCTTAACAATTAGAAGTAAATGTTGTGTTGAGCAGGCAAGGGTCAGTCGGCAGGAACAGCTGGGGGTAACATTCTCCAGGGCTGCAGAATTTGTCAAGGCAGCCTGGGGATAGTGAAAGATGCTTTAATCAGGCGTTGACTGTTAATTCCATTTGCTAATAAATATGCTCCAAGAGTCCCAAGTGGAACGGGGAGACACACACTGTCTAGGGATGTTTTCTATACTAACATTTATGTTTGAGGCCTTGTCGTGTGTTGCCATTCTCAAATGTAGAACACAACTGTGGCTGTGATGTGCACACAAACCTATTAGCTAGTGTGTAGTAGGGCACATGACTGGGCAGAGCCTGATATTTCTTAGGTGAGCTGCTATTTAACAGACCTAGATGGAAACTGCAAATCGGCTGGAAATAAAGCTATATTCTGAGAGATATTTCTTGAGTTTTGTTGCACAGGGCAGAGGATACCCACAGCTTTGAAGGAGAGTATCAAAGGACTTTCTAATAAAACTATGTGAGATGAGAGAGAGGGAGAGAGGAAAAGAGAGAGGGGGGAAGAGGAGAAGAAACATCGCTTTGCTGTTCCACTTATTTATGCATTTACTGGTTGCTTCCTGTAGGTGCCCTGACTGGAAATCAAACCTGAACCATGGCTCTAACCACTGAGCTTCTGGCCAGGGCAGGGCCCATACTCTTCTCTGGTGCTATGAGACTTGCTAGATAAACAAGATACCAAGGGTCCCCCAGAGAGAACATGCCTTGAGAGGTGAGTGTCGACTGCTTCCACA
Organism: Lasiurus cinereus; assembly: GCA_011751065.1. NCBI lineage: Eukaryota > Metazoa > Chordata > Mammalia > Chiroptera > Vespertilionidae > Lasiurus > Lasiurus cinereus. The sequence goes on along the minus strand of JAAGEH010000452.1, from coordinate 19,794,492 downwards.
GAGGAAGAGGGCAAGTTTGAGTGCAGGCTCCACAGAGCTACCGCATGTGGTGGCCATCCACTGGGAACAGCAACTGACAAGCTCACATGGGCTCCCTCGCGGGGCCCTTGGATGCACACAGCACGCCATCCTCCCCTTCCCTCTTCCTTTCCCAGCTCCTTTTGTAGAAACTGTCTTCATACCTGAGGGGCAATGAAGCCCACCCAGCTTGCTAGGAGACCCATTTGCCTTCCTCCTAGGACTAGCCATTTTCCACTGGATTCAGTGTCTGGGGTTACTGAAAAGCTGATGGGAAGAGGGAAAGAAAAGGAGACACCACGATAAATAAACAGCTGGACTTCTGCCTATTTGGGGCAATGGAAGGTGGGCAGGGATAGTGGCAGGGGCACCAGCGGAGCTAAGGTGGAGGCGTGGGCTTCAGTTATTATTCTGAAAATGAAGAATAGATTTTTTATCTCATTGTACCTGCTGGGGAAGCAAGTCATATCTAATATGATAAGAACACTTTCATTAAAATAAATGGTTTTTCCTTCCCAGAATACCACGGTGGATTTTTTTTTACATCTGCTTTGTCAATTTGCTTGGTTTTTTTCCCTATTCTTAACCCTGCCTCCCTCTGCCTAAATAAATAAATAAATAAATACATATATACATACATACACACATAAATATTCTTAAAACATTCTGATCAGACATTCATTTCAAGTAACAGGGCCCATGGGCTGCAGCAAACCATGCAGGAGAAGCATGTATATATTTCTCACCTGGCTCGAGGCTGCCTGGGAGGAGGGAGCAGGCGAAGGGAAAGGGGCCGCTCTGTCCACATACGGACACCATGTATGCTCAGAGCTTCGTGGCAGCCATAGCTCATCGGCTATAGTTGGTATGAGACCTGTGGGGCCATAAACTCCCCATAATAATTCACCAGGTCCTGAGAGTTCTAAGTATATTTAGATCAAGTGCATGACATTTCCCCCTTATGGTGGCCTTGACTAATGGCCTAACGGACTTGGTCGGCTCCACCAAGCCACACAACTACGTTGCATCTGTTCAAATGAGTGGCTATCGTGGAGGGAGATAGGTGGACGTGGAGGCACAGTTTAGGCTGGTGGTCAGGCCACACACAAGGGCACTGAGAAAATTAGACCCTTTCAGCCTCAGTTTACTCATATTTCAAGTAGAACTGCTAATATTGGCTGTTTAGTTCTGGTGTGAGGATTACATGGAATAAATGCGTGGACCCATGGAGGAAACCAGAGGGGATGGCTGATCTTTCTGCTGGAGCTCATGTTTGCATTAATGAGGCGCTGCTGCGGAAATCGCCACCTCCCACCTCCACGAATGGACTTCAGCCTCCTTCCCCTGGTGGTTCGCACTTCTCTAATATGACAACACCTTTTATGACATCAGAAATTCACAGACACTCACACTTTTAGTAGCCATTAATTTTGAGTAAATACACAATGGTCAAGTGTTACTAGGAATTTAGTAATACTTTTAAAATGAATTTCTGTTTTACACATCACAATAGCATTTTCCCACAACTGAAAACTATTTGTATACACATGCGAGATTTATTACTTAATCCATCTATCACACCATACTTATAGCACGTATGGATTTGAAGAAACCTTATAATAACTCCTGGGTCCAGTGCAGAGGTGTGAATCATTGCTCTTAAGGAGGACTAGAGGTCCTCATGTGTGTCAGAGAAGAAGGAGACACTTGGCAGATAACATAACCTGAGGCTGAATTCTGTGGGTGCTAAAAAAGAGGGTAGGGATGCTGTAGGGAGCTTCAGTCAGTTGGGCCCAGGTCCTAGAAGATTCTGAAAATGGAAGAAAGCGATGTCCAATATGGTAGCCACATTCAGCTCCCAAGATGTGGCCACTGCAGCTGAAGAAGTGACTTTTAAAATTTATGTAAATTTAATCCACCTAAGTTTAAATAACTACATGTATATAGTGGCTGCCCCTAGAAAACAACACAGCCTTCAGCTGTTTCAGGCCTGTGTGAAGAGAACCTGATTATATAATAGAAAGTAGCCTCCTTTCTGGCGATCAGTTAATGGCTGGGACACTTCAATCTAAGAAACTATTTTTTTCTAGAAAGCATAAATGCTCCAAGGTGAAACTGAGTTGTTTTATCCCTCAGAACCCTGCTTTTCCCACATCTCCATCAGGTTTTAGCCACTCTTATTAATTAGAAAAAGTCTAGAAGCAAAAACATTGAAAGTAAACCCAAGCCCTGGATGTTAAAGCTGTCATTTTTTCCCATGGCCTCATGATTCAAGGATTAATGGGCCTTAAAACAATCATAAAACATCAAGGCCCTTGCTCAAGTGCAGAAGAACAATAGGTTTACTTCTGCTCCAGTCTTCTTGCTTTAAATTCACTGGGTGTCACCGGGCTCTGTAAACACTTAAGTATTTTGACTTTGTGGTGTAAGATCTTGTTAATCTGTTTCCTCCCTGACCTTCCTTGCCTAGCGGCATGTTGTGATTCGTGGAAAATTCATGAAAAACAGCAAGGATGTACTCAGTGACACAGATTAAGACACAGTAAACCTAAATAATGGCAATAATGTGCAGATTCTGATTCAATAAACCAATTCACTGACGATTTATGGAGCGTCAGGCTACACCAGACACTCGGTGGACACTTGTACATATAACATATTTCATTTGCACAATTCTCAGTATAAACACAAAGGTTCAGCATCAGTGTCCCCCACTGTATAGATGTGTTCATCGAGGGCCATTCAAGCAGTTAGTAATAGGCAGAGGTCAGGTTAAAAAACCCAGTTTTCTGACTCCCAAATAATGCTCTCCCCTCTCCCATAATACAACACTTCAGGATATTAACCTTTTGCTTATGATCTGTGGAAGACTATATTTTTCAAAAGTGGCCATGGTGATATTTCTAGTCTCACATTCCCTTGCAGAACCCTCCCATTGCCCCATCAAGAGGGAGAGTCTAGCTTGGCCTCTCGGTGGGTGAGTATTGACCTATGAGTGTTGACCTATGAGCATTGACCTTGAACCAGGAGGTCAGGGCTGTGGGCTCTATCCCCAGTGCAGGGTGTACAGGAGGCAGCTGATCAATTATTCTCTCTCATTATTGATGTTTCCATCTCCCTTCCTTTCTGAAATAAACAAAAATGTATTAAAAAATTTAAAAAAGCCGAAACCGGTTTGGCTCAGTGGATAGAGCATCGGCCTATGGACTGAGAGGTCCCAGGTCCGATTCTGGTCAAGTGCATGTACCTTGGTTGTGGGCACATCTCCAGTAGGGGGCGTGCAGGAGGCAGCTGATGGATGTGTCTCATCGATGTTTCTGACTTTCCCTTCCTCTCTGTAAAAAATCAATAATATATATTTTTTTAAAAGAAAGAGAGAGAGTCTACTACCTCTCCCTGTGAACCTGGACAGGCTTCCAGGGCTGCCTGGACAAACAGAATGCAGAAAACCCAATGCGAATGAGTTCCGTGGCTAAGCCATAAAAGGCAATACTGAGCTTGCTCGGCTCTCTCCACACACTCACGCTTGGTACCTTGCCGCCATATTGAAAGGAAGACCAAGATGCATGGAAACAATAAGTAGGTGTTCCAGCCAAGGCTCACGAGTGAACAACATTCTGATGATCCCAGAGCTCAGCTGATGCTGACTGAAGCAGGGACAAACTATTCCTGTCAAGTTCCACTAAAACCACCGGTTCAAGAACAACATACATGTTGTCATTTTAAGCCACTGCATTTTGGGATGGTTTGTAATGCAGCAACAGTTATTGGAATATGATCAAACTTTAATGAAATTCTACAGAATAGGCCAATGCTGTAATTCCCTCATCAAAGACATCTGACGGCTAGAGGATGGCTTTCCATGTAAGAAATCTTGACAGGAAAAAGATAAAGGTTTTGGCTATAGAGAAACAATGAGAATTTGGACGGCTTATTACATCAGGGAATTAAATGGAGCATTCAATGGAAAAGAAAACAGAATGCTTAATGAATATACCACAAAGTATGGATTTATGGGATTATGTTTATTGCTTTGACTACTAACATCTACTACCGCTTCAAATGGCTTTGAACTAATTTACTTGTTTGGCTCTGAAAGACTACTTGGCTTAAGTGGATCTTCCCATTCTGTCTCCTGGGTAACAAGGTGGAACTGGCTTTATTCCACAATATTTAGAAGATGGGAAAAATGTTGCTGGAATGCTAGATAGAGAACCCAACAAGGCAGAAGAACATCTCACTCATGTCTGTATTCACAGATCCTGGCATTGTCCCTGGCAGTTTTCAGAGGAATTGAAAGAAAAACTTGATAACCTCATAGAGATATAGCCATACAAACAATCAAAGAAGGTTGGCAGTGATTTCTGACATTCACACATTCACCAAAATGAGAGGTTATGGCTTAGCAATAATAACCTAGAATGAGATGTGGAGCTCACCATTTTCAATACATCCTCAAGGTGGCTCCTGTCTGTGTCTTCTGTGCTTGACAGCCCAGAGGTGCTGGTGAGCTAATTAGATCCCTCTCAAATACATTTTTTCCTTTCTGAGTTAAGACTGCTTTGCCTAGCTTAAAAAGTTTACAGTCTACTTCTTTAATTTTGATATTTTGATAGTAATATTCTTAACTTCATTTATATGACTATATATCAAGACATTTTTATCTTTAAGATGTATTGCAAATATCAGGGAAAAGAAACATTTTTGCACGAGCTTCCCAAATACAGATGGAAACCGTCCAAAAATATTGGGAGTGATATTTCAATCTTTCAGGAGCTGTTACTTGTGAAGAAACTTATATTAATTGGGTTGCTTTAAAAACCTGTAACACTGACAGGTTATATCCTCAGAATTACAAAATGCCTAAGGTATAAACAGGATTTTTTTTTCTTTTTTTATTTATGGCTGTGAATTTTCTATGCACACCTGTACTATCAAGGTAACTTTTGCTATAAACAGCATTTAAAAATTATCACATAAAAAACTATCAAGCACTAAATTAGAAAAAACACAGAAATTCGAAAGTGATAGTTAAATTTATGAAGCAATTCTGCTACACTCAAAGGCTCATTGCTTGACATGTAAAAAATTTTGAGCTGCGTGTAATGCCTAGGTAAGAATTTCTCTCCGGTGGGGGAACCACAAGCTACACCAGACACCAAATGAGAGCCACATGCAGAACATATGTGCTTCCGATGTGCGCTTGTTTGCATGACTAATGGTGATAATATTAAAAGTCTTTTCTCATCATTTCAATTCTTTTTTCTTTCTCTCTTTTTTTTTTTTTTTGGCTGAGTGCCCTTTTTTTTTTTTTTTTTTTTTTTGCTACCTCCAAGAGCTGTTAATTTTGCTCACTGCTGAGCAAAAGTCAAAGTCAGAGTCTAAACAGCTTGTAATGAGTTTTCAATGGCCCATCTCAATGAAATTGAGGGCAAAGACCAGCCGGCTCAGGCAATGTCAGCCCTGGGAATTTATTAGTGAGGGCGAGTTGTTGGGGGTGGAAGGGGTGGGGAAGGAGTGGAGGAGCGATTGGACTCTTCAAGAGGCGCCCCAGCTCTTATTAAAAAGTGGTGACACCAGGGCACACACCATCAGACCTATCTGCCATCAACCGCCACTGTGGCAGGGTCAGCCTGGTTGCGGAGTGAAGGAGAAAGAAGTCCCTGGTAAGAAAAACAGTTTCCACCTCATGATGATGCTATTATTCCTTCCTACCCTTGGGCCCTCCAAGGATCTGAAAAGAAGGAGGTCTCCTTTGTTCCTCGAGGTCCTCCAAATTCTACCCCTGCCCACCTGCACACACCTGGCTCAACCTGCTGATGGTGTTTTGGCAAAATGGGGCAATAATCAGTTTTTGAGCTCCAACTTTTATTTGTTCAATTCTGTTTAAATTTCTCTGTTACACCCATTTCCTACAAATCCCTTGTGATTTTACTTCCAAGAATATCTTTTAAAACCACACAACACTTTTCTGCATAAATGCAGCATGTCCATATAAAACAGGATTCTGTATGAACCTGACAAATTCTCCACCTGGGAGTAGAGATCGATTTGACAATAGATTCTTTAGCCAAAAAAAAAATGCATAGCAAACTACTAAAATAACGGACATGAGCAAGGTGGTGGTGTGAGGGAGAAAGAAACTTTTGCAAAGCCACATGTTTTTATTTTAGGAGGAATCTGTGTGGTTTGTGCTAAGTGTCCACATATCCTATGAACTGAATAAATTAAGACTGTTGGATCCTCTAAGATAAATTTTTATACAATTGATATTAAATTACAATCGATTCTAATATATTTTTTATGAAGAACCTACTAACTGTCAGCCACAATGCCAAGCACCAGGAATTTCACGGCAGGCCTCATAATGAAATTCAACACATCTTTTTTGCCACTCATTCATTTCTTCAATCATTCGTTCATCGATTTAGTTACTGGCTACATTCACAAAGATTTTGTAAGTACATGCTAAGAACATTACAAACTAGGTTCAAGGGGAAATGTCTGATTTCATCCTTAATTTAGACTCTAGTGTAAAATTCTAGATTAATATAGTGGATTTCTAAAGCCTTCCACAAGCCACTAACTTCCTATTTGTTTAAATAAACTTGTTTTCCCAGCATTCACCTTGTTGAAGTTATTCATTCAGTTCCATTGAGAGCCATCCCCCCTTTCCATGTCCCACAGCATTGCTGGGAAAATTAAACATGCATTAAATGGCTCACACAGAGTCTGTATAAGAATATGTTATATGCATTCAATAAACAGCCAAAAATAACAACAAAATACAAACCCAAACCACCAAATGTTGTATATTTAAAGAGTGTGTCTGATCTAAGAGTGAGAATTACTCACACATATCCTCATTTTCACATGACAATAATGCTAATAATAATAGTAAGAAGAGGCCTCCATAGCAGAAGCCATTACTCTGCCAAACTCTGTGATAGGCCATTTACACCCATTATCTCATTAAATTCTCATTTAACCTGCAAGTCAGGTACTATTTTTATCCCATTTTGCTGATAAAAGGTTGACAGAGGTTAAGTGATTTACCCCAAATCACAAAACCAGTGTGCATTTCAGATCAGGAAAATCTGACTTCAAAAACCTATAAAATAGCAAAATCCTGTTTAGAATGTAAATTCTACAGTTTTAATCTTTTAAGGGAAAATTGAAATGTCCCTTTGTCTGAAAGTGAAATGTAATTGATTCACACACTACAGAGAGGAACAATAAAGTTGTATGTATGTGCTCGAAATAGATCTGTCTCCAAACTCACCACCAGCTTTAAAACTCTGCTGGTAACCTTGTTCAGAACAAAATACAGGGGCAGTATTGTTAGTGGGGATGAGAGTTTAAGTATTCCCCTGAAAAGGTCCAGGTTCCTTATCAATTTATCAATTACATTCAAATACTAGGAACACAAACATCCTCACAGGAAGTTAAAATGTTAAGCATTTCTAAAAAAAAGAAATTACACATACAACTACCCAGAAAACTGTAGCATAGAAATAATAAACCATTACTTGGGGCAATATTTATGCTTAAGGTTTTTGTATTTTATAAAACTTCCCTGAGAGAGCCTGGTGCTTAATATTTTCTATTGTTCTAAACCAGTGATTTTCCACTTTTTTCATCTCCCGGAACACATAAACTAATTACTAAAATTCTGCGGCACACCAAAAAACATATTTTGGCCGATCTGACAAAAAATAAATAGGTGTGATTTTGATTTATTCACATCAGATGGCTATTGTTGTGTTGGCTGTTGTTATTTCTTTATTTGACAATCTAGGGAAAAGAGGTCAGTTCTCCTGACTAAATAAATAGTCAGGTAATGTTGCTGTTATAAAAATTCTTATGGCTGAAACAGGTTCAATTCCAGTCAAGGGCATGTACCTTGGTTGCGGGGACATCCCCAGTAGGGGGCGTGCAGGAGGCAACTGATCGATGTTTCTAACTCTCTAATCCATCTCCCTTCCTCTCTGTAAAAATCAACAAAATATATTTTTAAAAAAATTCTTATGGCAAATTTGACAATTGCTGCCCTAAACTATAAGACTATTGTTGACTAAGAAAATCAATCAAGTGAGTACAGGTTGGGAAATGTTATTTCTAGAGAACTTTGTCACAGTTGTAACAAGCCTGATACAGACTAGAGGCACCGATGTAAGCCAGCTAAACATTTGGATTTTTGAACAATTCTCTCATTCTGAAAAGTGACCCGAAAGTAAGCAAGCTCCCACATGCACCCTTTAAATGTCTGCAGTTGAATCTTTGCTGTGGCTGGCTCCCCCATTAGCCACAGTGGATATTGCAAAGTATTTATTTAGCCAAGGAAGCAAATTACAAATCCTATCACTAAGGACAAGGTGATGCATATCACAGGGTAATTCTGATCGCATAAAATTATCCCCGCTCCCCAGCTCTCCAAATTCTTAGGAGAAAGAAGCTTAGAGAACACCTCTTTGGGGTGATTGTCACACCCCAGTATCTAGAGGCTCCTGCAGAATCATAACTTGCAGACATCACTTCACTCCATCTGGTCACCCGTTTCCAAGCAAAATCTCCGAGCAACAGATTTGTCTTCATGCCGTGCATTTATGGACAATCTAGCCCTTTCCTGGCATTACTCTGAAATACCTTGGCTAAAAAGCCCGATTTTTTTTTTTTTTTTTTGCCACGGAACAGTGAACATTTACACAATCATTAAAATCGCATCTACCACCATATTTTTTCTCCTTCTCAGTTTTAATACATTTTTATAATTGCATTGAAGATATTCTAACCCTGTTTTTAGTGCAAAGATAAAATTTATGAACCGCGACAAATGTATCATCTTAGAGCCAACCCAAAGGATAACAATGTGTGTGGCGAAACCCAAGTGTTAGTTCCCTTTTCCCATTTTAATGGGGCGGGAGAGAAAAAGAGTTGAGGGGGTGTACCTCCTTATGCCCAACAGCCAGGACCCATTTCAAGAAAAAGTTCTCATTCACACAGAAATTTTTCTAAAGTTACGTACATAATTGGAACTGCAACAAATATGTATTTTCATTTTTTATGGTGTAACTGTGTAGGGTGTAACTGTGGCAGCTTCTGTCAACATAACCAAAGGTATCTAATTAGATTTGTTCTCTCAGTGACTCATCCACTTTCCCCTTTATCTTTTTCCATATGTCCTTTAGAATGTCTTTTGGGGTGACATAAAGCAAAGGGGTGGAATGGGGAAGCAGAAAGGACAGCTAATAAGTACCAGAAAAAGGAGGGTTCAGAATTCATTTGGGCCACAGGGAGCTGGGTGACCTTGAACGAACTTCACCTCCCCTCGTGTACATAAGGGAGGATCTGGTTAGGATTCCTGAGCTCTAACATGAGAAGTCACAAGGAGATTTTTAAAAATAAAACACCTCCAGCTTTCAGATTATATCACTAGTGAGGAAAATCACTTTTAAAAGAAAATCTTAAATGTTAATGAGTTCTTAAAAGTTCAGTAGTCACATTGGCTTGAATGTGTGTTTACAAACCCAGATGGACACCCCGGAATTAAAAAAGATGTATTTTTGTAAGCACCTCCCATTGGGGTTTCATTCCTCCTTGCAGAGTGTACCCTGGCCATGAACTCTCTGCTGAGAAAGAACAGGAGAGAGGAGACAAAAACTTTTCTGCCCCGCCTCTCTTTTTCTTTAGAAACATCGAGTTTTTAAATATTTCCTAGCTCTACATAATAGCCTTGACTAACACACAAATGCTAGGGACCATAATGAAGTGGACGTAATCTACACAATTTAAAAGCACTTATGGTGACAAAATGGATGGAGGAGGTATGGGTGGCACAAGCGCGCATAAATGAAATGCATCCCGCCGGAAAAGCATTTTGCTCACATTGTCATTTACGGCTCCTGAATTAATAGACCAAGAAAGACACCACCGGCCCCAACAAAATGCCGTAAAACCACTGGCAGCGAGTGGTGTCTCAAACTTTAATTCCCCTGGGGAGAAAAGGACACTGCCTAATCTGTATTCAGTCCTGACATTGGCCACATCTGATATGGAACATTAGCTTCTAAGTCTCTCAATAGACTCGTGTCCTTCAGTTTATATTACTTTATGTTAATAGTAGAAAAATTACACACAACATCATTTATCATTGTTATACTCTGCTATACATCCCGTAGCTTATTTTAATATATTTATTTACCCCTGAGACGGTGAGAAATTAAAAATATATATGCATCAAGAAAAACCTATAGGGAAAAAAAATCACTGTAAATCTCTTTTAAAAAACAACAAACAAACAAACAAACAAAAAAAGAAAACACCCTCCCTTGGAGGAGAAATATATATATCTCTAAAGCTTGTGAATAAGTGTTTTCAGCCAAAGGACGCAAATCCGGGCTGCACAATAATTCCTGGGGCATAAGTACATAACAAAAAGAGGCATATTAATGATAGTCTATCTTTTGTTCCCTCATCTGACCAGTTTTTTGTGTTATTTTTTCATTTGTCGATTATATCCTTGGGTCTTTCTTGTTCTGTTATTAGCTTTTTTTGACATCTGACCTCTTGCTAGGGAAATATGATTTTTCCCCCTTGAAAAGCACTGTCAGTCTGAACCTGGCTTTCACTCTTTCTGACCCAGATGCCACAAGCACACACCAGAGTCTCAGTTTGGATTAAAAACAGCAACAATGTCCTTGTGTTTAATGCCTTTATTTCTGCAAAGTGTGGTGCTTTCCCCCCAGTGATTTCTTAGAGAAAGAGAGAAAAGGGGAAGAGAAAAAGGAGGGCGGGGGAGACAGAGAGAAACATTGATGTGAGACACCTCAATTGTTTGCCTCCTGCACGTGTCCTGATAGGAGCCAGGGATCAAAATGTGTGTGAGAAACTATACTCTGAATTCCTTTTTAGACTCGGGAAGACCCAGCAGTGTCCTGAAGCCCAGGTTCGATGTAAAGGATCTTAGAAGCACTCAGTCCATTGAGAGCAAGGTTGATGAACAGTCTTGTGTAGACTGTGGGTCACCCTCAGCAATCAAGAGATTTTTTGACACCCTATTCAATCACAAAATAGCTGGGCAGACATAGTGGTTAAAAAGCCAGCTTTCTGGGGTCAGAATGCTAGGTGCAAGAGTTCTACTTGAAATTCTTAGTTAAAATATTTGTGTCTCAGTTTTCTTTCTTTGAACTGAGTTTACTGGGGTGACATTGATTCACAAAACCATACAGAGTTCAAGTACAACTCAACAAAACAAAGCAAGGTCTCTTTTCATCTCCATTTACTCCCCCTTTGGCCACTTCCACCTTCCCCCTCCCCTCTTCCCTCTGGCTATCACCACACTCTTGTCTGTGTCTATTTGTTTTATATATATATACATATATATATATATATATATATATATATATGTATGTATATATGTATGTATGTATATATATATACATATATATATACATATGGTGTACAAAAATGTACACACATACTTTCAGTAATTACAAAGGCAGTGTTTATTAGAATACATTTCATTTTCAAAATTGAGCTATCAGTTGCTAAAGTCTGAATATATTTTTGGGGGACACCATACATACATCTATATAAAAAACTAAGCGACCGTTACAACCAAACACCTGGAACAACTGGTCAACCAATCGCTATGATGCACACTGACCACAAGGTGGCAGACTTCTTAAAATATCCCTACAAGGATGGTGATATCAATTAATCAACCACAGATATCTCGTGGTATACCAGGCACAGAGCGAATACACACAAAGAAAGTCATTTCTTTGTCACCAACCCAGCCTAGGTCACACAGGTTCCAACAGCCACAGCTGACAGTCTTGTGTCCTGTTACCGTAGCATCTGCACTGTAGGTCCTGCCTGAGGTCCCTACCTGAAGACAGGGTTCTGAGCTTCCCTGGCCAGAGCACCAGTACATTAGTGCTAATATTAATAGTAAACATAATGATAATAACAACAGTAGCCATAATGACAGCAGCATCTATAAGTTACTGAGGGCTTACCTCAGTGAGCTGACTTCTAGTAAATGAATACCTTACCCCTAAAAGGCAAATATTAGCTACCCATTTTTTTTTTCAAATGGAAAATTGATATTCCATAACTTTAAGTATTTTTCCTACAAGGGACATAGATAGGGGGATTGGAATCCAGGTCACTGTAACACAAAAGCCTGGGCTTTTAAGAATGTCACCATACGGGATGAGCCTTTCTAAGCCCTATCTGCCTTAAGACAGTCTTCCAAAGAAGACATTTCACTGTTCCTGATCTGGACTGTTCTTAGGAATTACAGTCAGTACTCCATATTGGTAGGTTGTGCATTTGTGAATTTGGCCAACCATGGAACAAAAATATTTAGAAAAAAAAATTATAGAGAGTTCCGAAAAGCAAAACTTGAGCCCTTTGCTGAATCTAAGCAAATGAAGTCTATATGTAAATATAGGTTATATGCAAATACTGTGACACTTTATATAAGGGACTCATGCGTGCATGGATTTTAGTATCTGTGGGGGACCCTGTAACCAATCCCCCACAAATATTAAGGGACATCTGTATTCTAGGAAACGTTTACCCCACTGATACAATGAACTCCATTTGTAATTTCTGAATGAAACCATAAGTCATTTCTATAATGACTGAATAGTTTGGAAAAACATGAGATTATTTTACTGTCCAGTATGTGAACACACTGCATAATCCTAATATATAAAAACCCAAGGTCCGTAACGACTGACCAAAAGCTCGACCAAGCACTGGAAGTCAGTCCTCCTCTGAGGAGGCTGCGGATCAGGACCAGAGAGAGGCCTAGAGAGAAAGGCAGGGTCTGACCCACATCCTTCACAGCAGCTATTGATCAGCTGCTGTCTCTCTTTCTTTCTGGGCTTTACCAGCAGCTGTGCCTCTGTTTCTCTCCGGGCCTCCACAAGGGCTGCTGATCAGCCCTGCCTCTCTAATCAGGCCCAGAGATAGGCCTGGAGATACCAACTGGCATAGAAACTGAACAATCAGAACCAAATCTGGGTGAACTGTGAGGAGCAAATGGCTGCCTAGGAGACGGAGTTTTTAACACTGACTGGCATAGAAACTGACCAATCAGAACCAAATTGACTGGCAGGGGAGGGCAGTTGGGGGTGAAATCAAGCTGGCAGGGGAGGAAAATTGGAGGTGAGATCAAGTCAGCAGGGGAGGGCAACTGGGGGTGAGATCAGGCTGAAAGGGGAGGGCAGTTGGGGGTGAGATCAGGCCAGCAGGGGAGGGCAGTTGGGCGCAATCAGGTAGGCAGACAGAGGCAGTTAGGGGTGATCAGGCAGGCAGGCTGGTAACTGGTTAGGAGCCAGTGGTCCTAGATTGTGAGAGGGATGTTCGACTGCCTGAGGGCCACTAGTTTATATATATAAAAGCCTAAGCAACCATTACAACTGGTTGACTGGTTGCTATGACACACACTGACCACCAGTGGGAAGACGCTCAACACAAGAGCTGCCTCTCAGACGCTCCCACAGCCAACCTCCCATGGTCAGCCAACATCCCATCGCCGGCTCACCTTCTGTGGATCTTCTCCCTAGCCAGCTGGCCACCTATGCATGAGTTCATGCACTAGGCCTCTATTATTTAAATAATAAAGGTTACCTCTCATCTACTACAGCTGTGTTGATACTAATAACCAGAATCATTTAATCATTAAGGGCTAATGACGTACAAAATTTCATTTTTTTGAAAATATATTTTATTGATTTTTTACAGAGAGGAAGGGAGAGAGATAGAAAGTCAGAAACATTGATAAGAGAGAGACATCGATCAGCCACCTCCTGCACCCCCCACACTGGAGATGTGCCTGCAACCAAGGTACATGTCCCCGACCGGAATTGAACCTGGGACCCTTCAGTCCGCAGGCCGACGCTCTATCCACTGAGCCAAACCAGTCTCAGCCAAAATTTCATTTTTAAAATGAAATCATATCTGGTATTCTGGAAGGCAAAACTGAATAAAAAATGCGGGAAGTCAATATTCAATTTGTATTCCTGAGCTGAGAGCAGTTCAACTGTCTGTGTGGTAGCTTGAACAACTTTGAGTAGTAAAAGGAAGCATACATTCATACTAGAAGCAGGAAGGGAATTCTGGGTGTCAGGTCTACCTACAGGACTGGTGCATGGATTTGTGCACCAGTGGGGTCCCTTGGTGTGACCTGAGGGGATTTGGCTGAAACCAGCAGCTCAATATCATCTGCCACTTCTGTCTGCCTCTCCTGCTCATCCTGGCCCCAGTGCATCTGCCATAGGTATGTGCCCAGTTAGTCCCACTAGGAAGAGGCTCATGCCACCACAGCAGTGCTTGCCAGCTGTAAGCCCTGCATCTGGTGCCTGTCCCGAGGGGGTGGGGAACCCTAGACATGACCAGCCCTCAGGCAGGAGATGGGATGATCTTGCCAACCCGAGATCCAGATCTGTCCCACTATATTCACACCAGTTGTTGGGAGCCACCTGGCAGCCGCTTTTATATCATTTCTTCCTTGCAGAGCATCTAGGGAGGGGAAGCAGCCTCGGTGTCCGAGGATGACTCCCAGGAGGTGCCGTGAGGATCATGCCGGCGGTGCCCATCTGTCAGTGCCTGGCCTGTTCTCGGGAGACTGGACCCGCAGGACTACTGAGGGAGTGAGTGGCTGCTGCCAAGCCTTGGGCCATCGGGATGAGTCGGTCAGCTGAACGCACTCCCATTGTGGGAGCACACTGACCACCAGGGGGCAGCTTCTGAGTTGAGCGCCTGCCCCTTGGTGGTCAGTGCGCATCAGAGCGACCAGTCAACAGTCATCTGGTGGATCGGTCGCTTAGGCTTTTATATATATAGACTGGTGCACTGAAGTTGTCAACAGAATAAAGAGATCCCTGCTTCAGAATCACGGATATCAACAAAGGGTTGGATCTGTGCCTTTCCTCCTTTCTCTGTAGAGCCTCCATTCTTCTAAGTTTGGGATGTGTACTACTAAACCTCAGCTGTCCAGGGTGGGCAAAAATCAGAGCTGTGGACAATTATACCTGGTTAGGTATTCAGGTGTTATTTAGTCTTCCTAGACTTCTCCTTCCCTGACCACCCTCTATCCCTCTGGAAGACATACCAAACACATCCTCAGTCATCCTGCATTGCTTTGGCCAGCCTTGATCTTAGAGAGATACCCCCATAGACTTGTGTTGGAAGCTCTGTTCATTGCCTGCCACAAAACTATCCTTGCTGCTTCCTTCACAATGGAACTGTGATTCTGTGAGGGTGGCAAAATCCTGAAAGGATGAATCAGAGTCAATCTACGACAATCATGATGTGATAAAATTGTTTTAATGATCCCAATTCCTCACTACATCCTTAGCCATGTCCTCTGTAAATTTGTAGTGATCCAGCCTGTATATGGGACATAATTTAACATCCTTAAACATGACCATATGATTTGCTTTGCCTTTTAGATATGGCACAAAAAGCACAAGCAATGAAAATTTTAAAATAAATACATTAGATGTCATCAAAAAACTACTGTCCATCAATGGATAGTATTAAGAAAGAAAAAAGTTAACCCACAAAGTGGGGGAGATATTTGCCAATTATATATTTGATAATTCTAGTATCCAGAATATTAGCAAAAAGCAAATAATCCAATTTAAAAAATGGACAAAGGGCTCTGGCAAGGCAACTAAGTTGGTTAGAGCATCATCCCTATATTCCAAGGTGGCAGGTTTAAAGGTTTGATCTCCCCTTCAGGGAACATATAAGAATCAACCAATGAACACTTCTCTCTCTCTCTCTCTCTCTCTCTCTCTTTAAAAAAATTAAGAAAATATAAATAATAATAGACACAGGACTGAATAGACATTTCTCCTAAGGTGATAGGCAAATGGCCAATAAGCACACCAAAAGATGCTGAATATCATTAGTCATTAGGGAAATGCTAATCAAAATCACAATGGGCCGGCTAGGATGTGAAGAAAGGAAGCTCTAGTACACCGCTGGTGGGAATGCAAGCTGATGCAGACATTATGGAAAACAATATGGAGTTTCCTCATCCCTCTTGTAGGAATATATCCTAAGAATCCCAAAACACCAATCAGAGAGAATGTAGGCACCCCTATATTCATAGCAGTGCTATCTACAATAGCTAAGATCTGGAAACAGTCCAAGTGCCCATCAGTAGATGAGTGGATAAAAAAGCTGTAGTACATTTACACCATGGAATACTATGCAGCAGTAAAAAAAGGGACCTGGAGAGTATTATACTAAGCAAAGTAAACCAGTCAGAGAGAGACAAGTATCACATGATTTCATTCATATATGGAATCTAATGAACAAAATAAACTGATGAACAAAATAAATCCCGAGACACAGAAGCTTGGAACAGACTGTTGAATCTCAGAGGGAAGGCAGGGGTGGATGGGTGAGAAGAAATCAACCAAAGAACTTGGATACATATATGCATAATCCATGGGCACATACAACAGGGTGGTGAAGGCCTGGGGCGGGGGGCAGAGTGAGGGGGAAGGGGACATATGTAATACTTCCAACAATAAAGATTTTTTTAAAATCGCAATGAGATATCACTTCACATCTACCAGAATGGCTATAATAAAAACAAATAACCCACAAACAAAAAACAGAAAATAAAAGTGTTGGCAAGGATGTGGAGAAATTGGAACCCTTATATTGTGAATGGGAATGTAAAATGATTCAGACTCTGTGAAAAATTATTTGGTGGTTTCTCAAAAGATCATATAGAATTACCATATGATCCAGAAATTGCACTCCTAAGTATATACCCAAGAGAATAGAAAAATAGGTGTTCAAACAAAAAACTTGCACAAGAATTATTACAGCAGCATAATTCTTAATGACCCTAAAGTGAAAATAACTCAATGTCTACCAACTGGTGAATGGATAAACAAATGTGGCATAACCACACAATGGAATATTATTCAGCCATAAAAATAAATGAGGTACTGATCGATACTACCACAGGGATGAAACTTATAAACATTATGCAGTGAAATAAACCAAACATAAAATGCCACATATTGTATGGCCCCATTATATGACATACTCTGTACAAAATAGGCAAATCCATAGAGACAGAAAGCAGGTTAGTGGTGACCAGGAACTGGAGGAGGGGAAATGGGAATGACTGTTTACATGACATAAGGTTTCTTTGGGGAGAAATAAAAAAAATTCCAGAATTAAACAGTGGTGATTGTTTATAAGCAAGAGAATTATGCATATTATTATTATTTATAAATTTTGTGCTACATGTCCATTATATAATAACTTAAAAGTTATTAATTTATAATAACTTTGTGTATGTGTATATGCATACAGGCAAACTTAATTTTTTCCAGAGCTAGATGTTAAACATTTACCAGCACACCACTGGCTGCAGGGCTGTATGCTCCAGAGCAAGATCTCCTCATGCCCCTAAAAGCAGTCTTAACTGAGCCTCTTTCCTAGCAGCTGGTGCCCAAAGAAACATCCAGAGCAAGGTGCTGAAAGCTGCTGCTGAGAGGTGAGAATTCCTGCAGCCAAAGGTGGCACTTGCCCCTCCAAGGTGGGAAAAATAAGAATTTCCTATGCTGCGAATGCCAGCTGGCAAGGACACTTCATCTTACTTTGCTTAATTCTAGAAAGCCAGTCACACTTGGTTATTGTTTTTAGTTTTACAAACTAGTATTGAATTATTTTCATGGATGTTATTTCTCAATTAGTGAACTCCCTGGAGATAGCACAGGCTTCTAGAATTTAGCTTCTCCTTGGCTATAATCGCTGCTGCCATGTGTTCTGACTGGGAGCTGGTTTTACATTCCTCCAGCTGCTCTTGCCCAGACTGACCGTGGTCCTCTCTGACCAGCTGTAAAACAGGGATCCGGCTTACATGGAGGGGTCACAGGCTGTGAGTATGATCTCACTCTTGTCAACAGGCATTGACTGAACTCTGAAGAGCACTCAGGCACCTTCAGCCACAAATATCAATTGGTGATGTTTGGGACTGTTAGACACTGGTCATTATACTCAAGGTCAAGGGTTGATCTTGGAGACAGTGATGGACTCTGATGGCAATTTCAGATGGCTTACCTCCCAACTGCTCATGAGGCTCCCTGCCTCATAATGCCTTAGCTAAGAGCAGCTAAAATAATACAATGACAACCACTGATTGAAAGCCTATCAGATGGCTCTCTTGTGAGCATTAGATATGTATTATCTCATTTAATCCTCACAACAGCTCTTTGAGGCAGTTGCCATTATTTATTCCCACTTTGGAGATAAGGAGATGGAGGCTCAGACAGAGGAAATAATTTGTTCAAGGCTACAAGGCTAGCACCTGACTCCAGTGTCTGTACTCTCATCTATGACCTTATACAATCTCCAAATGGGGGAGAACTTCACTCACTAGCTTCCTGAGGGCTCCTGGTTGGAGAAAAGCCACAGATTGCTCATTCTTTACCTTTTAGTTCAACGGAGGAGACTGGAGAGCTATTCTCCGTGGAACTAAAAGATAAAGAATGAGAAATCTGTGGTGTGATGACCATGGGCCTTTTATGATACAGATGGGGCATTATTGCATGTAAAGAGCCATGAACATTGCATGGTGCACAATAAGGGCTCAACACATGTTCATATGTTACACTGATGTCATCATCATCACTCCCACCCCAGGACCATGATCATCATCACTGTTATTTAGAAGACAATATTTACGTCTTTGTAAAAGGCATGGATATATACTTGGCACATCTTCAGCACTCAATAAACACCAGCTCCCTTCTTTCCTCCCTAGACCCCAGGGCTCTTAAAGTCATACCCACCAACCCCTTAAGGCCCATTCTAGCCTCTCCCAGTCTTCAGCTGGAGGTCCTTACTTTAGTGAAGAATGATCTGTCTTCCAGAGGAGGTCAGACAAAGAAAAACTAGATGGTGGGTACAAAATCTGCTCCCTCTCTTTACTGTGGTGTGCAAGAATGCACCTTCTCCTCAAGGCCTGGCCCCTCTGCCCTCTCCAACAGCCCTGGCCTGTCCTCACTCCCCATGGCACCACTTGCTAAATTATACAGCTACACTTACATAGTAAGTAGAGATCAGTACAAGCCTGTTGAAATCTAAATGTCTGATGATTAAGGTAACAATTGTCTAGCATATAAATCCCCAACTATTATCCAGCCATTATATGTAATGGCCCACCTTAACTCCATTTTGAGACTTGTGTTTTTTTACTGCAAACTCTGTCATGATTAAACTGTTGCACATTTCAGTGGGAGTAAGTCCACTGATGTTGCTATCCATGTTGGGCCTAATTGATATTTAAAATGTCTTTACAGCCCAGCCTATATGGCTCAGTGACTGAGCATTGACCTATGAACTAGGAGGTTACTGTTTGATTCCTAGTCAGTGCACATACCCAGGTTGCAGATTCAATCCCCAGTAATGGGTGTGCAAGAGGCAGCTGATCAATGATTCTCTCTCAGCATTGATGTTTCTATCTCTCCTTCTCTTTCCCTTCCTCTCTGAAATCAATACAAATATATTTAAAATAAATAAATAAAATGTCCTCAGAAAGATTATGCAATGATTTAGTAATGTGACTCAAATTTACTAAGTTTGCAAAAGGCATGAAAATGACCACCTAATACATAGTAAATTGTGTCTAAATAACTCAAAAGAAAAGATCCTTTTACAACTTGATATGAAATGAGTTCTGAGAAATAAGAAAGCTTTGGGTCATTATTCAGTTAACAATGTTTTTCCCTTTTTGAGTGGAATATAAAATAACAGCACATACAATCATTGACTATATCTTATATTCTAAAAACATATTATATGAAGTCTTTGTAGTGCTGTAATAATGTAAAAATGCTTTAAAATTACATATATAGTATACTTATGGTGATAACTTGGAAAGTGTACAAAACCAACAAAATAAAATATAGAAAAGAGAGACTGGAAAGAAATAAACCTAAAAGTTAATGGAACTTACATTTGAGGTAGAGTCCTCATTATTTTTTTCTAAAATGTATATATTTTTATTGATTTCAGAGTGGAAGGGAGAAGAAGAGAGAGATAGAAACATCAATGAGAGAAAATCAATGATTGGCTGCCTCCTACATGTCCCCCTTCTTGGGATCGATACCTGCAACCCAGGCATATGCCCTTAACTAGAATTGAGCCTAGGACCCTTCAGCCCACAGGCCAACACTTTATCCACTGAGCCAAACCAGCTAGGGCTGGAGTCGTCTTTAGCTGGCAGAGAGAAGGAAATGCATTAAGAATTTTTGGTTCATCACTCTTGAATTCAATTACCAAGCAGTTTGGATGACTTTTCCTTTCCACCTAGGAGAGTATTTAGAATTTTTGGGTTGGAAGCACTATCCAAAGACAAGAGAGGTGAGTTCTACATCTTTTTTAATCCACAGGAAAGGGCAGCCCTAGAGCAGGCAGCTGGAGACTGTGGCAAAAGCAGTGCTCTGAGAACTGAAGGAAAATGAAGAGGGGATAAGAAGAATTCCTCAGAAAGCTCAGGGACCTTGAAGGCAAAGACAGCAGTCACTGGAAGAAAAATAAACACAAGAAGCAGACAAGTGTAATGGAGAAAATCGAAGTGAGTAGGAGGGCATAAAGAAGGTGTGAAGAGGAAGGACAGAGTGAAGTGAAGTTAAAAAGCTCAGAAGAGGAAAAGTAAAGTAAATGAAGGTGACAATTTGTCTATACTACCAAATGGACCAGCCCCATCCATTTCTTTCCAAAAGAAAAAGGAAGAGTTCACCGAAGTCTGAGTGGTTGAGACAGCAGGCTTCAGAAACTGCTTGAGTTCTATTCCTCTGCTTCAGTTTACATATATAATGAGGAGTATCGGTACTCATTTTGGGGGTTATTGAGAGGTTTCAATGTTATTACATCTAAATAGATATGAATATTGCATGCAGCAAAGCAAGTATTCAACACATTTTACCCACGGATATAAAATCATCATCATCATCACTATCGCTGTCTTCATTACCATCACCATCACCATCACTACCACGACCATCATTGTCATCAAAATCAGGATCATCATTACCATCACTACTATTATCATCATCACCATCAACCACCACCACCATCATTGTCATCATCTGCACATCACCATCAACATCATTTTCACCATCATCATCATTGCCATCATCACCGCCATCATCATAATTACCATTATCAGCAGCAGCAGCAACATCACCAGCATAATCATCCTTGTTATTATCATTATTTTTATTTAGAAGATAATATTTATATCTTTGTAAAAGAATAAATAACAGCTATTGGATTAAATTTAAGAATAAATATGTTCTAAGTAACAAAACACACAAAAGCAGCAGGTTTTAACTCAGTGCTTCTCAGAGGGTGTAGATCATCTTTACCTTAGTAACACCAGGTCATGGAATAAAAGCAGTTTTTGAAATGGATGTGGTCTCTTTCATGGTGAGGACTGTCCGAGTGCTGCATAGGTGGGAAGTTAGTGAAAAACTGAGGGAATACCACTGGTAGATAGCAAGGTGGAGGGGTCACATTTCTGGGACCTGAGACAACTCCCTTTTCCTGCCCTCCAAAATTTTTAAAAGTGAGATGAAGAATTTCCAAAACAGCTCTGTTTATAGCCAAGTGCCCAGTTACTGGCAAACACTACAGAAGTCCCAGACACGTAGGCTTTGGAACAAGCCCAGGGTCCCAACACGCCCGACAAACACTTCAGTTGTGGTCAATGTGTCATCATTTCCCTGCCTTATTTACCTTTCAGAAATAATAGTATTTGTTTGGTTCTAGAATGCTACCTGGTAACCTGAAACGTTTTCAGAAACTTGCGGATGCAAAAGAATCCTCCGGAAGTAGAGAGTGGCAGAGGAGTATGGACAGTTATTCTGCTTATCCAGGCTCCAGCTTGGCCCTGAGATCATGCTCTAAGTCATCTGTGCACTTCGGTTATTGCTCTCTGAACCCACGCTTCCTAAGGCAGCCACACAGATCCTGTCACTCACCTGCCTAAAAGTCTTCAGTTGCTTCCTTTATTTCTTTAGAATAAAATTCTAGCTGGTATCCACTACTATCCCACCCCTTGCTACTTCAGCTGCAGGTGCCCCTTTTTTGCTCTAGCACACAAAATGTCCCCCAAACTCCTTTCTGCCTCAGGTCCTTGGCACTTCTGTTTACTTTGCCTGAAATGTTCACTCTCATTCAGTTCTTCTAATTGCAGGCCATTTTTCATTCCTCAGTTTTGAGCTCAAATACCACCACCTTAAGGAGGTTGTCCTTGACTTTCTCCCTCCCCTCCATTTACCACTATAGGCCCAGTTTAATTTCTTTAATACACTCACTACAGTCTCTATTTGTTTTGCATATTTACATATTTACTTGTTTATTGTCTTCTTTCCCCTCAATCATGTAAGTCCCCTTAAATTGGGGGCCTTTTTGTTTTTGATGTGCTTACTCTTTTATTCCAGCACTTTGCTCTGCATAGCATCCAAAGAATGGTAGCTTAATAAATCAAACATTCAAGGAATTTTCATGCATCGGTCCTCTAGTTATGTATAACCGGTGATACTATGAGCTGGGAAAACAATGCCCTTTGAATATGCCCTTACCCCCTGTCCCTAACCTCCAGAGTTAAGAGAAGAATATTGTATCTCGTATTGGGAGGGGAAGAGAACCAACCCCATGAGACCTCAACAGACAGAAGGAGTAGTGAGGAGGAAACTCAAGTGAGAAGAGCATTGTTCTTGGCTGCAAGGCCCCAGATCCCAGGAGCTTGACAGGAACATTGGCTAAATCAAGCATGTCCAACGCAAAGGCTAACATGAGCCAAATAAACAAGGTTTAAGTTTATGTGGGCCACAAAAAAACAAAAGCTTCAATTTTCATAGAAACATAGGTTTATTTCCATAGAGACATGCTGAATAACAAAGGGCTGAAATAAATGAGTAATCATTAACATAAAATAATAGAACATTTTAATAAAAATCAATATTTTTCTTGGACATTAACTTACCAAACACTGAATAACTGCACAAACTAATAAGCATAACACAAATAAACCTGTTTTTCTTGTTCTCTGAAAATGAAATAGTTCCTGTTGTGCATACCAAACAAGTCAGTCCAAGACTAATGACGTGGCAATCGGCTGCTAAAATATTTGCTGCTAGTATTAGTGAGAGAAATGGTGCGCCTGCACATAAGGGAAAGGAATGCAACATGATTATAGTAATCAGCCATTAGTGAATGTTGTAGTTCACTATTAATAATCCTATATAATAAAGAAGTGATATGCAAATTGACTGTCATACCATCACAAGATGGTGACACCCACAGCAGGGGCAGGGTGGCCGCTTCATGCGCCTGACTCCTGAGTTCCCTCAGTCCCACTTGGAGCCTTGGGTTCTCCTGCACTCCCTCTCTCACCCCTCACTGACTGAGGCTCAGGCAGGCAGGGCCGGCTGAGATGCAGGCAAGCCAAAAATGGTGACTGCCCAGTCTCCCAGGGCCTGTCCCAGGTGCAGATAAGCAGGGCCGGCCAAGACTTGCACTGCTGGCAGTGGCAGCAGCAGAGGTGTGATGGGGGCATCGCCTTCCCCTGATCACTGGGTTGCCTCCTGCCCCTGAGGGATCCCGGACTGTGAAAGGAGGCAGGCCAGGCTTAAGGACCCCCCCTCCAGTGTATGTATAACAGGATATCGTAAAAATTAAGTTATGGAATTTTTATTAAAATATTTCTTACATACCATTATATTGACAGGGCCGCAAAAATATTCATTGTGGGCCACATGCAGCCTACAGACTGCAAGTTTGGCATGCCTGGGCTAAATCATTAGTTCATTTCAACAGCTGAAAGAAAGCATGATTGACCTCCTGCTGGGTATTGCCACTGACTATGTTCCATAGAAACACTGAGGTCATGCAATTAGATTTGAAAAGGCTTGGTCCACAAGTCTTCTTGTTATTGCCTTGTGGCTGCAATCCAGAGCCTGTGTTTTAATCAACAGCAGAAAATATAAAGCTGGACAAATGATTTTTATAACCACCCAGTTCTGAAGACCCTTCTCTTTTTCCTCCCCTTGCATGGGGCCAGGGACAGTACAAAGTGAGAGCCTCAGTCAGGATCCTACCGCTGCCACCAACTCTTGCTCAGGACAAAAATGTATCTTATGCTGGTTAGAAGAGTGTTCTGATTCAGACTGACTGACTGTGTATTAGGGCTATCAGTTACAATTCTGAGCTTTGGCTTCCTCATCCTTAAAATGAAGATAAGAAAACACCCTATGCATAGACTTATGAGGATTAAATGATCTACACAAGTACTGAGCACAAAGCGTTGTACAGAAAGCAACACCCTTTTCTGGGCCTTAATAGCTCATTAAAAAAAAATGAGATGGGTTGGAGCCACCTTTGTGTTTCCTAATGATGGCACATGTAGAAGAGATCATTTCAGGTGATACCATGATCTCTATGAATCCCTTCCAGGTATAATATCTCACATGTAGACTGAGCTCATTGGTTTAATCCAGACAGGTCAGACCTCCAAAATAGCTAGAGATCTAAATAGTATTTGGAATGAATCAAAGGGGTTGACTGCCAAGGGGAGACATTATATCACTATCAAGTGCCACCTTGTGGGGAACTGCAAAGTGCTGGGTAAATATGGGTGTTTCCTGGAAGAGCTAACCTGAAACTAAGAAGAGGTAGATGCCAGGGGTTTATGAACTAGTAGATACAATTCCTTTTCAATGAACAGGTCAGAACTGGCTCAGGACTGGGAAAAGCAGAGCACTCTGTCACATAACTTTTCAAGAGAAGTTTTCTTCAAATCGACTCATGAACCCTCTTGAACACCCAAACAGGAGGGGTGCATATGATGAGTGACGTTCTCATTTTACATATTGAGAAAACAGTGTAGAGGTTGCTAAATAACATGACTCTGAGACCAAACCTTGAATTTCATACCTTGAATTTCTATTGCGTTGGTCTTCTGAGAAACTTGGAACACTCACCCGAATTGTGAAATGACTTGGCCCCATCCTCACAGTCATACTGAGACCAGGATCAGGAACATGTGACACCCTCGTCAACAACACACCCATCAATCATACTGAGGTCTGACATTATGCAAATACCAGTGCATTTATTAGTTTATGGTCTGTCACCTCATTTCTTGTTGAATGGTAAACCAGTTATGTGATATCTGGATTCAATCAGAGTGTGGATGGATGGAAGTGTATCAGTGGCTACCGATCACCAGAATCTTAAAAAAAAAAAATCCAATAAAGGAGATAGAAGGTATCAAGGGTAAATTAAGAAATAGGCTGCCTGGTGTGACTTCGCAGTCAAGCATATTTTGATTTCACTACAACCTTAAGCTGTGTGAGTTTGTGGGGATAGTCAACAATTTGAATCTCAGACTTCCATCTGTGGAATGGGTACAATATTGCTGAAGGTTAAATGTGACATATCTAAGGAACGATGATTCTCTCCACACAAGAGGTCCTTAGGGAGAGGCCAGTATGCTGTTCAAAAGAGTCTTCAGTGAGGGTTTCCTTGACTATTCTGGCAAAATTAGATACTCCTCTGTCTGCTTTCTAAGCACCTCCCTCATGCATGTCTCCATGTCAGTGCTCATGTCAATGTCTGGTTCCCAGGATGACCAGGAGCTCCTTATGGGCAGTTGTAGTATCTTCTTATGTCTGTATTTCCAATGCAATTGTGCTACCCAATATGATAGCCACTAGCCACATGTGTCAATTTAAATTATTTAAATTAAATTAAAAATTCAGTCCCTCAGTCACAGTAGCCACACTTCAAGCATTCAGTAGCTAGAGGTGGCTTCTGTACTGAACAACAAAGATATATTTTCATCATGGCAGAAAGTCATGTCAGGCCAATGACTACTAAGTAGGAAGGGACAGAAAGGAATTAGGGACTGTGGCACAATGGACCATATGCTGGGGTCAAAACCAGAAATAAGGATGCTTACAAAATATTGAGACATTCTTAACAGTATCTTCATTCCCAATTTTCTTATTTTCTTCAAATTTAATTTAAAACTTCATATTGAATTTGAAAACACACACACCATAAAAATGGGATTTGGTGATAACACAGCCAATTTGGCTCAGCAGACAGAGAGAGTGTTGGCCTGTGGACTCAAGGGTTCCAGGTTCAATTCCAGTCAAGGGCACATAACTTGGTTGCAGGCTCCTCCCTGGCTCAGGCCCTGGTCAGGTCCCATGCAGGAGGCAATCAATGAATGTGTTTCTCTCACATAGATGTTTCTCTCTGTCTTTCCCTCTCTTCCACTCTCTCTCTCAAAAAAAAAAATCAATGGAAAAATATTGAGTGATGAATAACAAAAAATAAAAAATAAATAGAAAGGGACTTGGTGAAATAAATCTCCCACATTGACTCGGAGTCTATTCAATCCATAATAATTGTAATTCTTAACACATTTGCACCACTGTTGCTAAACAAGTAATATGATCAGATTTCCTGAGTACTATTTGTCAGCATTGTTTGTATACTACCACATTTAATTCTCATAACTGTTGGAATCCCCATTTTACAGATGAATAAACAGAGAAATAGAAGAACTTAATTACCACCGGTTACACAGAGCAAGTGTCAGAGCCAGGACTCAACACAGAGAGGCCTGGGCCTAGATGCCTGGGTCCCAGCTTACTGTGCAGTGAAAGCCAAGCACACATGGCCCACGCTGCTGTTGCTCACCCCCAATTCTCAGATTCACTGGCCTGGCGTAACGCTGGGTCATTTCTTTGGAACCACCAATCCATGCTCTATAATCTATCTGCCTCCTTGACTTCCCAGTGTTTTGTCAGCTTAGAAGTTATAAAAAGGTATTTGGAATTAGCCACAATGTTCTATTGGCCCAATCTGCATGACACAGCTGTGTCCTCCAAAGGAGAGTAAATGAGGAAACTAATGAGTGTCATGAGATGGTCCAATTGGTAGAATAGTTATAGTGATGGCTACCCACTGACCCTGACTTGGGATTCAGACTCCCAAAGGGGATCAATAACTAATAAGACCAGGATAAAGGGGAGGGAGAGGGCACATCCACTCATAGTTCAGTAGCAAATACTGAATAAAATGCCAATGCTCCATTGGCTAAAGGAAACAAAACTGGGGATGAGGAGGAAAAGAAATCTGCTAAGGCAGTGGTCGGCAAACTGCGGCTTGTGAGCCACATGCAGCTTGTGAGCTGTGGTTTGCTGCTCTGTTGACTAATGAGTTTGCCAACCACTGACCTAGATTCTCAATTCCAATAATTACAGGCAGTTGTTGTTCCTTGTGATTAAGCCCCTACACCAATGGTCGGCAAACTCATTAGTCAACAGAAAGGCAAACCAAGGCTTGCAAACTGCATGTGGCTCACAAGCCAGTTTGCCGACCACTGGTGCTAAGGTAATGTTGCTAATGATCCTATCTAATAAAAGGGTAATATGCAAATTAACTGTCACTCAATCACAAAGATAGCGGTGCCCATGGCCACAAGGTGGTGGTGCCCAGTCCTCTCAGTCCCGTGTGAGGGACAGCCGTTGAGAGCGGGCAGTGTGAGCAGCCTGGTGGATTGCTTGCTTTGTTGCTGCGGCGATGAGGCAAACATTCTGCGCCAGGCTGTGGATGGGCCAGGGCACGGAATGCTTGTGTAAGAAGAGAAGGAACCAGCTAGCTGAACAGAATCTAGTGGCCCCCAACTCCTGGACAAGGTCAAGTCCGGACGGCCAGAGTGGAGGGGGTGGAGGACAATGTGACAGGAGGGCCTGATGGCTGAGGCACAGGGGTGAAAGCAGGCAGAGAAAGAGGAAGGAAGCCCTTTATTGTAGTTCCTGAGAACAGGGAGGAAAGTCGTTTGTATTTCCCAGCCTCAGATGGGTCTCTGGCAGGCCAGGATGCTGATGGGCCTCTGGGCCACAGAGAGCCTCTGGGTAGTGAACGTGGAGCGGAGAGCTACTGGCCCATGGATTCGTGTGGAGGGCTACTAGTTACTGTAATAATACCCCATTCAGTGGGTACCTACTCCCTGCACGAAGCACTGATGGCACCACACTGCTAAAGCTCACGTGGAATCCATAAAGAAGAATATTTCATCCTCATTGGATAAGGGTGGGTGGTGTAGGGTTATAAGCCATGCCCTCCAAGGCTGTAGAAGACGGGGGCACTCTCCAAACCTGTCTGTGTCCTTGACCCTCCCAGAGGATCTATCATAGTGAATTCTCTGTTTCAAAAAGAGATCGGGAATGAGCCTGTCACTCAATCACAAAGATGGTATTTCAATTCCTGGAGCAGTCAAGCCACAAAAGAGCATCTCTCTGGGGCAAAAGTCAGGCCCAAGTTTACTCATCAAAAAGCTGCCAAGGAACTCAATTTGGGGGATGACACACTGTGACTCTCAAAGGCTTTGCTGTGAAAAGTCAAAACACTCGTAAGCTGCAAAGCCACGAGGTATTTTTGTTTCGTGATATTACTGGAGAGGGCTGAATATAGTTCTGATAGCTTTCAGTTTGCTGAGCAGGCAGGAGAGAGGCAAGGAGCCAGGGAGGCAAGAGGAATTGAGGTATTTCAAGAACCAGACACTTCCAAAAATATGACCATGTTACTCTGCTTCTCCGAAGCCAGAGATGGCTCCCCACTGTCTCAGGTGAGGGCTTTGATGTCACTCACCAGCTGCCTGGATTATCTATCTTTTCATTCCCAGCAGGAGCCTGATACATTAGCTATGAAGGATGACATGTTGTCCCCCTTGGATGTGCCACATGGACTCAAGTTCCCTGAGCTGCTTCATGGTCGTGCCTTTGCCTAGAAAGTCCTTTTCCTCCATTCTCTGATTGGAAGAAAATCCACTTATCTTCCTGGCATACTTGGCACATGGCCACCTATATGAAGTCTTCCCTAAGTCCCCATCAATGCTGAAAGCACTGATCTCTCTGTGCCCGGCTCCTCTGCACACTATAGCACAGGACCCCAGCATCCTATTTAGTTGTACCTGGGTCTGTCTCCCTCTCACAATTGTAAGTGCTCATGGGCAAGGGTGACATTCAATTTATCTCTGTACTCTGCAGTAAATATTTGCTGAATGAGGAAATAGATTTGTTGGATGTCCATGTTATAGGAAACACAGCCTCCTGGGGACACCTCACAGTTGAGAACAATGCACATGCCAGGAATTGCACGCCCCCACACACACAACACACAATGATCTTTCAAGGAACTGGCATAGAAATGATAGTAGACATGGTGGCATGGATTCCAAAGCCTACCACAATTCAGAACTTGTTTTCAATTAAAGTATCCAGCCCCTCTTTCAGAGGACCTGGAATCGCTTCTTTCAAGGGGCCATTAAAAACACAGGGGGATGTGTGTGCAGATACCAGCACATCCGCGTCCAGTTTTAAACATTTTGAAAGGATCTCATTCCAACCACATGTTTTCAGAATCTTATTTTCAAATTCCATTAAAGGCCTGGGTAAAATGTGTTAAATTCAAATTCTGGATCTTCCATGGAAGTATGTGAAGTATGCCAACAAAGGTTGAACACAGTAATTATTTTGCAGCCAAACTCCGTTCATAATTCACATGCAAAGTACTGCCTGAGCCTAATTAGCTCAAACTTGTTTTTGCTTTTCTTTGTTTGTCGCCTGCTGCCCACCTTCCTGGGACTCCTCCTTTTAGGTTATTTGTTCAGACTTCAGCTCCAGACACACCACTGTGATTTCCTTTTTAATAAACACTATCCAGTGAGTAGCGGCAAACAATGAGAGGCACCTGCATTCTATTATAACTTCATTCCACCCACAGACGCACAGCTATGAATAAGTGAGAACCACCACCAGGCTAAAGATAGTAACAGCATTTTCCCATAAACACGGCATCATAAAACTCTAGCTCACATGAAGGACCAAGCACCCCCTGGCCCCATTGTTTTAAATGGGACAGGAATGCCACTTGCAGAGCCAAACGTCTGCTGTCTGTCTGTGGCCATTGTCTTTGCCATGGGTGGGGCCATGGGAGAGTTCATTCCATGCTGAGAGACAGCTGGGCATTCCTGACATCTGAGGAATGGATCGTGCTAATTAATGACAGACCAGGAGCAGAGGCAGAACATAAGTGGAGACACACATGTATATTCAGACTCCATCCCACCCACATCACAAATGTCTATTGAGTGCTTGTTATATGTGCAGGCACTGTGCTCAGTGCCCAGGATGGACACTGGTGAACACATCAGTCAAAGATACCTGCCCTCATGGAGTTTACATTCTAGCCACTCACTAGCTGTGCTACTTTGAACAAGTTAACTAATTTCATTGAGCCCTGGTTTCCCACCTGGGAAATCGCCTATAACACACCTAAGTCGCAGTTATTAGAAGCCTGGAGTGAACTGATAGAGCTGGTAGTAGCCCTGGTGGTAATAATAAGAGTCACCTTTCTTTTTTCTTTTCTTTTCTTTTCTTTTCTTTCTTTCTTTCTTTCTTTCTTTCTTTCTTTTTTAAATCTATTCCAAAGAATTTATGACCCAATAAAGGGAAGATAGCAACATTCCAGAGTACAGCCCAGGAGATAATCACATTGACCAAGTGATCAAGATTAGCAATACCAGTGAGACACATATACACTGACAATCCCTTCATGACATGCACTGAGAAGAAAATAGCATGATTTCTTTAATATTATTTTTGTTAAAATTTACCATTTTTACCATTTTAAGTGCACAATTCAGTGGCATTAATTACATTCATAATGTTATAGAACATCACCACTATTTATTTCCAAAACTCTTCCATCACCCCAAATAGAATGCTAACCACTTATGAACACACATCAATGTTGGACAGTGAGATTCTTCAAACAAAGGTCTTGGTGGAATAACATTCATTCAGTCACTGAAGGCCAGTATTTTACAAACAACCTGGATCCTTCCCTCTCTCTTCATTCCACTTCCAACCCATGAGAAACAAACCCTGCTCTCAATATACAGCCAGCCTCTGACCACTTCAGACCACTGTCATCACTACCTTTCTCAACACCCCCTTTTCCTCCTCTTGGGTTACTGCAGTAGCTTCCTCACTGGGGTTTCTGCTTCAGTTCTCCACATCCACCCTCTCCCATCTACTCTCAACATAGCACCCAGAGTGACCCTTTTGAAGTGCAAGTCTGCTCACGACATCTCTCTCAGACATGCTCTGGTCAAATGCTAATGCTCAGGCTCCCTTTCATCCCTTCACCCTTACCCACTGTGCTGCAGCCAGCTTCCTTGCTGCTGCTCTTCACAATACCACACCAGCTCTGACCGCCGGGCCTCTGCACCTGTTGTTTCTTCCATCTCGAATACTCTGCCACCAGCTTTATCACTTCCTCAACACTATGCTCAAACGTTACCTTTCCAGAAAAGCTTTCCCTGAACATCCTATATAATATGAAAATTGACCAGATGGCAGAATGACCAGTCACTATAACACAGACTGACCACCAGGAGGCAGACGCTCAATGCAGCAGCTGTGCCCTGGGTGGTCAGTGTGCTCCCACAGGGGGAGCACCACTCAGCTAGAAGCTGGGCTCACACTGGTGAGTGCAGCGGTGGTGGCAGGAGCCTCTCCTGTCTCCGCTGCAGGTGGGTGGTAAGGAGTGAGGGGTCCTAGACTGTGAGAGCCCAGGACTGTGAGAGGGATGTCTGACTGCTGACTTAGGCCTGATCCCCCAACTCCCCCAGCAGGCAGATATCCCTTGAGAGGCCCTGGACTGCGAAAGGGCACAGGTGGGGCTGAGGGGCCCTCTCTGCCCTAGTGCACAAATCTGTGCACTGGGCCTTTAGTTCTATATAAAATGGCACATCTAACACTTCTATTCTGCCCACTCTACTTATTTTTCCATAACACTTAATAGTATCTATGCCAGATTTGATAGATTGCCTCTCAGCACAAATTCAGCTATCGTTGCCCTACTTGAGACCAAAGAATGGTTGGTTCCCTTAGCCACAGGGCACTGTGTTAGGCTTTACCAGTAGAGGGCAATGGAGGAGTGGGCTCTGTCTCAGAAGCTTCCCTCTGGGCAGCTACTCCTGCCTTACACCATCCCCTCCACTCCCACACCCCCCATGCACACACCCAGGGCAACTTTTCAGCACCCCATCCCCACTGACAGATTTTCCAGTAACTTCCATGGTAGGTCACCTCCCACAGACAGCCTTCTTTGGCACGAGGCAGGGCAGTTTCCCAGAGAGCCCCACCTGAAGGGGCCTCAGGGAAAACTTCTCTGCTACCCAGTGGACCATGGCCATCTGAATACCAATCCTGGGGAGTGGAGAACAAATATGTATTTTCTTGGTAGCCAATAATACCTATGGTAGTTAATAAATCTTTACATTAAACCTTCCCTGTTAGAATCACTATGTACGTTCTGTCTACTGATTGAATCTCAACTGCTACAGAAACAGAATGCAAGCAAAGACTTAACTATGTTTACTACTTTACTAAAGACTGTTTATCTTTGATGCTTTGTCCTCTACCACTATGTGCTTGACTCAGTTGATAAACTTTGGTTGGTAGATAGGTAAGAAGGAAGAAAGGAGGGATGACAAAGGAGGAAAGTAAGGACAGAGTCAGGATGGATGAATGAATGAATGGATGGTGACCCCAACTCCATGTGGCATTACATGGTCTATGTCAGTACCTGGTATGTAATAGAATGAAATCTTCATGCACTAACCTCCTTGAAGCCCTTACATGACTTTAATTTAACCCTGTCGATCTGTTATCATTTGGAACATCAAAATACCTCGCTATCAAGTGCCAGAGCCTAAAATCTGGTTCTGCCTCC
The DNA here is from genome assembly GCA_011751065.1 of Lasiurus cinereus. Classification (NCBI taxonomy): domain Eukaryota; kingdom Metazoa; phylum Chordata; class Mammalia; order Chiroptera; family Vespertilionidae; genus Lasiurus; species Lasiurus cinereus. The sequence goes on along the minus strand of JAAGEH010000452.1, from coordinate 19,761,597 downwards.
TGACTCTCTTGAAGAAAAATAGCAACAACAACATAAGCAGAGGCAGAAAGAAGAAAGAAAGCAGCTTTGGACCAAATTTGGAATTTGTGGTGCTTGTTTTTATTCCGATGATCAAAACAGAACGGAAACAATTTGCCTCATCTACACCACAGCACAGACAGTTTCCTGCTGGAGATGATGGTGGTAGACATGTCCTCCTCTCTCTTTGATTGGAAAGCTATGTCTGGGCCAGTACCTAATTTCTGGGGTGAATATTCACTTTCTCATTCTACAAAAAGACCCACCAGTAGGCTGGCAATGAGCATTTCACAAAAGTATAAAACGCGTCTGATAATTAAAATATTTGGCAATCACAGTGATGAACTATAGTCCAATCTACTGAGTTAATTTCATAACCTCAAAAAGTAGAAAGAAAAACAATTTAGAGATTAGAAAGTTCCAAAGGATTTTTTTTCTTTTTGACTCATCTATCACGTTTTGGTTTGCTTACAATTTCATTCTCCTTCCACTGTTTTTCTGCAGTGTGTTCAGAATCATACTGTCTGCTTACAAAATCAACCTAGAGGAAAGCTACACAATCCCAAAGCCAAGAATGATGATGACCCAGTAAAACCTGTAATAAGGATATAAAACAGCTAATGAAAGAACAAAAAGGTATTTAATCCTAACCTCCCCAATGTAAATAACAACTGCCTATTTCAATTACTGTTTTCTTTTTAGTTCAGCTTTTAAACAGTAGCAGAAGAAACTAGCAGAGTTGAAATGCATGGTGCTGGAATGTAGCCATGAGCCAGAAGAAAGCAAGAATGAAAAGGCACCTAAGTGTCCAGGTGATGTCACTTCCTCCAAAGAAGGCACACAGAGGTCCAATAAGCACATGAAAAGATACGGGACATTATCAGTCATTACAGAAATGCAAATCAAAGTCTCAATGAGATAGCATTTCACTTCATGTCTCCTGGTATGGTTACAACAAAAAACACAGAAATGGAAAATACCAAGTGTTGATGAGGATGTGGAGAACATGCTGCTTGTGGGAATGTAAAAGAGTGCAACCATTGTGGAAAACATTCTGACAGTTTCTCAAATGGTTAAACCTACAATTACTAAATGACACAGCTATTTCACTCATAAGTATTTATCCACACAAATTGAAAGCAGAGATGCAAATAGATACTTGCACACTTATGTTAATAGCAGCATTATTCAAAATAGTGCAAAGGTGGAAGTGATTCAAGTATCCACCAAAAGATGAACAGATAAGCAAAATGTGGCATATACATATAATGACATATGATTCAACCATAAAAAGAAATGCCATTTTGATATATGCTTTGCTGACCACTGTACTATACCATGAGTAGACCTGGAAAACATTCTGCTTAGTGAAATAAAGTGAACACAGATAAACACTGTATAGATTCCACTTACATGGGATACCTTGGATAGGCAAATCAGAGAAGCAGAAAGTAGAATGGATGTCACCAGTGCTATAGATAGTAGAGAAGGCTGGTTATTTTTTTAATGGGTACAGAGTTTATGTTTGAGCTGATGAAAAAGCTTTAGGTATAGATAGCGGTTATACACACTGTGAATGAAGTTAATGTCCCTGATTTATGCACTTAAAATTGTTAAAATGATAAATATTATATTAAGTATATCTTGCCATAATTAAAATAAATGGATGCCACACATAAACACTAACTCCATGCCTTGTCTCACAGGAGAGCTTGCCAGACCCTTGCTTTGGGTCTGTTGACTCTCATCTTACAAACAACTCTAACAAAACATAATTAATTGGATTCCTCATCATAGAGTCTGGAGACAGCTCACTCATGAGACCTCTGCACATTTTAATAAGGTTGGCAAATATGAGGGAGGGATGAAGAAGAGCAGGGCTTTCTGCCAGTCCTGGTGATTCAAGTTTACCTGATGGAATCCTTTTTAGAATAGCCGGACCTAGCCATTTTAGACTAGCTAGGAAATGGCCTTGGGCAAGGCATGTGGTCTGTCTAATCTCCTGCATCTGGTATGTGGAGTCTGACCCTGACAAAACCCATCCCATAAACTGTCAGGGATGGTGTATGTGTGTGTGCGCACGTGCGTGTGCCCATGTAACCATTTAGCCACTGTTCTTCTCCCCCCCAAAAAAGGGCTTGGAATGGCAAGTCCTAGAGAGGTGAAAGTCTCAACAACAACAAGCAGAAGAAAATCCCACTGCTGGCCAGCAAAGAGAGATAGCTTCATGCAGAACGGGAATAAAAAAAGGCTAAAAAGACTGGCAGGCACATCAGACAGGAGGCAGGCCAGGCAGGAACTCTGGTGCTAGTATAGGTGAAACCGCAGTACCACATGCTGTGTGGGCATAGCAGGAACATTCTAAGAGGTTGGGCTGGCGTGAGCAAGGTCTAGCATAGCATGATGCAAAGTGCGGTCCACTGGACCAGCAGCTCAGTGTCAGCCAGAAACCTGTTAGAAATGCAGATTTATGGGCACCTTCTGAATCAGCACCTCTGTGGAAAGGGTCCAGGCATCAGTGTTTTAGGAACCCACCAGGCAACTCTGGTGCCTGCTAAGGGATCTGGAGCTCTGGATTGCCAAGGAAACCCAAACCCTTATTCCAAGAGGTTTCCTCAGAGCCTCTGAAAGGCTCTCTCCCAACAGCCCTCCAGCCTGGTCCAGACTGCAAGGCTCCCAGATTTCTGACCACAGAGCACTGGCTCTCTGACCCACCCCCTTGGAATTGCTCAGGGCACCTTGCACATATGTCTGTTAACCTGTGCTGTGCAGGCATGCATCTCCTCAGCTGGTTCTCCCAAGGAGGGGTTCTTGGCTTTAGTCAGACTTTCAAATCATTGGGACCCCAATTACCCATCACTACTTACAACCCACCAGCACCCATCAGGCAAATTTCTACCTCCATGATGCCTTTCTCCTCAGGGCTGTCTTCCCCATTCCCTGTCCCTCCATCATCCAGTTTGGGAGGTAGAATAGTGGGATGGTTTCTTCCACAGAGGTGATTATGTTTGCCTATGATCTCTTTGCATGTTGGTCCCTCCTTGGCGCAACTGCCACAGTCAATTCATAAAAGCTCCCCTTTGCTATGATCCAACTCTAGAACCTTCAGCGCTTATAAATCACAGTAACCAAATATCCAGGCCCTAAAGACACAACTTGGATACTTAACCACTGTGTTTTTGAAAACAAATTATTTAAGAACACTGCTATACCCATAGTAAGCCAAATTAACTTTTTCTATGATCAATAACAGCAAGAGATCCGACAGAGGTAGAATGTTTACCACTTCCCCAAACGATGGTAAACACTCTGCAAGCATCACTGCATTGAATCCTCATGAGTTCAGAAGAAAGATATTAGTTTTGTACTCACTTTTCAGAACAGAAAACTTAGGCCTAGAAGACTCAAACAACTTGTTCAGGTTATCATAGGTAATGTGGGGAAGCCAAGAATAAAAACAGGTAGCATGTTTTTTTTTAACCCATCCCGATAGCCACCATTCTACCTGCACATGTGGTCTAGCAAATAGGTGAAGATGGAAGGAAGGAATGTCAACACAAGAGCCAGAAAGAAGAGGATGCAGTTTCATGTGAAATAGATAATTGGGTTGGATGAAAACGGTCCTGATCCTCCAAACCCACTCCCAGAAGAGCATCTCCCCACAACAATGAACTCCCCTCCACCGGGAGGATAAGAATGCTGGCCAAGTAGGGCTGGAGGAGCCGGCGCATTGGGTCAAGCTCCCGGGGAATCAGGACTTGCCAAGTTCTGATATGCTGCATGGAAGGCAGTGCTGGCTGGACTGAGAAGTGGCCCCTCGCCCCACAGAAACAACTCTTTCTGGCACGAATGAAAACAATTTAACAATACCCGGCCACATTTCGAAACAGGCTAGGGCCGGAAGACAGAAAACAATATGGCACCCCAGAAACTGCTGAGCGCAGGAGAAAAACAGTGAATTTTCTGCAAAGACAGTGAAATGATTTTTATCCTGAGCACCAGCTGATCCTACTCAGATCTTCACTTCTGGATCACTCCAAGCAAATATTTCACGTATCCTGTGCAGCTGGTACCACTCCAAGCACAATCTGGGCAGAGGCCCAAACATATACCCCAGCCCACAGTGCATGGGAAGCAGAGGGAGAGAAGGGCTTCCCTGGCTCAAAGATGGTGGAGGAAAGAGGCCAGAGTCCTGGAGTGCTGGGATCTGCACAATTCTACATGTATTTGCCAAACACTCTGCAGGACAATTAAAAAAGAGAGAGAGACTGTTCTACTGTGCTAACAAATATGATCTGGAGATATCTTAACCAAATATTGGAGAAATTAAAAATCAGTTTGGCTTAAAGAATAATCAAAAGGTATGAAGACAAAAAGCTTGGGTACCGAACAACAATTTTGTTGAAAAAATGCTTAATAAGCACCTACTATGTGCAGGACCCTGTGCTAGGTAATAGGAATACAGTGATGACTAGGATAAGCTTTGCTTCAAAGGCAGAAAACAGTGAAAAATACATAAGGAGTCAGAGAATCTGGGCTTGTGTTCTATGTAAAATGTTGTGCTCAACTCTGTCTCTCCCAACTAGATGGTGGGTGCCTCTTTGGTCTGAAATTATGCCAAGGCCAGTGCTTGGTGCACAGCAGGTATTCAGTGCATGTTGGCTAGGATGAACAGAAGTGAGTAAATGCTACAAGAAAAAAATCACACAGGAGATTGATTAGAACATATTTTGAAGAAATAAGAATGAAAATACATCTCATCCAAAATGAGGAGATACAGCTAAAGCAGTACTCAGAGGGAAATATGTAGCTTTGTAATAAACATATGACTGATATCTGGTGACCAATAACCTTCCGAGCCTTGACTGTGAGGCCATTAGATGTACAGACTATTTTGTAATTCAGCTTCATTTCCTCAGAGCCCGGAATAGTGCTGGGAATAGAGTACATGCTGGGGAAATACCTGCATTAATGGATACAAATATTCCAATGTGTTTCCGGAAAGTCATACTCAGTTGTGTTTCTGCACTTGAAGAGCTATTGTTCATTGGGACACCCTGCCTAGAAAAGCCTTCCTGGCCTTTTACTGTTGTTGTTTATTGAATACGCAGCCTTCAATAATAGTTAACATTTATTAAGCTGAGTGTTAGGAACTGAACCAAGTCCTTCAAAAGTATCATCTCATTGAATCTGCAGAAAAAGCGGGTACTATCATGATCCTCCAGTACCAAAGCAGTACTCGCTTGTACAGACACAGAAACTGATATAGAAACTGAGGCCCAGAGAGGTTAAGCAACTTGTCCCACATCACACAGCTGAGAAGTATTAGAACCGGGACTTGAAACCAGACAGTGAGAATCCAGGGCTGCTGTCCACAACCAGGGTGATTTACTGCCTCCCACTCAGGTTAGAAATAAGCTCCACGAGATAGTCTTCCTGGTAACTGCCCCTCCTCCTCTGTGCTCTCCAAACAACCTGTGAGTACTGTTATTACTTCGCTGCCACACCCACAGGGGTGGTGGTCTGCTGCCCTATGCTCTGTTTCTCATGACAGGGGCTGGGTCTTATTATCTTAGCAGCCTCCCTAGAGGTTTAGCACAGAGGAAAGGCATAACACTGTCTACTCAACTCAGCCCAAGGCAGGGATGGAGGAGAATAGTGTCTTAAACCGTAATGTGCACATGTATCACCCAGAGAATTTGTTAAAATGCAGATTCTGACTTAGCAGATCTGGGGTCACCCTAAGATTCTGCATTTCCTTTAAGATCCCAGGTGGGTGTTTATGCTGGTGGTCCCCGGGCCAGGCTTGGATTTGCAAAGGGTATGATGAAAGGGTAGAGTCTGGTAACAGAGCTGACTTTGGCTCTGAGCTGAAAAAGTTTCTGACTCTGATCTGGGGCAAATCAGTTCACTGCTTCCAGTTTCAGGGTGTTGGTCTATAAAATGGGAACAACTGGACCCTTCTTAAAAGGCTGCTGTGGTGATTAATTAAGATCAACTTAAATGAAAAGGCAGCAGAGATTTGGTGCCAAATAGGGGTAATATTTCTATCATCCGAGAAATTTTCTTAATAGTTATTTGTTGACTATCCTCCTTGTAGGGTTTCTTGAATCTTTCCAAGATTGTCTTTGGTCTCCTGTATAACACACACACACATACACACACACACACACTCACACACACACACATGAAGTTTGAAGTAAGCCTTCCCAAGGAGCTGCCTGTATTGATTGCATGATTTCTCACCCTAACTTGTTGATCATGATCTTTCTCTTCATATCCACAAGGAGTATGGGATTTTTGAAGATGGGCTTGTGGTGCCACAAACAAGATCTCCACAACCCGAGAAGGCTATTAATATTTTTTATCAGACTATACAGAGGCCACCGAATGTCATGAGGAACCTAAGTGTGTCAGCTGTCCCCAACAAACCAACCTCCTCTAGACCAGAGAGAGTCCTGGGGTCAAGAACTAGGATCCAACCACAAACACAGAGAAACTATTGGGGTAGCGGAGTGGAAGAAGAAAAGCAACAGACCAACAACATTTTTAGCCAATGCACATTTCTCCCTGGCATGTTTGTTGCTCTGGGAGCCGAGAGGGTGTTAGACAGTAAACAAAACCAAACAAAAAATGTAAATGCTAAAGAGATCTCCACGAACACTCACTGTGTCTTTAAATCTGTGGGGAGATGGGCCAAGAAAAAAACAACAACAAATAGATTATTAATAAAGACAAGCAGATCAAGCTTCCTAAAGGCTGTTTTTTTGGACCTGATCTGCTAATGGCCCACTATAAACTGAGTCTGGAAATGCAGTCTGTTAACCTCTTAGGTGGTGATGTAATAAACACAGTCAAAAACCTTTTGGGAACAGAAAAGAAAGTGTATTAACTGTCATAAGAACAGAACAAGAAGTAACCTCAGACTGACATTAGCCCATCATACTCTCCATGTATGTGAGGTACTAAGACTCAAAGAGACTCGTGTTCCATGGCAGACCTAATTCATTCCCTGGAACTGGGAGCTTGAGGTGAGCTCTCTAGCCCTGAATCCCAGATCGTGGCCTAAAACGGAGCAAGTTCTAGGATGGGAGATGGGTATACAAAACCCCCTGTTCATTGTGGGCATCCCCTCCCAACAGTGTAATTGGGAGGTGTGTGATAGGCTGAATAATCCCCTCCCTCCCCTCCCCCCAAAAAAGTGTCTATGTCCTAATCCCAGAATGTATAATACCTTACATGGCAATAGGACTTTTGGTGTGATTAGGTTAAGGATCTTGAGCTTCAGAGATTATCCTGGATTATCTAGGTGGGTGCAATCACAAGTTTCAGTATAAGGAGGGTCCAAGTCGGAGATGGAGCTGTGAGGATAGAGACAGAGACTGGAGGAATGTGGCCATGAGACAGGAAAAGCCAACAGCCCCTAGAAGCAGAAAGATGGGAGGAATGGGTTCTCCCCTAAAGCCTCATGAACAAACCAGCTGTACCAGTATCTTGATTTTAGCTTCATCAGACTCATTTCAGACTTGAGATCTCCAGAACTAGAAGACAATACAGTTGTGTTGTTTTAAGCCACTAAATTCGCATATGTTGTTACAGCAGAAATGACACTGATGAGGGGAACGTATAATAGTCTCAGGTTCAAATTTCAGCTTTGCCTCTTTCAAATAGATGACTGTGGGCACATGACGTACCTTCTCTAGGTTTCCATTTCCTTGTCCACAGAATGAAAATTCTGTAGATGGCTAGTGGTGAGAATTCACTAAGGTTCCAGGCTAGTGCCAGACACTTGGTAGGCTCTACCCATTGCTCCTGGATAACCTGGCATGTAACAAGCTTGGAAACTGTAACATAAACCAAAATGTTCTTTGGCTTAGTTTTGCACAATGACAGTGACAGAAGAGGAAACAGAGAACGAGGAGGATGGTGAACTGATCTTGTCAACAGCAGAGAATATTTCTTATATCCTATTTGTCTTTCTAGGGACAGTCAGTGCATACTTAGGGATTCATTTCTCATCAAACGTGACACCTTCTTATTTCCATGCCATGCCTACCTTCAAAATACCTCAGCATTTACATGGCATGGGTCCTCAGCTGATTAATCTATCCTAAGACTTTTTGAATCTTCCCTGAATCACCACTCAGCATCAGGCACAGACTCACTGCACAAAGTCCTTAGCTCAGCCTTCTGTGGACTACCATGTACAAATTGTACTCTCTCAAATCAAAAGTGGGAGTGCAGTGACCCCACATACATAGGAGCAGCACGTCTCATTTCTGTCTACAGATAGCAAGAACTGGGGACTCAACATAGCTAAAGTGGGGCCCTGGGTTTTGTATGCAGGAGCTCCCCTGACACTTTTTATTTTATTTTTTTAAATATATTTTATTGATTTTCCACAGAGAGGAAGGGAGAGGGATAGAGAGCTAGAAACATTGATGAGAGAGAAACATCAATCAGCCGCCTCCTGCACGCCCCCCACTGGGGATGTGCCCACAACCAAGGTACATGCCCTTGACTGGAATCGAACCTGGGACCTTTCAGTCCACAGGCCGATGCTCTATCCACTGAGCCAAACTGGTTTTGGCTCCCCTGACACTTTTTAAAAGAAAATGCCAGCCTAGAAAGAAAATTATCTTTTCTCCAAAAACGTGGACACAAAATCTTCAAATAGTGATGCAAATATGACAATGGAGACACTCTCTTTATAGCCAATGCTAATGTCTTATATACATCATTACCCTCAACCCTCACAAGAACCTGTTGAGTATATATTATTATCACCATTTCCCAATGGGCTCAGAGAGGTGAATTAACTTACTCAGGATCACACAGTGAGGAGAGATGGTAGGATCATAGCCAGAGTTGCTGTACAGGGAAGGACAAGTGAACAAGAAAGCGCCTGCTGGCTGATTATCTGCCATGCAGATCTGTGGAGACGGAAACGAATGGTGTTGACAAGTCACAAGATTCTGGCATCACAGATTTAAACACACTTACGCAAGCCTGCTTCAGTTCTGGGAGAGTAACTGTGACTACCAAATTATAGATTATCATAGCAGCCTTACAGACCCCATCTACAATAACTGGTAAAATAGATCACTCTTTTGACTTATTTAGTCCTTCCAATTAAAACAAATATTGGCTTGGTTTCAGCTTATCTTCACCGCCTCTCTGCAAGTTGCTAGTTATGTGAAGAGAACTTTAGCTCAGTGCATAGAGAGTCAGCCTGCAGACCAAAGGGTCCTGGGTTTGATTCTGTCAAGGGCACATACCTCGAATGTAGGCTCATCCCTGGCACAGGTCCTGTTCAGGGTGCTTGCAAGAGGCAACCAATCAATAACTCCGTCTTTCCCTCTCTCTTTTACTTTCTATAAAAATCAATGGGAAAATATCCCCAGGAGAGGCTTAAAGAGAGAGAGAAAGAGAAAGAGAATATTGGGCTTAGAATCTTCTCTGGTAATAACAGCTACTGAAATTAATAATGTGCTCTATTTTTGAGCTATGTCATTTTAACCTTTTACCTATTTGTTGGCAAATCATATTGATTTTCCCTTTATGACAGTGACAGAGAATTTCCTTTTTAAAAAAGTTAATGAAGGTATGAATTGATTTTAATCAACAGATAAATTTTAATACATAGATCTGAAATGTCTTAAATGTTAATTAAATGATAATAAGGGAGCACTTAGAAGGTGGAAGAAGATTGACAGAAGTTCGGGAAGGAGCAGCAGAGGGTCAACTGTGACATGGGGCTGTGGTGCCTGTAAGGTTATTAATGATTTCATTCCTGAAATGGGTTAAAGACCAACCCACAGACTGGCATCTGAGGGGGCATGGAGGTGGCTTTCGGGGTTGCCGCAGGGACTGTCATCCATATCTTTATCCTAGGGATGTGTTCATGCCCCAGGCTTTTGGCACCTTTGTCCTCACAGCTACCCTTCAGACCTCACATAAGGGTCATCTAGAGGCAAGCAGGCTGCCAACATGCTCTGTTTAAGAAGGAAGGGAAGTAGGTGGTGTGTTTTAGAAAGATGTACACTAAATTAGATTTAAATGTTTGAGACTTTTAAATGATTAAACCAATTGTTTGTTAAATAGTTCAACCCCAACTATCTATAAAATTTAGCACTCTCAACAAGCTCTTGCAACTGGGGTGCTGGATGGCCTTTGCCATAGGAATACATCACACCGCACACTGATCAGAGAAGAGTTCTAGAAGCAATGGATCTTGTCTGATAAGAACCAAAGCTAACCTCACTCTAAATATTCTTTCGGGGGTGAATATGATATTTAACTCACTTCATTAAGTTGGAAGTAGTGTGGTATAAATAGTGTGAACTCTAAAAGGCCAGCTAAAGAGTTTGTTTTTCTATTGTATTCATCATTTACTGCTGCATAACACATTATTCCAAAGGTAAGTGGGCTAAATCAATTTCTTATCTTATACATTCTGTGGGTCAGACATTTGGGAAGCAGCTTCATTTGGTAGTTTTGGCTCAGGCTCTCAAATGTACTTCAAGTCAAGATTATGGGTGAGTTGGCAGTCATCTGAAGGATTGGCCAGCTTCTAAGGTGGCTCACTCACACAGCTATTGTCAGGAGGCTTCAGTCTCTCTTCATAGGACTGCTTGAGCATCCTCACAAAATGGCAGCTGGATTCCCCAGTAGTAAGACAGAAACTTCAATGTATTTATGGCTAAGCCTCAGAAGTCCTATATTGTGATTTCTGAAATATTTTATTGATTACACAAGTCAGCACAACCCAGTGTAGAAGACAAAAAAAAGAGTTGAGAATCCTTGATTGGGGGTCACATTTCTTAGCTTATATTTGGTTTCTGGCCCACTATCTTAAATGTAGGTATGGTAGTTGCTTAAGTGTAGTTTAATGGAAGAATGAACTAACAAACAAAATGAAACTGAGGGGTGTTATAAATTATAAAATTTATCCAATCAGTGCATAGTGCAAAACTCTCATGGGAATAGTAAAGGTCTCTTAGAACACTAAAAATAATCCTTTCCTCTGTTTCTTGGGTTTGACAGTCTGTTTTGGCTAAAGTCCATCTCGTAATGGTCTAAGGTAAACTATTGCTTAACTAATCTTTTTTTTTTTTTAAGAATCCCAGACTGAGTAAACTTCAAGCTTCCTGAATAATGTCTGAGTCCTACAGATTCCTGTCCTTTCTCAGCTGCCTCCATTGTGACTCCCAAAGCTACTCATTTTATTGAATTTAATTTGTTCCATATCCCCATGAAATCAACTGAGTCTTAAAAGTGAACAAAATGGTTCACAAACATGCTGTCTACTTTGCCTCTTTATGCATTGGGGCCTCCTGGAAAAGAAGAAGCACACGTGAGGCTCTGAACATGTCATACCCAAAGGTACACAAGTGAGGCCTTCTCCTCTCAGGGGCGTTTTGTCATATAATTTAAAAGCTAGTATTTCTTATAGACCTACAATATGCTACAAAGCTGTTATTTTTGGCATGCATTTTTCTCATAATTTAGACCAGAGAACAATCCCATGATATTGTAACGATTATTAATATGCCTAGTATATAGAGTCAGGAAGATTCAGGAGGTAGCTGGAGGTCCCAACATTCTTAAATAGAGGAGGTAGGACTGAAACCAGGTATGTTTTGGCAATTATTCCCACACCTTTACCAGAGATGACGCTGCACATACTTAGCAGTCAGCGTTGACTAATTGGAATGAATGGAGCATGTCCTGGAGGCTCCTACCCACCACAGCATCCATTACTCCTTCAGGTGATGACTCACTCAGGAATCCCAGAAATATGTGCGTACCCAAGGGGCTTGAGGCAGGATTATTTATCAAACAGTGTGAGAATATTTGATATTCTAACACCAGTAGGGTCACCCCTGTAGGTACTAGGTGAGAACACCCCTACTCTGTCTGTGTTATCATGCAGCCTTAAAATTATTAGTATCATGGGGCCCCATCATCCCAGAATAGAAGGGAGTGGTCCAAGGGAACAGAGACAAGTCCTGCCTTATCCAAAGCTAGATTTATGGGCCACCCACTGCATTCTTGTCAATTTCTGCAAATGTCTAAGACTCTCTCCTCAAAGTCCTGAGATTCAGTCCTCAAGGAGAGCCCTTTTTGCTTGTATGTTCTGTGATCATATAGGCAGTGAAGAGTGCTCTCGCCTTGGCACAGCAGTATTACTCAAGCAGATAAGGGGCACTGCAGGACCCAGCACAGACCACCAGTGAATAATTACCCATTGGCTGCTACAGTACAGCCCCCAGTCATGTTTGTTCGGCTCTGAAGAAAGGGCCTCAAAGGTCTCTTCATCTGCCTTGCCAAACTCAAAGGCCCTGGTGAAGAGGGTAAAAATCTCTTTCTCTTATTCCAAAAACAACAACAACAACAACAAAAAACCATAACCAAAATGGTGCATTTCATTGGCTGTGTACACTAATTAAAATGCCCAATTTCCATGTTTTTGGACATAATTCAAACATTCATAAGTGAAAAAAAAAAGACAGAGAAAAACAAATACTGAATGATATCACTTATATGTGGACTCTTTAAAGAAAAGAAAAAAAAAGTTGAACTTATAAGAACAGAGAGAAGAATGGTGATTGCCAGGGGGTGGGGGTTTGGGGAAAAGGGAACATGTTGGTCAAAAGGTTTAAACTTTCAGTTATAAGATGATGAAGTTCTGAAGATTTAATGCATAGTCTGGTGATATAGTTAGACATATTGTATTGCATATTTGAAATCTGCAAAGACAGTAGATCTTAAGCTTTCTCTCTCATATACAAAAAAGGTAATTATGTGAGGTGATGAATGTGTCAATTCAATCGAGTGTCCTAAGCATTCACCATGTACACATATCAAATCATCACGTTGCACACCTTAAGTACATACAATTTTATTTGTCAATTATACCTCAATAAAGCTGGAGAGAAAATAAAGGGAATGCAAGGAAAGCTGCTTTTTAAAAAAAAATTCTAAGACTGATACACGATAAATGAATTTTTAATAAATACCATTTTTTTTTTTTGGAGAGAAAAACTTTAAGAACATGGAGTCTAAGCAGGGAGGTGAAAGAAATTGGTATGTGCAATGGGAACTTTGGCTCTCACATTCTGCACTAGCTTCTCTAAACTTCTCTAGGAAGACTTAATGACCTCATCATTCACTCATTCATCTATTCAGTAAATAGGGCAATGGGCACTTAGTAACTGGCACATGGATATTAGACTGACTGATGCTGTCTTCCCTGAACATTCATTGAACTTTCTTCAGTTTACTTTACAGAGGAAGAAGCCTGAGTGTGAGGAAGTGATGGTCTCAGAACTTCATCTCCAGTAAATGAAGGTAAAGAAGATGGTTCCTCCAGGGGCCATGTCCTCTGGTGAAAAAGCTGCCACTAAGCAGAAAAAAATGCCTGGCCAAATCCATGAATAATCACAATCTAATAATGCTTAATAGTGCCCTATGGGATAAGTTTAAAAAAATTCTGGGAGTAATCACTAGGGTTCACATTAATGATAATTTAATGATCATCCTCCTTGGCATATCTCTCTTCTTGATGTAGATAAGTTGGATTGCATTGGACAAACTTCCGCTTTCTGCCACTTATGAAGAATTTGACCTTGGATAAGTCCCTTCACTGTGTGCTTTCTTAAAGTTTTAAAATCCTACAATAATATTTGCTGTGACAAAGATAGTTGTGAAGAATCTTGAAAAGTGTAGATCAGTGGTTCCCAACCTTTCTAATGCTACGATACTTTAGTACAGTTCCTCATGTTGTGGTGACCCCCAACCATAACATTATTTCCCTTGCTACTTCATAACTGTAATTTTGCTACTGCTATGAATCATAATGTAAATATCTGTGTTTCCTGATGGTCTTAAGCGACCCTGCTAGTGGTTCTCAACCTGTGGGTCATGACCCACAAATTGAGAACTGCTGCTGTAGAGCCTAAGACCATTAGAAAACACAAATATTTATATTACGATTAATTAACAGTAGCAAAATTACAGTTATAAAGTAGCAACGAAAATAATTTTATGGTTGGGGGTCACCACAACATGAGGAACTGTATTAATGGGTCGTGGCATTAGGAAGGTTGAGAACCACTGGTATAGATAGATGGTCTCCTTGACTCCAATATATTCCCTGCCCATTCTCTCTGCATCTGGCTGGTGAAATGGGAATCCTAGAAGATTCATGGAGTCATTGCCATTATTATGAAAAAATCAGACCATCAAAGAACCCAGAATTATGCCCACTGATATTTGCCTGGGAGTGTGCGACTGCCCCAGGTAGCACCGAGCCAAGCTAGGGCCAGGACAGATTTGAATAAGGAAACTTGACTCCTGGAATGCCTGACCAATGAGCTAGGCTGGCTTAACAGGCCACTTAAATAGTGATGTGACTCAATTTATCAGATGATATTTATTTATTTCATAAAGTTTTTGTGAACATTAAACATAACAATTGCATATGAAGTCCTTAGAACTTTATAGAAAGTGCTCTATATATGTTAACTTAAGATGGTTATTATCATGGAAATGAATACAAAATGTTCATCTTATAGATTTGCACCATGATTTAGGAGTGGGATTAAAAATCTGCTGAGCTTGTTAGCTAAATTATGTTAGAAAAAATAGTCCTGTTTTAATCTGATATATTCTGCAACACTTACATGAAAACAACTAAGTAACATTTACTAGATTTCACATCACTCAACTACTTAAAGGTATATTTTCAGTTCTGTGTTTATGTGAATCCCTCAACAGCAGATATTGAACAAGAGATGGAAGGATTTTCTTCTATGAATTGAGATAACTAGCAAGACTTGGTCTTTGTTAGATTAATCAAAGTTAGAATGTGTTGACTTTAAATGGATTCCATGCCTTCTCTTCTCCTCCCCTCCTCTTTTTTTTTTTTTTTAAAGAAAAATGCTGATTTTCTTCAGCAGAATGCAACAGCCCATCTTCACATAGAAGGGGCAGCCATGAGTACCAATCAGGTGATTTGTTTTCATTTGGGTGACAATTTTGCCTCTAGTCTTATCCTAAACATGAGCCTTCCTTCCTTCCTTCCTTCCTTCCTTCCTTCCTTCCTTCCTTCCTTCCTTCCTTCCTTCCAGAATGTTATAATGTAGGTAATAACTGGGCCTATATACTTTTTAAAAAATATATATTTTATTGATTTTTTACAGAGCGGAAGGGAGAGGGATAGAGAGTTAGAAACATCAATGAGAGAGAAATATCAATCAGCTGTCTCCTGCACACCCCCTACTGGGGATGTGCCCACAACCAAGGTACATGCCCTTGACCGGAATTGAACCTGGGATCTTTCAGGTCGCAGGCCAACACTCTATCCACTGAGCCAAACCAGTTTCGGCTACTTTTTAACTCTTTGTGTAAGTGGCTTCCTTAATTTATAGTTTAACATTACATTCTATTTTTACTCAGGCATGTAAGACTTGCGTAACTGACAGAAAAATGTTCAGATCTTTAGCAAACTCTAAAATAATGTATTATTACTTTAGTCTTTTAATTACTTTTTTCTTTTAATATATTTTATTGATTTTTTACAGAGAGGAAGGGAAACAGATAGAGAGTCAGAAACATCGATGAGAGAGAGAGACATCAATCAGCCGCCTCCTGCATGCCGCCACTGGGGAACCGTGACACAACTAAGTACATGCTCTTAACCGGAATCAAAACCAGGACCCTTCAGTCCTCAGGCCGATGCTCTATCCACTAAGCCAAATCAGTTTTGGCTACTTTAGTCTTTTTAAAAAACAAAGAAAGAAGGGGCTTCCTGATAAATTCTTAGAATTATGTTGCAGGTTAAAGGTTTGTTAGTATACATCTACTTATTTTTATAGGTTAATGACAATTCTTAAACTCCCAGGAAACTCAGCTAAATTTAATGCTGGTGGACATAATTTAATCTATGTTCCTGGTATACTCATCTCATATTTTATTCTAGTTAAGTTTCTAAAAGGTTATTCAAAACATATATAAATACGTCTAATTGTCTTTTACATGTATTGTACTATTTCCCTTTTGAGTTATTCCAAATCTACTTTAGAAGACAGTGTGATTGATGTCAGTGGTTTGAAACAGCACTGTTCTTTCTTCATGTTTTCTAAGCCAGTTGGCACTTCCATATCCTGATGGGAATTCTGTTTTCAGGTCACACAGCTAGGAGTCCTGGTGACACCTACCTCTCACAGTTCTTTGGAGTGACAGAACAGGGAGGGAATTTTGTGCTTGGCAATGCAGTCTTTCAGACGAACTGAAGCTCGGCAGAGGGATTAAATGAAGATCACCTGGTAGACCAGCAGACCTGGGCCATGGCTTCTCTTCCTCTGTGTGGATCAGGCAGCAGCTGAACTACACAAAGATTTAAATGATCATAGAGGAATTGCTATTTATTCTCTTTTTTTTTTTTGTTTTCCCCAGGCTTCCTTGTTTTTAAGATGTAGAAAGGACTTTTAAAATTCTTTCCATATGCTGTCTTATTTCTCTTATATTTGGCCTATGGTTCTCTATTTACAATTAAAGGGGAAAAAAAAAAAGGACTGCTCCCAGTCACTCTGTAAAAAAGCATTAGACTTGTAAACAGCATAAGAGTTTTTACAAAGCCACTTTCTGGTCTTCTATCTATTTTGAGGACCCTCAAAGTGAAGAAAGTCAAACTTGGTATTAAATAACCACCCAGGATGTGGCTGTCAGCTTGAGGTGTTAAGAGAAATGGTTTATAAAAAGCCTGGTTAAATATAGGAAGTACAGTTGCATTCCAGGTAACCCGAGATTTGAACATCCAATATGACTTTAATGGAGGCAGTCTATTTGGCCCATTTTCACAGATATATAATATATTGTACCTATTTTAAGGTCTATAATTTTTTTCTTCTTTGCTATTTCTCGACTAGACCAGCAAATACTTCTCCAGCCTTATTCATGCTGTTATTATCTGTCCACTTTAATGTTTTCCTTCCTAAAATAAAAACGTAAATACATTCTTAACTATGGTAACTATTCCTAATGTTAAGGAAAACCACAAAACATTAAATATTCTATCACCAGAATCCAAAACCTGAGTGTTTTCAGTCTTTTTTTTAATTAAAATAATAATTTTAATGTAATAGTCTATGTAGCATTTTCAAACATTCCAATATTCTTTAATTTTAACTCTCTTAAAAATCTATTTTCTTTCTCTGTAGGGTGAGTCTTTAAGTTCTCTGGGGTTCTGTTTCCCCATCGGTCAAATGGGGCCACTACCGGTGTTGCAGGTGGTTATAAGGATTGAAAGGTAATCTACATCTGATTCCTGGTACATACTAGTAAACAGTGGCTAACCCATAAAAGCATTGCTGTTTTGTATTTGCTTCTCCATTCAAGCAATCCTGGGTCATGAAGGGCAGACCCCACCATAGTCCTAGTCCACTCACCCCACAAGGCCAGAAACACTGTAGCTGGGTGAGCAGCAACTGACAATTTTAGAATACACTTGGCCAATTTCTCTGATCCCACTGCTACAGATAGTCCCTGGCTTCGTCCAGGTTTGAATTTCACTGTGGCCACAGGGGTAGAAAAAGACACTATTTTATTGCAAGGAGCTGTGTGTCAGGATGCTTTTCTGATCAACTCACCTCCCCTCAAAGATGCTCCTTCCTTCTTAAAATATACAGCTTTAGAAGCAA
Source organism: Lasiurus cinereus (assembly GCA_011751065.1). NCBI lineage: Eukaryota > Metazoa > Chordata > Mammalia > Chiroptera > Vespertilionidae > Lasiurus > Lasiurus cinereus. The sequence continues at coordinate 19,743,874 of JAAGEH010000452.1, read as the reverse complement.
TTTGTCAGCATCCATGTTTGACATGTCAGAGGGCAAGGTGCATGCAGATGTAATATCACCGAGTGTGTAATCCGAGTGGCAATGAAAAATAACTGCAGAGGGCATGCCTCGAACCCCAGGGAACCCTTTTGCCATGGGCCCTGACAGCACCTCAAATAAGCACCTTACTTAATCTCCCCTGTTGATTCCTATCTGCGCCCAGTGATTTCATGCAGCTGCCATCTGCTCACCAGTTAGGGCATGTTGTTTGAGACTATAATAAGATCCAGGGTCTCTGATGGTAACATATGCTTGTTGTGGAGATGGCGCAAGACCCTAAAGAAACGTCGGAGGGAGCCAAAAGGTGAATTTTACAGACAGCTGGGTTAAGTTTCTCCTATTTTATTTAACTTTGTATCCCCAGGGCTTGACATGAAAGCATGCCCCATAAACACTGGTGATAAAAATGACTGAGCGACTGCCCAAAAAGAGTTAAGCATTTCCACCCCTGGGCAATAGTAATTATTTTCATAGAGTCTTTGGGTCTATTTTATATATATTTGTGATTTGTAGAGTGTAGATGAGATAGATTCCTTCATTCCTCATTCATCAGACAGGTATTGAGTGGTCACTTTGTCCAAGGTCTGATGACCTTTGTACCTGGGGAGTACAACACATAACCAAGGACACAGGTACACTAAACAAATGTCAAAGGTGAGAAGAACAAATCAGGTCCAGGAGAAGAATAGCCGCATCTGTGGGAAAATGCACTGTGTGACAGGCATGGAACTCTTCTGCCATCCATTAGGGTCTGCAGACTCCATGTGTCCCGGCCAAGTTCAACACACTCTGCTCTGGCCAAGTTCAACAGATAGACTTGGAAAATTTCTTGGGCCACTGTGGACTAGGGCTGCCCTGAAGGAGTTTCATTTCAGCTTCAGAGTCTTTGAGAACCATGGGATGTTCAGTCCTAGAGGGACCCAAGAGATCGAGGACAGGTGGGGAAACTGAGGACTAGAGAATGGCTACCGTTTAGCCTCAGTCACGGAGGAACTGGAGACAGAGTTAGGATGAAGTTAGGGTTCCAGCATATTGAGTCATCTATACCTACCCAGCAGCATTCACAGGACCTCCCCTGTGCATTGTAGGAGCTCATGGGCTTACACTGTGGAAGAGAACTCCAGTAAAAGAAGTAAAGTCTGAGAGGCAGGTGTAATTCAGATCTGTAGAGAATGTGGATTTTTATTCTAAGTAGAATATAAAGCCCTTGAGTGTGTGTGAAGGGGGCGGCGAGAGGCAGTTGTATTAGTCAGCTATTGACACAATACTGCTGCATAACTAGCAACTTCAAAAGTTCAATGATTCAGAGAAACAATTTTTTTTTCTCACTCACTGATCTATGGGTTGGTTAAGGTTTGGCTGATGTTGACTGGGCTTAGCCCCACTAAGCTCCAAGCTATAGGTCAGGTTCAGGTTGGCTTCCTAGATCTTACTCTGCAATTCAAGCATAGAGGTGTTGGCTGCATGAGAAGTGAAAAGGGACAAACTCAATCAGCAAGCACATTTTAAGACTCTGCTCACATCACATTGGCTAGTATCTCATGGGCAAAAGAAAACCACGTGACCAATGCCAAAACCCCAGGATGAAGGAAGTTCACCTCACCCACCACGAGGCTATGGCAAAAGTGGTCACATCTGGTATTCCTGTTACTTGGTATTACAAGTGTATCTGTTGAACTTGGCCAAGGCAGAGAGTGTTGAACTTGGCCGGGGCACGTGGCCTCTGCAGACCCTAATGGATGACAGAGAGTTCCATGCCTGTCACGCAGTTAATTTTCCCACAGACGCAGCTATTCTTCTCCTGTTTGGCAGGGCCAAGGTGCCCATGCTATCATGGTTCACAGAAAACTGGCAATACATTCCCAGGTACCCAGAGTGCTCATCAGGGTCAAGGCTACCAGATGGTTGATCACTACCCATCCATACACTCTTCCCCTGGCCTCTCAGCATCAGCCTTATCCTGCTCTATTTTGGACCAAAACTAGATCAGCTTTCTTGAGGGACTCTGCTTTCATGAGTAGCCAAACCACCCACAATCATCTAAACAGAAGGATGCACTTCAACAAATCACAGGCAGCTCATGCCTCCATAACTCTGGCCTTTGCCAGGCCTTTGGCTTTGTCAGAGCCAGCCCTTCTCTAGCTCTGGTTGGGAGAGGAGACACATTATGGACCTGCCCAGCAGCCTCCTCAGGTCTGGCACAGGGTTTGGTCTCACAGTGGCTCAAGTCAAGGCTGAAAGGAGGGGTATGCTTGCTTTCCTTGGCAGGATTCTGAAACAGGCACATTCCTCATGGTGTTAAATACAACGTACTTTTCCAAATCGGAGGACCCACGTTGCCCAATGTATTTTATCTGTGACCTAGCACCTGACTCACTCTCAACTCTGGTCTTGGGAATAGTTGAGGAGGGGAAAAAAAAAGAAAAAGAAGAAGGAGAAATATATGAGGAGGGTGTGGCAGTGGGGGGGTGTCTATGAAAATTTATGTGCTGAAAAACAGCTGTAAAACGTTTAATGTTTCAATGAACATTTTATGTTTACAATAAAAAAAATCCTCCAGCCAAGAAGGTCTTTAAAATGTTACATTTCTAAGCAGATTCAAGAAAAAGAGGCAAAGTGAGGACATTCCTACCAAACCCTCTCTATAGAGTGACCCCCAACCCCTAACCATTAAAAGGAGGCCCCTCCATGTGTTGTGTTTTAGCACCAGCTTAATCCTGAGTGGGAAGAGAGAGAATAATGGCCATGATCCACTGGGAGACTGGCAACAAGAATGAAAAATACGCTCATTTTTCTCAAAGCCAAGTACCAATGGCATGAAGCCTTGGAAACTTGGGCTTTGCAAGTGGAGGTGGAGGGAGTGAGGGCAGATGCCCCACTCAGCCAAAAGCTTGCTAAGAGGTTTGACTGCAATCAATCAGTCCACCAACAGGAACTGATCAGGTGCCACTGGGCCGAGGTCTTCCAGGAAAGAGCCTGGCTCAAAGGACTCTGGCTTTGACAGAGAGAAACAGGTTCAAGTCCAAACTCCACTCTGCACTGGCTCCTTCTCCTGAGGTAAGTTCTCTAACCTTTCAGGACTCCAATTTATTCATCAATAAAATCTGAGTGGCAAGCATCACTAGCCAGCTCCAAGAAAATGGTATGTGCTGGGGAACAGGATTGGGGAAGCCACATAAGGAGATGGAGTCGGGTAAGGGCAGGCTGTGAGTATCAGATAGAGAAATTAAGACTTGATGTGGTAGGAAAGTAGGAGCTGTGAAAGCTTTGAAAAAAATGTGTTTTGTTCTTTTTTGCTTAATGGATGACTTTAGGCAAGTGTGAGTTTTCAGGCCAAGAAGTCAGTTTTACTTTTTATCTCTGTTGTAATTCATATTTTCCTCATTGCTTTCAGGTAACAGAAATGCAGGAGAGCCCACAACCACTTCCTACTCTTATCCTTTCTTACCTCCTCTGCATACAAGGCACACGCAGCTATTAAAACACATAATTGCAAACCAAGAGCACACCTTCTCTCTTGAGCCTGTGAGCTTTACCAGTCCTGCTCCTTCTACTTATTACAGCCTTCCCCACCCTCTTCTCCTTTTAGCAAACTCCTACTCAGGCCTCGAAGTCCAGCTCCAGTACCACCTTCTCTGTGTGAATGCTCCTTACAGTGGCTCTGACAGCACACAATGCTCTCTTGTACTTCTACACTCATCACACTGCCTTAAAAAAATCTTCTTAAATTTTGAAGCTTCTTCAGGGTAGCTAGAGACTTATCATCTTGGTATCCCTTGAGTGTAGCTCAGGGCATGATGTGGAGTAGTCCCCAGGAAATTCTGTTGGTGAATAAATGAATGAATGGTGGAAAACACAGTTTCCTTTTTATGATGGCAGGAGATGGGAACTCTGGCCTCTGAGATACAAAAGAGGCCAGTGTTCCCCTTCTCAGCTCATGACTGACAGCTCCCATCCACAGCAACAAGACACCCTGTGGGCTCCTGAGCAAGAAGCAGGGGCCCTCCTGCGACAGCCTTCACCTAGCCCTGGAGCAGATAAGAATCAGGGACTGACTGGCTGTGCTGTTTAGCAAGGAAGTCTTTTAGACTTCAAGAAAAAGATGTTCAGGTGTGTCCTCCAAGGAGAAAGGTGTGCCTTTCCTTTGGAGACTTGTGCTCATGAACTCAGGGGTGTGGTGTGGACTCAGTGGGGGTTTTTTGTTTTTTTTGTTTTGTTTTTTTTTTGAGGGGTGTTCTTGGGAGACTCTTTCTGTTCTCCCAGAAGCCAGGGCCCTCTTTCTTCTCTTTGGAATGCCCAGTACGTGGCCACTGCCCAAATGGACGCCATGCCAAGAAGTCACTGTGAACCATGAGAGCCACAGTAGTGCCTACTCACTGGACAATTTAAAATGAATCCCCACAGGGTTTCACAAGAACATCAGATACAAAAGGATGGAAACTCACACGATAAATGCAAAGTGAAAACAAAACTGTGTCACGGAACCCCATGGGAACTGAAACCACAGGGCAGAGAGCTCTAAGTCTCCAGACACAAACAGTTTAACCCGGTGTGAGTCAACAGGGCAGTCGGAGGGAGCACGGGCAAAGGCCCACTCCGAGGGGTCCACATCAGTGCTCGGGAGCCTCTGAACTTTCCCTCCCCTAGAGAACAGTTTTCATTTGAATAAGAGGAGAGAGGACCTGCTAGGCTCTGGCCGATACTCCAGATACAAATAGCCAATGAGTTTCACAATCACCCTGTCTAGGAACAATGATCCATCTGTTTGCAGCCATGGTCTCCGTGCCCAGAGCTGGAATTTGTATTCTTTCCTCCTGCCACGTGTCACCTGAGGCCACACTGGAACCCTCACTGGCCACAGGAGTCAGAGCAGTCCCTGCTTTCCCTGAGGGCCCACACTGCTTTGGTCCTACTCTACCATCAGTAAAATGCAATTCTGAGCACATTACTTATCTATATAAATAAAAACCTAAGTGACCATTGAAACTGAACTGATGACCAAATAAGCTATGTGGGGCAACCAGGCTGGCAGAGGGGTTACTGAGGGGTGACCAAATGACTGAAAAACAGGCTGTGTGGGGCAACCAGGCCTGCAGTGGGGGCAGTTAGGGGCAACCAGGATGGCAGGGGGGGCAGTAGGGGCAATCAGGCCAGTGTGGAGGGAGGCAGTTAGGGGCAACCAGGCCAGCAAGGGGTGGGGGCAGTTGGGAGTGACTAGGCCAGCGCTGGGGGCAGGGGACATTTAGGGGCAATCAGGCAGACAGGCAGGTGAGCAGTTAGGAGCCAGTGGTCCCAGATTGTGAAAGGGATGTCTTACTGCCAGTTTGAATCAGGCCTAAACTGGCAGTTGGATATCCCCACGGGGTCCTGGATTGGAGAGGATAGAGGCTAGGTTGAGGAGACCGGGCCTCTAGTCCATATAATAAAAGTGTAATATGCTAATTAGACTGGACACCGAACGGCCTTCCAGACATCTTTCCAGACAAAGCCAGGGCTGTGAGGGCTGAGTTCCTTGCACAAATTTCATGCATCAGGCCTCTAGTTTATCTACAAATGATTATATACCATTCAGTGTAATATCAGAAAATATTCAAAGAAATGGGAATGAGAATGGGTTGAGATGAAAGAAAAAAGTAAAAAGAAGCTGAAATGTTTCCTTCCTATTTCCTAGTGCAGGGAACTTAGGAGAGCCAGATTAAAAAAATAATAAAAAATACAGGTTTAAATTTGGGACACATTTTTGCTAAAATATTATTCATTGTTTAACTGAAATTCAAATTAAATGGACATCCTGTATTTTTATTGCTAAATATGGCAACCCTAATAAGCCAGCAAATGCTTTCTGTTAAAGGCCATAGTAAACAATCCCGGCTTGGTGGGCTACCTGGTGTTTGTTGCAACCAGTCATCTCAACCACTGTAGTGTGAATGCAGCCCTAGGCAACTTCTAAACAAGTGGGATGGCTTTGCGCCAACAAAACTTTATTGATGACATAAGTGGTAAGCTGCAGTTTGCTGACCTCTGCCTTACTGGATCATCATTGGTGTAGCCCACTTATGAGAGCCCTGGTCTGTAAAAGACCCTGGGCTGCATTTGCACAGTTCTCAAATAACATCATACAGAAGAAAAATAAACTACTGTCTTGTATTTTCTCTGGGGGCCGGTGAGCAAGCAGAGAATAGTCACAAGACCTTATATAACAGAGGAAGGTAAAAAGCCTAAAAACAGGAGCATTTTAGACACACACACACACACACACACACACTGAGAAATTGCTACAAGCAAGATACTGGCTCTGGTGGGCCTGTCTGTATTCAGTGCATCAAATTAAATGCTTCCCCTGCCCCAATTGCTAGTGATTCAATCGGCCAACTGGCAGCCATAACAACCCATTAACCTTTTTGCCAAATCAATTCCACCAAGTCCCCTTCCAGCACTAAGAGGAATTAAATGACGCCCCCATGCCCTTGCGGAGATGCACCTTCTCAGTTACCACACACTGGAATCCCCCTCTGCACCTGAACTCTAAGTCCCTGCTCCTCAACTCTGCAACAGTGGCCTCTGATCATCAGAGAGCACAGGAACCTGGTTTCCAGAAGCTGTTTGCCCTCCGCTGTGCAGCCCCTGGGTACAGAGGTCCGAGCAGAAGGCGACTGCCAGCCACTGTTAGCAGTGCTATCTGCACAAATCATATCGCATTTGCTCTGAGCCAGATGGAGCTGCTTCACTGATTTCCAGAAGCCCCCTGGATGAGCAATTTCACGCAGAAACATGTAGGCATAGCAAACTATGTCACATCATCATTGTAAACGGCCCGAGGACCCCAGCCCTTCCAGAGTCCTTCCAACGTAGCCAGTGGCCTTGGGGCATCTTTCTAAGAAATGGAGAACTCAGAAGATGAAATGGTTCTCTAACTCAGTCACACTATGTGGCATAGAGGCTGATGCAGGGCCGGCTGTGCTTGGGGTCAGTGAGAAGCTGCAGGCAGCAGAGGGACCCCGGTGGTCAGTGAGGTGGTAGAAGGTAGTGACAGGGGAGCCACAACCCAGTGCTCAGCTCTGGAAGCAGTGTCTGCTTTGGGGGTACAATTTGTAGAATCTCAATTTATTGAGATGTGTGTACAACAGGAAATTCACAATGTTGCTGTTCTGACCCCAATTGTTTAAAAATACATTCCTCGTGTCTTCCATTGTGAGGGTTCTCTCCACAGCCAGCCCTGCCCAGTCCTCTGCTCATCACGCCTACTGTCATCCAACTCATTCTACAGAACTTTCCCAGACCTAGAACTTATGAGGGTGGGTACCTTGCTTTCTCAAAGTACACAGCACACAGTAGGCTCCTCAGTGTTTGTTTCCGAAACATGGCCTTGATCCTCTTCACAGTAAGTGTGGAGGTACCAGCAGCAGTCTTTTGTTGTTGTTATTCCTCACCTGAGGATATTTTTTCCACTGATTTTTAGGTAATGTGGAAGGAAGGGGAAGAGACAGAGAGAGAAAAACATTGATATGAGAGAGGCACTTTGACTGGTTGCCTCCCACACAAGCCCGACCAGGGCCAGGGATCGAGCCTGCAGCCAAGGCCTGTGCCCCTGATGGGATTTGAACCTGGGACCTTTTGGTCCATGGGCTGACACTCTGTCCACTGAGCCAAACTGGCCAGGCCCCAACATCAGTCTTTCCAGCTTGCTCTGACCAAGCTAAGCAAACATCCTTTCTTGAACCACCACAAAGAATAGTCTTTAGGATCACACATTCATACAGCAAACACCTTTAGAGCCAAGTACTTAAGTATCCAGAAGAAAAGTCATAGCCTCGGCTTTGAGTCACAGTGAGGCTGGGGAGGTCACAATGAGGCTGAGAGTCACCAGGGTACAGAGGTGACCGCTGGCCAGCCTCCAGTTGTACAAACATGCAGAATGCTGACCGCTGTACTCCGACACCAGAAAAAGTGCCATCATCCAGGAAGCTGTGGCTTCTGGTTATTGAATTTGGTCACATCACCCTACGTCTTCCTAGGCCAGGACTAACTTGGCAACACGGGACATGGCATTTAGGGGTTCCCAGCAATGAGAGCAAGAAAATAGCACAGTCTAATGGGTACAAAGACATTAAGAGTGGGACAACGTTTAGGGAAATTTTCTGTCCACTCCCTGTCTTTTGATGAAGGCAGGTGACTGCGTGGTTAGGGGTCCCTGTGGCCGCTGTCTGCATACCTCAAACCGACAGGTCTCAACTTGGCTCACCCACCACTCAGGTCAGCCAGAGAAGCAAATGAGATCATTACAGCGAGAAAGCTTCAAAAACTATGAAGTAAAATAAAAAAGGTGAAGGATTGTGAAAGGACTAGACAAATGAGCAGCTGGTTTTGAGCAAACATGAACTTGTCTAATAAAAGTGAGCAAAAGACATATTCACACTTTAATATGCCAATAGTCCCAAAGCAGTGGATGCCTGACTATTTAAAAATTCCTTTTATTCCATGCCATGCAATGAAACTGGTCAATTGGAGCTGATTTTCACTTGTAAATCCCAGAGTCACACATTGGGAGAATCTGCAGATTCTACACTACACATAAATTATTATGAAATGAACAAGCAATCACGGCAATGACCGTTTCACCCAGTGACCAGAGCACATTTAATATGTAACATTCGGAAGGGGGGAAATTATCTATTCAACTCCAACAGCTCCTGAAACTTTAAAATGACTTCCGTCTCCTCTCTGTGACAACCTCCTGAACTCTTATGAGTCAGACACACACAAGGGCTTAAACATTTCACTTTTACCTACTAGAATGGGTTTTCAGAAAGACATAATCAGAGCCTCTCACTTGCTGGCACTTGGCAGCTGCCACTTAGGAGCCCACCTTGCTTTGCTTCAGGCCACACAAGGCAGCCAGGCTCTGACAGTGAGGTCCCTGCTACGTTAGCGCTCACAGAATCACATCAGCTCCTTTCACCTGGGAGGGGGAAACCGGATTAAAAACAATAAATACTGATAAAGGAAAATGACTGACTGGGAACTCCTGGCCTTAGGGAGGGGCGAGTGACAGGAGAGAGTGACCTAGAGACAAAGAACCTGGCCACACTCCTGAGACTTACAGCATTTATATCTCCTGCAAATGCAGAGATCAGAGCTCTGCATAAACAAGTTGGGCAGGAAGAACCACCAGAGTCAGCAAGGCACCAGTATATTACCTACAAGACCTGGATTTTTATGCCATTTTATTCTCTTTTAATATAACCCAATAAATGTAATTACTTTGAGGCCCCTACTCATCACTCTGCAAATCTAGTATATACTCTATAGTTTTGTGAGCCCCTGTGACTAAGGCAATAATAAAATGTGCATTAGATTAACGAAAAACATTGTGGCACTGTCAACATGGTTCAATGGCTGAGCATTGACCTATGAACCAGGAGGTTGTGGTTCGATTCCCGGTCAGGTCACATGCCCAGATTGCGGCTTGATCCCTAGCATGATGTATACAGGAGGCAATCCATCAATGATTCTCTCTCATCATTGATGTTTCTAGCTCTCTCTCCCTCTCCCTCTCTGAAATAAAAATATATATATTTTTAAAAAGAAAAACATTGTGGGCTATGGATAATCATTAGTTTATGTACATGTCCATTTGTGTGTGAAAATATGAGGCACCAATGGTGACTAATGACTATGAGGAAAGCTACAGAAGCTGTTGGTGTCCTGGTCATATCTCCTTTTATCAGACACTATTTTATCTCCCAGCTTTTGCAACCTTATTTGGAGAATTTTCCTTGGCTGATGTCTTTGTTCCCCTTGCCCAAGATACCTGGGAAGATATAGCCCTCACCAAGAGATGGCCTAGCACTGCTTGATGGGGGGTTGGGGAGAAGGGGGTACAATAGCCTGGCCTTCTGCTCAGTATAGGACAGCTCTGAGGTCCAATTTACACTGCAGAACCTCCCCCTCTTCAAACATCAGGCCAAAACTAGGCATCACTTGAAATCACATCTTCTCTTCATGTCTTTACCCTTCCTTGTCTTTACCCTTCCTTATCTGGTCTCCTCACCATTATAGGTTTCTCCTAAAAAACACTCCGTCAATAAAGTATGCAGCCAAATCTCTATCTTAGCTCTGTTTCTGGATGACTCAACCTAAGACCCAGGGTTAACAGAATCAACAAAGACCAGACTCTCTTGAGGTTGGTTTACCAGTTGTCTGACAGATAAATTGAGAAGTGAGACCTATTGTGAGGTAAGAGGAAGAGAGCAAGTGGGTACAGAACTTATAGGTAAACAAGAATGCATTCAGATCCTTCACCAAGTGGTGAAAGGGGTACTTGCATGGATTCTGTCCAGATAGCACATGGTGTAGTGCATTCTGGGATTCCCAAGGCCTCCATCTGAGACAACACCTGAAGCAAAGCAGGTGGGGGGATCTTGGGATTCAATCTGCAACATTCTGTGAAGTCAGAGACCATTGGTGCCATTGTGAAGGAGGACCTGTCCATAGGCCTGGTACTGTGGTGGCCAAGGCAGGCATGGTCACTCCATGAGAAGATGAAGATGCCAAGAGAACAGAATATCTGTCTGCTCTCTAACAAGGACAGGGCAGGCCTACGCCTGCAGAGACTAAAAGGTGACTGGTGACTATGTGCTCTGAACACCTGGATGGCTGAGTGTAAAATTGGGATGTTTATAGTAAACATCTAAATGACTCTTGGAGTCAAAGCATCTCAAAATAGGATACTGCCTCTGTATCAGCCAAGGTTCTCCAAAGAATCAGAATCAATAGTATAGAAACATATTTATTAATTAGAAGAAATGAGCTAATGTGATTATGGAAGCTGAGAAGTCCCAATATCTTCAGGGCAGCTAAAGAGCCAGGACAGTCCAATTGTGACTCTGTCAGTCTTTTCCTCTATTCAAGCCTTTAACTGATTAGACAAGGCCCACCCACATTAGACACACCCAAAATAATGTTTGAGCAAATATCTGCACATCCCATAGTTCAGTCAAGTTGACATATAAAATTAATCATCAGGGCCTTAGTTACATATAAACCATCTCTGCCCTCAAGTTCAAGTACCAGGTGTACCAGTTAATGATGCAGATTTTGTAACCAAAGAAAACATGATAATTTCAAGAGAAACATCAAAAGTGCTTTATTCAAAGTAATGTTCATCGCTAGTTACAAATTTTCCTCATCTTCAGGTAATTTGTGGATACCATCCCAATAGAACTTTTCTTGTTTTGAGGCAAACCATTCAGAGACCCAATTTTCCACTTCTCTGTACATTTTGAATTGCTGCATATAAAGTGCATGTGCCATCTATTGGAATAAGTGGTAATCTGAAGGAGAAAGGTCTGGTGAATATGGCAGGTGGGTTAGTACTTCCTAGACAAGATCTTTTAATGTGTCTTTAACTGGTTTTGAAGTGTGTAATGGTGCATTATCATGAAGCAAAATTACTTTGCCATGTCTTCTGGCACATTCTGGTTGTTTCACAATCAAAACAGGATCAAATTGATTATTTGTTGTCAGTAATGATCAGTATTAATGGTTTCACATAGTTTGAGAGGCTCATAATACACCATACCTTCCTGATCCCACCAAATGCAGAGTACTATCTTCTTTCTGAAGTGATTTGGCCTTGCAGTAGATGTTGATAGTTGACCTGAATCAACCTGTGGTTTTGTACGTTTGGAATTCTCAAAATAAATCCACTTTTCATCATCAGTCAGAATTCGATACAAAAAAGACTTTCTTTGGTGCTGTTGAAGCAACATTTTACTGATGACTTTTCAGTTTTCTATTTGTCTTTCATTCAGTTGATGTGGCACCCATTTTCCTTCCTTTAAAACCTTTCCCATTGTTTGCTGAGCAATGTTTAATCTTACTGCAAGTTGTTTTTGAATTTGACATACATCTTCATCCAATAATGCTTGTAATTGTTGGTCTTCAAACTCTTTTGGTTGACCTGGATGTTCTTTGTCTTTTACATCAAAATCATCACTTTTAAAGCATTTGAACTAGCGTTCACAAGTATCTTGGGATGGAGCATATTCACCATAAGCTTCCTAAAGTATTCAGCAGCACTTTTCTTCAAAATAAAGTAATGAATTAAAACTTCCCACAAATGCTCCTTTTTTTTGGTATGAAATTCGACATTTTTAAGTGTAAAACTATCTATGATGTTAACACCTTCAGCAAATTTGACATATAAACTTTTGAAGCTTGTTTTCAATACAACAAAATAGCATACATATTAAATCACATATTATATGTACATATATACATATATATAACTCCATCTATTGAAAAAATCCACATTATTAACTAGTATACCTACTAGATCAAAGAACTGACATGTTTCACAAATAAATACAGAATTATCTCTGTTGACTACAAATGTCAGCCAATAGCCTCAAGATTAAGAATGCAAAAGACAAATAGGTTCCCTAACAAAACAAATATTCATGAAATCTGATTAGGAATATTATGGGAAAAGATTTATGGGCAAAATAGGTATGCAAATATTAAAGGCAAGTTCAGGAACTCAGAGACTATACTCTTGATACATACATGGAGGAGAAATTTTTTTCTTCTTCAATTCTCTTACAATCTTTGTAAAAAACAAGAGTCCTGTTTTGATCTTTTTTTGTTTTTGACACCTACCACTCCAATTTCAGAGTCAGCAGCAATCATAAATATCTTACTAAATTTAATACCACTGTTTTTATTGTATTTATTTTTATGGATATCTTGCATTTATGACAAATGATTCTGGTCTTCCATTTCCATTTGTAATAATATAAAACTTTCCTTATAAATAGGTGTACATAATAATCCAAGTATATAAAAAGGTAAATTTAAACCAAATAATATAATAGGAGAGCAAATGAGACAAAAACTGTAAAGGTAGTATAAAGCTAAGGCTTCAGAAATACTTTTTCACATTATAAAATCAATAGTAACATAGACCAGGTTAGGAATATCTCAACTAATTTCCATTGATATTTCTATTATATTTAAATTAACTAAAGAATTTGAATCAAATTTCCTTAAAGTCAGATATGCCCACACCATATCCAAGTGGTTAATTTAATTAAGTATAAAGATTTACTTTCTGATTAAAAAAATAGCTAAGAATATTGACTTGAGCATATTCCATTATCATATCTATATCAGGAGACCCAAAACCTTAGATGTGTGGATCAACCACTTATTCTGTCCATGAATTCTGAGTTAGGCTTTTGCAGAAGGCACCAAGGGGACAGTCTGTCCCTGCCTCACAACATTTAGAAGCTAGAATCAACCGAAGGCTCAGTTCTTCACTTCATGCCTGGTGTTGGATGCAACCGCAATTCCTCCCCATGTGAGCCTCTCTGTTAGCCTCTACACCTGAGCTAGATTGAGCTTCCCACAGCATGGCAACCGGGTTCCCAGGGTAAGCATCCATGAGTGAGACAGACCCCTACGGAAGCTATATCCCTTTATCACCTAATCTCACAGGTTCTGCAATATTCCTTGGACCACATTCTAATTCATTAGAAGAGAGTCAGTAAGGTGACCCAGATTCAGAAATGGGAGAGTGGAATTCGACTCTACCTTGTATTGGAAGAATGTCAAAGAATATATAGGCAAATGTTATAAAACCACCAACAAAAGAGGGAAACTATCCCTAGCCCCTGCATCCTGGCTTTATCTGGCTCTTCTTACTGTCTTCCCACCCAATAATAATCACAATGGTGCTTGACCACATGCATTATTACATGGGGTGCTTTATGCTATTTGTTCTCAATTTCAAAGTTTTGACCTTCACAACTAAAAAAGTCTAAGGCAATGAAAAAAAAAGGTGATAAAGGAACAGATGAGAATGGAATGAGGGTTTGGAAGAAAGGAATTAACAGAGAGAAAAAAAAAGAAGAGAGGTTTATATTCCTTTTCTTTATAACAAGTCAGCGTTGAAGTGCTGGGTATTCAAAGGCATCTGTGCCAGATAGATTTCCCGAGGAGACAGTGTTAGCATGCATCTTTGAAGTCATGCATTTTATAAAAGGGTTCGGAAATCATTGAGCTAAACCTAAAAAAATAGAGCAATTGGCATCTTAATGTCAATGTGTCTCTTCTCTTTGCTCCAAAGTTCTAAACTCAGCTCTAACCTCAGACACATCATGCTGACATGTCAAAAAACAGGCACTAACTCTAATAAATATAGGCAATAAAATATTAACCAAGGTATGGGCTTACCTGAAAAGAGACAGTAAGTACTCCTGGGGCATACACAGCCCAGTCAAGCCAAATTCATTTAAAAAACAATACGACAACAACAAGAAGCAATTGTCATCCTACCAATGACACCAAATAATTTCTAATTTTCTCAATTTCTACAGTGACACCAGCATCAACTGTTCTGCAGTTGATTTGAAACTACAAGTTAAGTGACTTTGCTAATGATGATAATTTATTCCAGGGGAATAAGCAGAAGGATCAGAACTTTTAAATCACTGTCCACTTTCTATATTTCCTATGGCTACTGAGTCCCCAGGACTCATGAATTCCTGTGGTTCCCTAGTGGGATAGACTACTCACATCCTATATAAGGCAAAGAGAAGGCTATTCATGTTTTTCCCTAAAAGACTGATTTCTCCTGGACTCCTGTAAGTCTTAAGTAGTATCTTAGTTATGGAGTTGGTCACCCAGCACAGCCCAGTACATGGATTATAAGAATATGTTGGGAGGAATAAAGGAAGGAAGGAGGGAAGGAGAAAGTAAGAGAATACATCTGTTGCTTGAAGCTGCCCAGTTTGTAGTACTTCACTACAACAGCCCTAAAAAACCAATATACCACATTAATGCAACAAATACCTATAAAGCAAACCTACTATGTGCCAGTGCTCTCTACTAGGTGCTCAGCCTTCTGAGATTAAAAGGGGAAACAAATAAAACACACCATTACCCTTGAGGAACTCTCAAGGGAAAGACACATGGATGAGATTTGCCTGGAAAACTCTACACACACATAAAACCTCATCAAATCATTTTCACTGCTTCCCAGAAAACATCTCCTTGAGGGTGCAGAAAATGGTGGTATAACATTTATTCAGAGCTTACAGAGTGTGGTTTTCAACCCCAAGGGCGATGAAATGATTTTGATTTAAGCCAAGATGAAAATGCATGGAAACGCTTTCCCATATCCAGGAATGTTTGTCACTTCACTAGGGGAACAGGAGTGGGTCTGTTTCTCCGAATTCCCCAAACCAAGTGGCTTTGACCCACCCTACTGAATAATGTAAGGTCATGCCAATAATTTTAATAGTTTATTGGAATGATGATCTTCATGGTGCGTACCATGTGCTAAAACTATCTGCTTAATTTCTGGAAAAAGGAGGAGCATACATAAATGAAGGAAATTGTGCTAAAGGTTACATTAATGCAAGCTCTTATTTTCATGGAACACAATAGAAAATCTAAACTACAAGTTGACACACAGATAACAGAATCCAAGTATTTTATCAACTGGGATTTTGTTCATCTCTGGTAACCACAGCTCCAAGAAGAGAACCCAATCTGTGACAGGCACTCCCTAAAGATTGAATTACAGATTATAATCAAAGAGGTGAGATCCAGAATAGGCGATGTGGCAAAGAAAGGTTAGGTCTTCACTCAACTGTTTCTCTCTTCTTGAACATCCTCACTTCTTGCCCATGGAATGTGGTGGACACCCTACTTCCAGGTCCAGCCCACAGAACACCCCATATGGCTGTGTGCTTTTTCTTCTTCCTCCTCTGCTGGGCCTGAACAAGAGGGTAGTGATGATATAAGAGATCCTAGGGGGATGGATGGTGAAGCTCCTGGACAGCTAAAGTCTAGGTCCCTGCATGATCCACAACAGGCTGTAACCAACCCTATAAGTAAATTGCACTTCTGCCAGCCCTATCCCCACCCTCTGGTAAGTACCAGTCTCAATCTGTTCTCTGTATTTATATGCTCTTTTTTAAAATTTCATTTAAAAAATTTTAATGCTTTTTTATTGATTTCAGAGAGAGGAAGGGAGAAGGAGAAAAGGAGAGAGGGATAGAAACATCAATGAGAAAAAATCACTGATTGTCTGCCACTGGGGATCAAGCCCACAACCCGGGCATGTGCCCTGATTGGGAATCGAACCAGTACCTCCTGGTTCAAATGTCAAAGCTCAATCACTGAGCCACAACGATTGGGCTACTTTAATTTTTACAATTCCACACATAAGACATATCATACAGTTTGTCTTTCTCTTATTATACTAAGTCTTCAGTATATTAAGAATTAAATGTTAAGTCACTGAAATTGTGGGGTTATGTTACATGAACCAGCTTAGTCTGACTGATAAAAGGAACAAAGAGCAAGTTCCATATGGCTGAGATGAGAACACATGTGGCACCCAAATCAGGAGTGATCCCACAGGGAGCACCAATGGCCAGGGCAGCAGAAAGGCTGTGGTCCTTACAGAGCGCCTCTCAGAATCTCTGAGATGTAGACGAGGGGACCTAAATGGGGATAAAAGAAGGTGGGGGAGAAGCATAAATGACTATGATGAAGCTGGAAGGAGACAAAGGTGCAGATGAGACCAAGGCAGCAGATGCATTTTGTGGCATATGTTCACTGTGACTAGAGCCCGGAGCAACTGGCACCAGGCAGTCACCCTACCTCTCCTGCCTCGGTCCACCTGGGGGAGATCTTTTTAGCAAAGGTCCCAGACAAACGAAAGGACCTGGAAGCAAGAGGCTTTGCTTGGTGGCGCTGGGATATTTCAAAAACGTCCCAGGTGACTCTAATATGTTGCGAGTTGAGAAGCACTGAAGGAGAGGGAACTGATTGCAAAGCACTTGCTCTTTCACTTTGGAGTACAGTTTTAACATGGGTGGTTCAGACTGCCCTGAATGTCACACTTAAGATGTCTAAAGAAAAGAAAATGCTGTCTTTTCCTGCCTAGGACAACACGTTGTCAGTCCCATGGCTAAATACCTTATGCCCTTAAACATCCTAATATATAAAAAGAGCTGAGTGACATCACGACCGAATGGGCGACCCGTCACCATGAAGTTCATGGAACACCTCTCTCGGTCCCCACTCTCTCTCCACCCACGAGCCGCTCACCATGAGGGGGGCCTGGCAGCTGGGTGGGACTGGGGACTGTTGAGCAGTGGTGGGGGGCTGCTTTGTGGGGTGATGGTGAGCTTAGTGGAGCAGTCACTCAGGAGGCAGCGATTTCGCCAAGCAGTCATGGGGCGGGGGAGTTTTGTGGAGCAGTTGCGGGGTCAGGGAAGTGTTGAGGAACAGTGGCGGGGCGTGGGGAGTTTTGCAGAGCATCCAGCGGCAGCAAGCTTTGTGGAGCAGTCAAGGGGGACCCTTGCAGAGCAATCAAGGGGCACAAGCATTGCAGAGCATCCCGGGGCAGGGAGCTTCATGTGGCATTGCAGGGAGGCAGAGGCCATGCGACGGAGGCCAGGCTAGGCCTTGGGACCCTAAAACGCTGGGCCTCTAGTCTATAAAAATAAAAGCCTAATATGCTAATTAGACCGCACATCCTTCCGGACAAAGCCAGGGCTACAAGAGAAGCCCGGGTGCCTGCAGGCCGTTGGAGGGAAGCCCAAGTCTCGGGTGCCAGAGGGAAGCCAGTGCACGCAACCTGGGGAAGGAAGGCCTACTCTTGCATGAATTCCATGCATCGGGCTTCTAGTTTCCATATAAAAAGAATAATTATTTTCACTACACAGATTAAAAAAAAATTAACAAGTAAATGTAAGCAGTATTACACTGTATTTAAAACCTGAAGGAGAAAGGGCAGGGGGAGGGTTAGAAAGAATTCATTCTTTTCATTATGGAAAAATACTCCCCCTACCTCCCCGCATAGACATAGTGTACGGTAAAGCTATTGCAGAAAGCATAATGGGCTATACATTACTTATGGCCCGTGCCAAGAGCGACACACAAAGCATGTGTTACTCAAATCAAGAACCAGGGTTTTAGGAGATGCCAAGCTATCTACAAGTGATCACCGATACACCACCTCCAGCGCATAGACTAGTAAGGGGCAGGAGCTGGCAACTGCAAATCCCAAGCCTAACGGGGTCCCTCCTGGCACACTGATCAGCGGTCCTGGTGGTCTTTCAGCCACTGGGGACCAGCTCTGGGTTTCATTCCGAGAATGGGCTGGGGGTGAGGAGGAGAAGGATGTACTTCTCTTTGGTTAGGACCAAATTGATTTTAATGCAGTTTTGTGGCTCCTATTTAAACAGCTGTTTATTCTCTCCCTACGAAATTGTCTCATGTGCATTTGGAGGCAGCCACTTGGACTCCGCTTGTATAATCGACTTGGTGAACAGCCCTAAACCGTGGAAGAGACAAACAAGCAGGGACCGGGGGAAATTTATAGTGTAACCCAAGCTCTCAGGATCATAAAACTCGGGTGTTTTCTTTTATATGGTCAGGGCCTCACATTCAATCCAAGGGTCAAGAATTTAAGACACGGGCAGGGTTCCTAGGACAAATATGGTGGTCTGAAACCCTAAACATCTGGCTCTGTTTCTCAAAGGCACATTATGCTATAGGATCCCAAGGCAGATTGGCCGGTTCCTACGGACTTTTCCAGAACAATAGTGTCATTTTAGAAAAGGAAAGAGAAGAGGAAAGAAAAAAAATTGCAAATTTTAAAACATAAAGTTGTAAGTTTCTTTTCGTTTTGGTGGTGTTGTTTAAAAAGATATGGCTACTGGCAAAGAAAATTTCTTGGGAGAAGGAAGAAAATAATTTACAAAGAGCTATATACCTGTCATGCTCAGATTATTAAGATTCTCTCTGTTTCATACATGCACATAATCTTCAAGTCTATCAGACAAATCACAGTGGGCCTATAGTCTTACTGGTGGGGTCTAAAAGAAACACATCAATTTTCAAACACTAACAATTTTAAATTAGGACAAGAAGGAATATTGTTAGTGAACCGAGAAGCAAGAGGGAGGCATTTCAACTTGCAAAATAACAATACGATTAAATTGAAATCGTTGTTTTCTGAACACAGTCATTTTATAAAATGTACAGTAACGCTTTTATATGTAAATTATCTAAACTCAAAAAACCTTTCACTTTAAATTGAATTGAGACTAGCTTAGAGTAGAACACTTTGGTGAAAACGTGCTTAAAATGACTAAAACAGCAAAGTGAAACAAATAATATTTTGAAGAAAAATACTGCAAATAAATGATAGGATTTCCTATCTCTTTTTTTTTGTTTATGTGTTTTGTTTTTGATTGATGCATGTTATACTTAGAGAAACAGATAAAAACCCTGCCCGCAAATTCATTTTTACTTGCTGCTGCTTAAAGCTAAGTGATATTTCCTATTTGCCCATTATAAATGTTACTAATACATTTCAGAGTGGGTAGGCACATATGAAAAGATTATGAGCCAGCATACAATAGGACAAACACACTTATCTGAATAAAGATGCTTATTTCAAAATGCTCCTTTAATATGTCCAGAGGCCTTGTTCCCTCCCTTTTTAAAAATCTGATTTAAAATTCTCCTCCTTTTTTTTAATTAACGACACACGTGTCTTCCATTTATCAGCATTTCATCTTGGCACCCTTCCTTGAGTGGTTGTGAGAACATCTGTAGACTTTTTCAGTGCACATGTGACTATTCTCCCCAATGAGACCATGTACTCTTTAAAGGAATGCTTGGTATCTTTTGATTTGTGTTCTTTTCCCTGATCCAGCCCCACCTGACAGATTTAGCAAACTGTGGTCTCACAGGACTGAATGAGCAGGGATCGTTAATGAGATTACCAGCAGAAGTCTCCCCAGAATAACCTCCCACCACGATCATTCCCACTGAGTGGATGGCTGGGTGCCAGGCACCCTGCTTAACACAGGACGTGCACCGACTGCTGCCGTGGCCATGGCACAGACTAAGAAAATGGGCTTTGAGGGGAAACTGATCACCCACAACCACACGGACCATACGTGATGGGGCACGGATTTGAAACCTGGGGTGTGCGATGGAGGGCTCATCATCTGGACCAGCACTCCTTGGATGTGTTGGATGAGAATTCTGCTTGTCCATTCACCCCTTCAACACCACTGACTGCTACAGTGCCTGGTACCTTACAGATTAACAGCAACAACCAAAAGAATGAAGCGTTAGTTCAAGTTAATTCAAAAGAGCCCTGCATGCTGTTTTCCCGGGGTCATGTCATGAACTGGTGCCACCCACCTCACCTTCCTCTCTCTCTTTATCTCTCTCTCTCTCCTCAGGTGTATGAATATCTTTATCCATTCCTCGCCCATATTAACCCACAAAACAATCCCTGGCATTTATTAAGGAATCATTCAGTCTTTGTCTCCTGAATGACTACTTCTGTTTAAAAATATTCTTAGAGAACCCAGGAGTTTCCTAAGCTATATATTTTCTTCATTCAGAATATGGAGAGAGGCACAGAATGTGTCAATATGCATATTAATTAATTGATTTATATTGTGATAAGTAATTAAACATTATGCCTTCCATTCAGGAGTGGAACATAGGAGAACCTTCATATCTGGTTACAAAATTTGACTCCAATTCAAAAATTGCCAAAAAAAAAAAAAGTATTACATTCATTTAACTCCCAACACTGTAAAATCCCGATGATAACTCCTGAACCTGTCTCTCTCATTTTCTTGGCACCACAATAATTCTTTTATGATAGCATCCAGTTAGAATCCCTTATAAAATTTTCTCTTAACATGGAAATGCATATGGGCTCTGTGGTACAACAGCTGCAGAACTACATAATTGTTTACAAATGTGCAAAATAAGTACCCAAACCAATAAAAAATAATAACTTGGGCATCTATAAAGAAGAGATACTATAAACATGCAATAGCTCTTACAAATAACTGTTAAGGCAAAAATACAACCACCAAAACCCCTTATTTCAAAACCCCCTTCTATAAAGCAAATAGTGTTGGCAGTCTGGCAGGCAAATACCATTGTGCTTTCCCAAGCAAAAATGCTTCTCTATTAACATTTATCATTTAAGGTGCCATTAAAGTAACTGCAGTAAAAGTGGATCTATTTACAATAAGCACTTGGTGTTCAGTCCACTATGTTGTGTGTAGGATTCAAACCACAACACAGCTTTCCCCCCCTGGTCAAAGAAGTGGGAAGGAAAGAGAGAAAAATACAAGTATGAAGCCATAATGAGGAGAAAGAAGAGCTATATAGATCCTTCCTAATATGTCTCCATCTACTGTCTATCATAATCCTTTGCTAGATCCCTCAGAGCCCAACCTAAGGGAATTATGCATTGGCTATTACAAAGTGCAATGAAGTCCCTGGGGGCTTCTGCCTGGAATACTCTTCTCTTCCATTCTACCTCCAACTCCTATCCACTCATCAAAACCCAACTCAACTGTCCCATCTCCCAGAAAACCTTCCTTGCCCAACATGAGAACAAATCATAACCCTCATAATAGCACCTCCAAACCCAATATTCTATCAGTTCATGCACAAAATACACAATTGTTGATCACATACCAAGAGCCAAGTGCTATACAAAAGGTACTAGAGATACAGCATTGAATAAGATGCAGAAGGAACTTATTGTCAATTAATTAATTAATTAATTAATTAATAGTATGGTATCAGGTAAAATTATATTTTATTATTTTCAATGATATTTTTCAAGTTCCATATTTATTGCAATGATAATGCTATCTCCTACAGTAGACTATATACCTCTTGTATCTTTATAGTTATAGGGTTTCTCAATTTAGCAACATCTATTGAAATGATTTAAATTAAATTTTAAAAACATTTTACTATTAGCATAGTCTGGGTCAAGCACTAGGCCTGAGGAAAAAAACGAGATTTATACAAAACACCTCTGCCCTCAATACCTGGGCAACTCTGGCAATGATAATTATTTTCATGTGATAAAACCACTTTAGAGAGCAAACATACTTCCTATCATCCTCACAATGAAAAGTGTGATGGGCCCCATTTTACAGCTGAGAACACCAAGGCATTTTCCATCCCCTGGTCCTGGAAAGAGGCAGGATATGTCCCTTTTGAAAGTGAAAATTAGAGAATCAATGTCTTTACCTGAAGTCGGGTAAAGAAAGACTGACTGAAGAAATAATTGCCCAGGAGAAGGGAGATGGGGAGGATAAACTCAGGCTGCAGACCAAGGGCTTTGGCAATGGTTAGCCAGCATTTAAAGAAAGGCCCTGTGGTTTGATAAAGGACACTCTCCCTTGTGGTCCACACAATGTCCCATGGAGTTGCTCCCATGGATTCCAGCTAGCACAGGTCACAGATGATTTCAGGTCCAGAGGGCAGCTGCTAAAGGAGATGCTCTCCTCTTTCTGAGAAGCTTTGTTCTGGATTTGAATTCATTTAAGTGGCGTGTGCACAGAGGGAATGTGTAAGATATGTTTACGGAATGACTGTGATCAATACTCATGTGTTTATAAGTGGGAGTGTGTGTGCAGCAGGCTTCGAGGAGGCTCCAGTGTGCTCACGCTTTAACGTTGATCAATACTCCCAGTCGATCACTAACAGGGGAATCAGAACGGATATTTATATTCAAACTGTGCAGGGCCCCCTTACAGAAGGTTCTTTCATTTGGTCTGTCTGTCACAAACACATTTATCAGACGATGGTATACGGGGACTGGACTATAAAAACACATTTTTAAGCGTTAAGGTTTATCATCCCGTCATCTGTTCAGACTTTAATCACCAAGATCTTTGGGGCTGGCCTTTCAAACTATTATTCCTGAACAGCTGTATGCTCTAAAATTGATAGTCTTCTTAGTTGATGGATCCACAAAAAAAATTGTTAAATATTCAACACAGCTCTGAATGGCTGCAGCTATTTAGTGTTAAAATTTCCCTCCAAAGCACTTGTAACAGTCTCATACGAGCAACCTGCTTCTATTTGTTGAAGCAATTATTCAGCCAGGCTACCACTGAATAAGCCCCAGAAATGGTAAATTTCTTCGAAAGGGATAGTGATATATTTTAAAATGTATATACATCCACATCACTTTGAATATTACAAACAATTTGCATGAACACTGCAGATTTCACAATATATTTGCTTCTCTATCATGCACAGGCCAGACTAGCAAGAAAAAAAAGCCAGACGCTTAGAATCTTTGCCTAATTTAGCTGGCTTTAACGAAACTCATTTGCAATATTCTCCTATTATGACTTGGACCGCCTGCTTTCTAAAATTCCTGTTGTGTGGTCATTAGGCCCCCAAACCAGGCATAGGCACACAGATAAGTTACTTGTGGTCCGGATGCCAGTAAATGAACAAGCAGAAAATAAAATTGTGCAGAGAAATGAGAAATACGCACAACCCAAGATCCCTTAGCTTTAACTGCCTCAACAGAATGGGTGAGCTGCCATCTATCAGGTGTGGGCCACACAGAGGAGGAACACTGACAGGCACGGTGGGGTGGGGGTGCAGGGGGGGCCCACACAGAGGCCAGAGGTGGCCATTCCATGGCTTGAACGCGCTGCTTCCCAACGCAATTCTCCCGGCAGTTAATTGTGTATGCGATTTGTTGACTCTCAAGGCCATTCTGGAAATGAGTCCCCAACCACCCTGAATGCACAGGCCATTGGGTAGAAAACATGTGCTCAGGGCTCCAGGTGGGAAAGAGGAGCAAGTCAATGGGGGAGCTCCCCCCACAGCAAAAATCCCTGCCAGGGAAAGAAACACATGAAATAGCGTAAAATAAACAACGGCTCCTGGCCCAGGCTGGCAAGAAAGCAAACGGTGGCTCTGGAACAAGAGGCCTGACACCGAGCAAATTCCGTGTGAACCAACAAGTGCGGAATGGCACCGCGGTCTCTCCTCATCCCTCCGGACCAGACCCAAACCTGAAGGACACAGCGGCACCTTCACCTGCGAGCCTCTCGGCAGAGCCTCTCGGCAGGCAATGGTTCGGGAGCTGTTCCAATAAAGAAAAGATGTACACAGTCTTTATCAGATGAGAGCGCTGTGGCAGAGATGAATAGAATCCCTTTGCAACATCCATGGCTCACGGAGGCGGACCCTGACAGGGCCGAGGACTTCCGGCAGGCTGGCCCGCTCCCCCAGCCCCGCCCCAGCGTGGCTGAGAATCTGTGGGCTTTCCCTCTGCCAGACACCAACAGCTTCTCTCTGTGATCACTGCTTAGCCTAAATGAGTTAATCTCGTTTTCCAGATGAATTGCTATTTTGTCTCCCGCAGGCTGTGATTACAGGATAAAAGTATTGTGTTAACAGGAGGGCTGGGGGCCCTTCAGCGCTGCATTCCATGCCAGTTCCCACCCTCACCTTTGCCTCCCCTTTTTATTTTTAATGGAGTTAAACGAATGGGAAGAATAGTAGGGACCTGGGAACTGACTGTGCAGGGCGATAAACCTTTCAGATGAATTATGTCATCGCAGAAGAGGTCAGAGGGCCGATTTATCTTCATGTTTTGAAACACAGTTTATGATCCTGACAAAATTTAAAACACATCTAGGGCAAAATACAGGCGTAAATGACACTGAGTTTTCAGCTCTCGCCTTTTTTTTTTTGAATTGCTCTTGAAACACATCAGTCAGCAAACAGGTCTGTGCTGAGGGTCTGCTCTGCAGAAAGCCTTCACTGGGTCCTCTGGCAGATATTTTTAATGGCCAACACCTGGGTTCTCCCCCAAGGCGCTGTCTGCCTCTGTGACTGATTGTAAACACCATTTTTCTTCATAATTAAAAAAGTTACTTTGGAGTATAGATAGTAATAAATACCCTTGGAGGCAGCGGTCGTGGTTCTAATCCACCTTTATGAGCTGTAAGGTGTTGAGCAAGTTGCTTAACCTCTCTGGGCCCAGCTGTTTCATCTGAGAAGGAGTAATTACTCCCACTTTCAAGGTGTTGCAGTAACATACCCAAAACTTTTAGCAAGTTTCATAAGGAATAACTTCAAAAATTATTATTTCCCAAGGGAGATACTGAGTCATAGGATGATCTCAAGACTCGGTGCTAGCAAGGATAAGAAACAAAAGGATGCCCTGGAGCGGCCAGATCTAGCACATAAAAACACAGGACGCTCAATTAAATTCTAATGCCAGACAAGCAACGAATAATTTCTTAGTATATGTATATTGCATACAATTTTTTTCAGAATACATATGTTCCAAATATCTCATGGGCTACTCTTATACTAAGAAAGTATTTGTAATTAGGTGTCCTATATGTTATCTGGCAAGGCTAGTTTTAGGGGTAGAAGTTGAAAGACCAAGCAAGACTGAGTCTTATATACTAGATGGGGATAGAAAACATAATTCTCTGAGCCTCAGCTTCTTCATCCATGAATGAAAGTATGTAACTCTAAATATAATACCTGCCTAGTTTACACGGTTGTAGTGAGAATCAAATAATGTACGTCAGTGTGTTTTGTAAGCTGTAAAGTATCATTTCTTTTCATGCCTGTGGTTTTGCTTGCTTGTTTATAGATACTTTAGAATAGACACCCTAATGTGCACCTAATTTTACATGAGGTCTTATTGGGATGAGAAGGGGGGGGTAGGGTTTGTCCCTGAGTCTTCAGGTTATAGGGAGTGTTAGGACATCTTCTTTATTCCCAGAAGGAAATGGGGGTCTCCTCCATTCCCTGTGCACACCCAGTGCAGCACCTCCAGGGCCCTGTGTCCTCTCAAACCCACACTGCCAGGTTTCGAAGGAGAGCACCTTTCTAAGCATGGTCTAAGGCCCCTGAAGTCTGAATTGGGTGCTTCCCAGTGTAAGGTGCCCCAGATTCCCATACAGTAGCAGCTGAGAATAAGCAACTTCTATATTCATTATCCTCCCGTTGTGTGTGTGTGTGTGTGTGTGTGTGTGTGTGTGTGTCTTTGAGATGGCGATAGTAAGCTGCAGATGCTGGGTACTCCGGGCAGCAAACTCCTGAGGTGTTCTGAGCATTGTCCCCAGCATTTAGACCAGGTTGGTGAACATCCTGGTTTGACTACACCCTGGATCTCTAACCTCAGGCATGCACTTAATGTCATTGAACAGTCAGTTTACGCAACAGGGATAAGGAGACCCCGTAAGAGTTGCAGGGAACAATATTTAAGATCATCCATTTAAAAGCATTATCTTACTTGGTTCACAATTAGTATGAAGCAACTAGCAATCTTTTTTCTTTTAATGAAGGTAAGCACACTAACCAACAAATTCCTAAATTATTTCAGATAGTTAACACAGAGTGGTCTTACATTCCTGCATACCTCTCAATCCACAGTTACAACAGAGCACCAAGTGGGGGCGATGGGGAGGAGGTGCTCCAGCCTGAAACACTGGAGCATCACTGACTGGAGCACCCCCGCCCGCCTCCCCCACTCTGCTCCCGACTCCCGACTCCCAGGCCAACACTCCGGAGAGAAGGAAGCGGCAGCAGATGTGCCTGCTGGGTGTGTGTAGAAGAGGTGTGTGATGCTGTGGGTGAGGAGGCACAGACACACA
The DNA here is from genome assembly GCA_011751065.1 of Lasiurus cinereus. Classification (NCBI taxonomy): domain Eukaryota; kingdom Metazoa; phylum Chordata; class Mammalia; order Chiroptera; family Vespertilionidae; genus Lasiurus; species Lasiurus cinereus. The sequence goes on along the minus strand of JAAGEH010000452.1, from coordinate 19,717,325 downwards.
CACCTTGCTGATGTTTCATACACTGCACACTGATTTTCAAATATTTAGGGATTTTACACAAGTGTTGGGGGAAAATAGAGATTCTACATGCAGGTTTAGTCTGTCTACAGCGCTTTTTAAGATATCTGTAGAATGCTTTAGTTCCCAAATGAGTACTGTTCTGAGAGGGGGTGAGGGATGGGGAAAGGGTGAGAAGAGAAACAAACCTAAGCCCCTTAACATTCAGACTGAACGATCAGAATCAACACTGCAGCAAGGCTCTAGTGACAACCAGCAGTCAATTATGCAAACAGTTTATTCTTTCTTTTCTAAAAAAATCATCACCCCAGAAGTTTAGAGAGAGGAAAGGAGGGGGAGAGGGGAAATAACATCAACGTTAGGGAGAAACATCTATAGTTTGCCTTCTGCATTTGCCCTGACCAGGAATCAAAAGCACAACCTAGGTATGGCCCTGACCAGGAACTGAACCCACAACTTTTTGCTGTACTGGATGATGCTTCAACAAACTGAGCCACATGGCCAGAGCAATAATTTGTTCCTGAAAGAAAACAAGTCTATGTTCTGTGTAAACTACCCAATAGTTTACATGGGATATGTTCTTTTGGGTTCTCCTGGATAACTGATTCACTTCCCCAGGCAGTTTGTACCTAAGTCAGTTGCAAGGGCAGGACCAGGGGCCAGGAAGAGCCTTCTGAGAAGGTGAGGATCACATCCATCAGCACCATGGGGACATGTCAGTATTGAAAAAGAATGGCCAAGAAGGTCCTCCCTCTCCTAGACGAATATCCAGTGCTTTCACAATTGGACAGACACCTGTTTCTCAGGCATAGGGGACTAAGTACCAAGCCAGAGAGATGCTTGAGAGATGTTGAGTTCTCCTGATCCTCCCCTGCAGCTCCTTTCTAGCTGACAAATGAGAAGATTGAGGAAGAAAAGTAAAAAATATTGAAAAGGAGACAGAGTTAGGGTCCAGAGAAAATTATAGATGGAGCCCTTGGCTATAGAAAGGAAGGTGAGATGGAATCTCAACGGGCTCAGGCGCTCCAAAGAGAAGGTTGTTAGAGAAAATGCCTAATCTAATAGCAGGGGCAGAAAACGGCTTCAGAAGCGTTAGCCTGGCTCTGGAAAGCAATAATAAATGTGTCTAAGGGTGTGTGTGTGTGTGTGTGTGTGTGATTAAAAGTTAAAGGCAAAAAGCTGGCCTTGATGGTCTGAAAAATAATATAGGGTCAAATGAGGAAAAACTAGCCAAAGAATACACACATATGTATCTAAGGTATATGGGTAAATCCAATCCCCTGAAACCTGCCATTTCTGACTGCAGACAAAGTATATGCCAGTAGGTGTAAGCTTCTTGAGAATACAAACCTATCTTAGTCATTACTGTATCCACAGCATCTAAATCATGCTCCATACTAAATAAATGTTACTTAGTGAATAAATAAATGAATGCCTATACTTAACAGGTCTGATTCCTTAATTAAGATACACTACTACCACCTGGTGGCAAAGTAGCAAAATTGCAGGAATAGGGTTTTTATTCATGTTCTAGTTTTTAAAGTGCTCACAAAAGCAACATATAAATGGCTTTATACAAAGTCATAAAATGTGAAGAATAGAAGCAAGAAAGTCCCCCCCTCAAAAAAAATTAAACTGTTTTTTTTGGTTTGTTTTTTGGTGATCCCAAACAATATCAGCTTTTCCAGTCCCTTACTGTTAATTATTTATTTCACAAAATTCTCCTAGACTTTTTAGGCTACACAACTACAGATTAAAAGCAGAGCTAGAGTTGGGTTTTCCCATTAGCTTAGCAAGTGCTGAAGGGGGAGGAGGAGCTTGATTGACAACTGACAAACCGATGACAGAACAAAGGCAGAACCTCCACTCAGGAATACTGCCCATTTTCACAGCCGCGTTTGCCTTCCCTTTTCATATTCTCTCAGAAGAAGACCTTTTGACTCTTTGTGCTCTGCTTTGTATTGTTTTGTTTTTCATATAGACCATGTTGTCAGCTAGGTCCGGAAGCTACAATGAATATAAAGTACTGGGCAGGACAAGGTTTGATAAATGTAAACAATATGCATAGAGAAAACCTCTCAGATGAAAAATCCACATACATTTTTAGCGGCCGTCAGACTGAATGCAAATGGCTTTGGAAAATATAAGTGGTTGGCTTTTTAATATCACAGAAAATCACAGCCTTTCTCTCTAACACCAAAAATACTGCTGCACTAAAAAGGAATAAGTAACTAAATAACCCAGACAACAGACTTTCTGCACCCAAAAGCCTTTGCCTTTGCCCCAACCTTAGAGGTAACGTGGTACTTCTGGAAATGTCAAATGAGAGGTAGGGTCAGAGAACTAGGGCTGCTGCTATTTTTTAAGGCTCCCCCTTTAAACATGCACTTCATGTTTTAGAGGAAGAAGCAGCAATTAAAGTAAAAAAATAAAATAAAATAAAAGAGTTGGCCCCGTTTAAAAATGAAGCACATAAAGTCAATGCTTTGGGGTTGCTGGGCCTCAGTTGTTTTCCAAATCAACGCACTGGCAGTCTTGCCTGAAAGAAAGAAGTCAATAGAGAGAAAATAAATAGAGCATTTCTAGAACTCACCCAGCAGCTCGGAAAACTGTCTGCTTACTATTACACAGTTTTAACATGTCATAATCATTTTCACAGTAAAGATACCTTTCCTGCCGTTTAGACCAAGAATGCATGACTAATTTTAACCACTTGTGCAAAGTTCCTAATGGAAATTTCAAACAGCTTATATGGATTAGAGTTTTGAAACTGTATTGAGGGAACAGCAATAGATACCAACTTGGGGTGCTCCTCACATCAACCCATCAATGCCTAACGAGTTACTGAGTAACAGTGGGCAGTTACACCGTACTTACAAAAAAAAATATGTCTTCTTGGCACTGCGTGTATTATATATTATACAAATGAAAAATAAAACCAAGAGTCCTGAAGATGCAGACAAATGAGAAGGGAAGGTGGGCCTTGTGCTGGAGATGAGCAAACTCTAGAGCGCCCCCTACATGTGATCTCACAAAGTTCAAATCATACACTATTTGTTCCCATGTTATGGACAAAAAATGGAGTTCAGAGAGGTTGGACCACTGTGTGAGGGTAACACAGTTGCTGGTGGTTAAAAAGAAACTCCCAAACTACCTGGCTGGCATGGTTCAGTGGTTGAGCAGAGACCTATGAGCCAGGAGGCCACAGTTTTATTCCAAGTTGGGGCATGTGCCCCATTTGCAGGCTTGTCCTCCTTGGGGATGTGTAGGAGACAGTCGATTGATCATTCTCATCATTGATATTTCTATCTCTCCCTCTCCCTTCACCTCTGACATCTATACAAATATAATTTAAAAAAAAACAAGACAAAAAACCTTAACACTCTCCAACTGCCCCTTTCCACCATGCTGAGTAGATTGACGGCTGCACAACAATGTGAATCCACTTAATGGCAATAATTGTACATTTACAAAATAGTAAATTTTACGATATGCATAATTTACCTCAATTTAAAATAAAAATCAAGTTCACAAACCCTCTGCCACTGAGATTGAGAATAAAATGATTGTAGTCATATATCTGAAGAGTATTCTGTTAACCCTGCCTCTTTGCCCACAACCATGCCAAAAATTCAGAGCATTAAAAAATAATAAGGCAAAGTCTTTCCTTTCAGGAGGTCAAAGTCAGTGGGACACTTGGAAACCTATTTTGGGTTTTCTTTCCCTATTCCCCAAATTAAGCATTTGTAGTTTCTGGGATTTTTTAATCTCCCCTATGAAGTTCCTAAGTTCTACTTGTAAACAGTTCTCATAAGAGGGGAAAGGAGAAGCAGAAGTGAGGACAGGAAGCAAACAAGGTGGATGGGCTGCTGGGGTCATGAGGGTAGCTATGACACGGAGAGAAGGGACCGGTTCTGGTCTGGAAGGAGCAGGGAAGAGGGGAAGAAAAAAGTTGACATTTATATCCTCCTTTCCCCCTTCCAGTTCTTAAACCTACCCCTGGTTAAAGCCCAAGTCCCTCAAGCCCGATGCCCGATGCTCCATCCTCTGGGGAGTCTCCCCTGCTCCCACTGATCACTACTGGAACCTATAATTCCAGAGATTGGCTTTTGAGATCCATTCCCTCAGGAAAAAGCAGCAAGTTCTCCTGTGCTGACTTGTAAGAGAGGCTTTGGGGCAAGTGTTTGATGCTGAGACCCCGGGCTCCCGAGGTGTAGAGAGGTGGAAAGGTGCCTGTTGTTGGAAGGCCTCAGGCCTCAATCCCAAGTCCAGTCCTTTCTCCTGCAGTGAGCCCAGTGTGATTAAAAAAGGAGCAGCCCTCGCTGGTTTGGCTCAGCAGATAGAGTGTCAGCCCGCGGACTGAAGGGTCCCTGGTTCAATTCCAGTCAAGGGCACATGCCCAGGTTGGGGGCTCGATCCCCAGTAGGGGGCATGCAGGAAGCAGCCCATCAGTGATTCTTTCTCATCATTGATGTTTCTATCTCTATCTCCCTGAAATCAATAAAAATATATTTTAAAAGAAAGGAAGGAAGGAAAGAAAGAAGGAAGAAAGGAAGGAAGGAAGGAAGGAAGGAAGGAAGGAAGGAAGGAAGGAAGGAAGGAAGGAAACCCAGACCCATTAAGCAGTTGCTGCTCCTGGTCCTGGTTGGGGCTCCTGCAGGAGACAACCAATCAATGTGTCTCTCTCAATATCTACTAGTATGTTTCTCTGTCTCTCCCCCTCCCTTCCACTCTCTCTAAAAATCAACAGAAAAATATCCGAGCGTGAGAATTAAAAACAAGAAGAAGCAGGGAGGAACACTGCCCCAAGTACTTCCCAACCCCAGAGCAAACCACTCATCTCTAAATATGCTCTGAAAATGTGTCTCCTCCCCCTCCACCACACACACACACAATTCCTGATAGAAGATGGTAAAGGGTGGATAAATGCTTACAAAAGAAGACTTGACTTTGGGTGATGAACAATACAATATACAGATGATGTAATATTATATAATTGCATACTTGAAACTTATGTAATTTTATTAACTAATGTCACCTAAAAAAATTCAGTAACATGTTTTAAGAAGGAAAGACATTTTTAAAATCCAATTTCTCTTAGATTTTTCCATACCATTCCCAATTCACTTTCTTTACCTTCAGCTTTCTACCTAGAGATTCAGTCATTTCACCTGCTCCCTGCCTACTAGATCCTGGTTGTCAGGATTTTTCTCTCCCCGCTCTATCACTAGGAGCACTGCCGTCACTGAGAGGAGTTCAAGCTGTAGCCCCAAGTGATGGCTCACATCAGATTCCATCTCAGATGGCCGTGTCCTTAACCCAATTCTGAAGGGCTCTTAATCTAACACCTTGGCTTACAATACACATCCCCTTTGTGTGATTTCTTCAAGCTCTTCTCTTACTAGTAGTTCCCAAGTTCCTCACACAGACTAGAAGGAGAGAATGAGGGAGGTGGATGGAAAGATGGGGTGGAGGGGTGAAGAGTTGTGAAAAGGAGTGAGTAAAGGGAGGTGAGGGCGAAGTGGAAGGAAGCAGACCTGGGTTCAAATTCCGTATCTTTAGCTTCCTCACTTGTCAAATGGGTCCTGAGTTGGAAAGATTACAAGAAGTAAGGTAACTAAATAATCACAGCAAACACCCATGTGGCACTCATTACACACCACACTTTATTAAAGGTGCTTTATATAACATTTCATTTTTAAAATCACCCTGTGAGATAAGTACTATTATTATCCCTTATTTTAAAATGGCGAGGGAGGGGGGGGCGCGCTAACCGGTTTGGCTCAGTGAAGAACATCAGCCTGTGGACTGAAAGGTCCCAGGTTCAATTCTAGTCAAGGGCATGTATCTTGGTTGTGGGCACATCCCCAGTAAGGGGGTGTGCAGGAGGCAGCTGATCTATGTTTCTCTCTCATCGATGTTTCTAACTCTATATCCCTCTCTCTTCCTCTCTATAAAAAAATCAATCGATTAAATAAATAAATAAATAAATAAATAAATAAATAAATAAATAAATAAAATGGAGAGGGTAAGGGAAGATAGGCACAGAGAGCCCAAGTAACTTTCCCAAGACCACAATGCTACATACACAAGGCAGAGCCTGGATTCAAACCCAGGTCGCTTGGCTCCAAACTGTGTTCTTCCCATGACATTACTTTCTACTACAGTGTCTATTTAAGACACTTAATAAATACCAATTCCTTTCCCCTGCCTTTTGAGATTCTTTTCACTATAGTCCTTCGGGCTGATTTTCTATAAACTTTAACATTCCACGTGTTGTGCTCTTTAATTTTATTTCATTTGCTGAAAATCATTCAACAAATATTCATTACATATCGTGCTAGTGATGACCACTTCTCCAAGTCGGGACTCTAGAGGTCAGGCCAGTGTGACCATGAGGTGGTTGTGGCCAGGCCTACTGCAGGCCCAGAAATGCCACAAGGAGTACAACAGATAAGGATGACAGGTGGCATAGTGAGGGATGTCCCTGTCTGAGAGAAGGGAGACACCTGAGTGCTGGCACAGCCCTGTCATAGTCCTTGAGGAAGGATATTTCTCTGTTATAGGAACCACCCACATATTGCATCCTGTCTCTCTAGCCCCCTCTCTTCTCCAAGACAAGGGCTGTCCTGGTTACCCTGTGATGACTGGAAGTGCCAACTGTGCAGGGAGAGGACAGTGGCACTCTCAGCTAAGCACCATTGTCTTAGAAGATGTGACCAAGTCGAATGACCCCATGTGAGATACGCCAATAATATTTTGTGATCTGGAGAGGCAAAACATATATGATAAGAGTACAGAATTCCATCAAGTTCAAAGCTGATAGGGAATTGACCAGAAAATTATACAGAAGAGCCCAAGGAAATGCAAACCTCAACTGAATTAGATGCCATCTGGTGGAGGGTGCCAATGTCAGTAAGCAAAGAGAATAGGTGATCTGTCTCCTTTAAGAAATAGAATCATAGATAATCAGAGTCTCTATAGTAAAGGGGTTGTCCCAGAAGTTCAGGAAACCATGAGAAACAAGTTCACATCTGTGCCAGAGGCCTCCTTAGCTGTTAAGGAAACCTGTGTATGCTGAGAAAGTGCATGTAAAATTTATTACATGGCAAGCTAACTCCAATATTGTTTGGTGTAACACAAATGTTTCCCTTGTGCATAGATATGAATTAAACACAGGAAGACTTACTACACTGATGCATATCCTTCTAATATCCTTCTTTAAATATGAATAGGATTAGCACAGAGAGGTTAAATTACTTGCCTAAGGCCACACAGCTTGATATGGCAGGAAATAATTCTAAAGGCAGCCAAACTGCATTAGTTAAATACAAAAGTGCTATTTTCATATTAGAATTATATATAAAAATATTGAATAATCAAAATGGGAGAAATAATGCTACTATATTGGTACATTTTCACATGGGTCATATTTTATGAATTTGTAATGTTTAGAGTTTGGCCTTTGGGAGCCAGAGTTGGCACACTATGGCCCATGAATCAAGTTTGGCCTACCATTTGTTTTTATAAATAAAGTTTTATTGGAACACATCCAGATCTGTTCCTTTATATATTACTGCCTATGGCTACTTTCATACAAAGGCAGAGATAAATAGCTGGGGCAGAGACTATATGAACTGCAAAACCAGAAATAGCTGCTATTTGACCCTTTATAGAAAATGTCTGTTGACTCCATTTGAAAAGTATAAATTAGCCTTATAGTTTCCATTTTAAATGTGTAAGTGGTAATCACTATAGAATTGTGAATGTAAAGTGAAATATTACTACATTTTAAAAAGTGTCACAAGATTAAGAAAACTTAAGATTCATAACTTTGAAATTATATTTATTAAAAATATATATATATATACTCACACATACACACAAATTACTTATATGCCTAGAAAGTTTATCAATGAATGTACTTGAAAAGGAAAGTAAAATATTAAATTTATACATGCAGTTTACATTTTAAAAGTCTTTACCTAAATGCATGAGTGAGATAAACCCTTATTCTAGAACATCTAAAAAACGACTGCTAAAATTTGTCAGGCTTGTAAACAGAATGGTAAGAATTGTAAGGTGAACTTGAAAGCCTAGAGAAGAGCTGGGACTTGAAATGTGTGGAGTGAATGAAATGAATTTTAATTTTAAACATCGAGGTAAACCTTTGACACTCTCTTCTGCTGACAAAGGCCACCCTAAAGCCATCAAAAAACCTCATTAATAATCGAAATCTTCTCCTCTCTGCTTGTCAGTAGTAAATCTAGTGAAAGCACTCAAGAATCAAGCCCGTGTCTTCACAGTCACCCATGCCTGAATCCAGATCCAATCCGTGTTGTTTGACCTGGTTCAGATTGAGAATCTGAAAAAGGGAGACCTTTCTATGCCAGAGAATCCCACATAAGAGAAAGCTCAAGGGAGGATGCCAATGTGAGAGATCATTTTAAATGCATGTGTGAATGTGTATGTGTATAATGATGACAATGATAACACCACTTTATTATTTCACATAGCATTTATAATTCATAAAGCCCTTTCAAACTCACTCTCTCTCGCTTGATCTAATAAAATAATGTAGCAACTCGGTGATTAGCATGAGCTTTGAAAGGAAAGACCTGGAGTGATTCCTGCCTACCAGTGGCATGGCTCTGGGCAGACTGCATTTCATCTAGGTTTTCCAATGCTAAGTCAGGGGTAATAATAATAATACCCACTCCATGGGTTATTGTCAGGATCAAGATGAAGACTATCTGAAACGAGTGCTTAGCACGCCGCCTGGCAAGCAGTAATGGCAACAGGGACCTGAGCGGCTATCTCATGGCCAGAGGTCCCCTGTGAGGTCAGAAAGACAGTATTATCCCCTCTGTGGAGGAAGCTGCCAGACATCACAGTTTTAAAAGACTTGCGCAAAGGTATCCTGCCCACCGGCAGTGGGGCCATATTTTTGATTTCTACTTTGCCCCCTGCCTGTCCTGCAGCAGGTCAAACTTGACCAAGCATCAGAAACATGGGGAGGCCTTCTCACAGCAGAGGACACTCCCTGCCACAGAGGTTCTGATGCAGTAGTTCTGGCGTGGGGCTCAAGAACTAGCATCTTATGGAGGGTCCTGGATAGTATCATGCTAAGTGAAATAAAGCAGTCAGAGAAAGACAAGTACCACATAATCTCAATTACATGTGGAATCTAATGAACAGTATAAGTTAAAGAACAAAACAGATCCAGAGACATTGAGACCTGCAACCAACAGACTGATGTATTTCAGAAAGGGGGAGGGGGGCAGTGGGGAGAACAGGAAGAAAGGAAACAAAGAATTTATATGCATACTAGAGGCCCGGTGCATAGCATTCATGCACTGGGGGAGGGGGAGTCCTTCAGCCTGGCCTGCACCCTCTCACAGTATGAGACCCCCTTGGCCGACATCCCCCAAGGGGTCCTTAGTGCTGCCACGGAGGAAGAGGTTCCTGTCTCCACTGCTGCAGTCACCAGCGGTGCTCCCTCTGTGGCAGCGCACTGACCACCAGGGGGCAGCTCCTGTATTGAGCATCTGCCCCTGGGTGGTCAGTGCCGGTCATAGTTCGGCCTTTTGGTCAATTTGCATATTAGGGTCTTATTATATAGGATATGCATAGTCTATGGACAAATAATAGTCCAAGGCCTGGGTAGGAGGTGGGAATTGGGGGAGGGGTGTAAGGGAGAGAAAAAGAACATTTGTAATACTTTGAACAATAAGTTTTAAAAAAGAATTTGCATCCCTAAATTTTCTTAATTAAGAGTAATTTTTTTCTGCTAAGAAAAGAAAATCAACCTTGTTTCAGAATCTTACCTTTATACTTATACTAGAGGCCTAATGCATGACATTCATGCACTTGGGGAGGTGGGGTCCTCTCAGCCGGACCTGCGCTCTCTCACAGTCCGTAACCCCTTGGAAGATGTCCACCTGTTGACTTAGGCCTGCTCCCGCGCTCCCCTATAGGAGCGCACTGACCACCAGGGGGCAGCTCCTGCATTGAGCGTTGCTCCCTGGTGGTCAGTGCACATCATAGTGACTGGTAATTCTGCTGTTCGGTTGATTTGCATATTAGCCTTTTATTACATAGGATTTCACATCCTACATTTCCCTACTAAAATAATCATGTTTTAAACTGTTATATTTTGTAATAAAATTGAACTAATCCTGAAATTTAAAAATACAAAAACAATTTACATCTCTAACAAGTTCCCAGGAGATACTACTGCTGCAGGTTCCGGGATCCTGCTTTGAGAATCACTGGACTCAGTGCAGCGCCTGTGAAAAGTCGCACCAGCCCTTCCACAGAATATCTGGTGCTTGTTCCTGGGTCATTAAAATGTTTGGCACCTGGTCAATGCTCAGTGGATGGCTTTATTTTGTTTTATGATTTTACTTTGTTTTTGCCCTGGATTAATTCTGTCTGGCTCTTGATTCTCTTGGCTAGCAACTTTGCCCTCATTTCCTGGATCCTTCCGCACACAGCCCCTCTGATTTAGAATATGCTGTTTTCTTTCCAGCTGTGACCTTGGCTGCTCTCCACAAAGACTGCCTTTCCAGCTTGGCTCTGCTATCTTGATCCAGCCCCCTGAACCCTCCTTGGCAGGCCACAGCCTCACAGGTGGGCCCTGAGTGGCGTTGGTACTATCTGATACAGTCAGCTAAAACTCCATGACCTACCTCTAGCATGAAAGACAAGCTGCTCTGATGGCAAAGAAGGGCAGCAATGTGCCCCCCAAAATCATAAGCATGCAAACATCACAGATATGGCAAGGTGCATAGAAACTCACTGACTGTCTGATTTCCTGTTTCCTACTTATGAAAGAAGGGGCCACAGAGAGAATTACAAAGGAGTGGGGAGAGAAAGCTTTGCTCCCCAGAACTCAGAACATGTGAACGCCTGAGGATATAAATACTAGAATAATAACAATATTTTAAAAATGGAGCTTGTACTAGCAGGCCTTTCATAGCTTAACAGTATTTTGACAACAAATGTTCATATTTCATATGAAATTTATGAAACCTTTGTGCCTGTAATCCCATGAGCAGCAAACATGGTAAAAATGAAAGTAGCAAGCAGTCTAGATTAATAATGTTTTGCTTCATATTGGAAGAGCATTTGAAAGAAGAAGCTTGCTTTATCTATCTCTCGTTTTTACGATTCTTGTATTGGAACAGACTGGGGTTTCTAAATTTGGCTGGGAAATATTCATAGATGTGTTATTAATTTATGGGAAACTGAAGGACCCACCTCAAGGTTTAAGTAGGCCATTTAGAAACAGCAAGGAGTAGGTGTGAGATACATAGAAGAATGCGATGGAAAAAAACTGGGGTGCGGTGACTCGGGGCTTAAATCAAGAGCAGGAACAGTACATTCAGTAAGCCATAATAGCTGATATTCTAATAAACCGTTCTTATGAGAAAAAGCAATCTGTTCACGTATGAATTCTGCCATATGCTTCCATCTTTTCATGGTCTAGAAGGCCATGTCAGTAATTTCCAGCACTTCCGTGGGCATGTGGGCTGCCTTTGCTGGTTAATGTGAATAAATGGGCTGGATTTACTGTTTTTCTAATGCTCAATATACACACCATGCAGGCTGCTACTAGAAGCAAAGTGGAATTTATGGGTTTGCACTGAATTTCAAATGGATGAGGGGCGAGCCACGGAAAGCGAGACTGACATGTTGTCTAACATTTCTCCATGAAGGCTGCTCCCCTGACAAAGTGAAGGGTATTGTTTGAGGAGAGGGAGGAAAGGCCTCCCAAGGTTGTGGCTCTTTTGCAGCACTGGCGGAAACACTCAAAAGTTTGGCTGTAGCTTATACACAGGATCCCGCTCACTTCAGCTCTCCAGGTGACCTCTTTGACCCCAGCCCCAACCCATGATCTTCCCATTTCTAAATTACATTTAAATCTTGATGTTTTAATGTAGGGTTGCCTCCCTGCCGGCTAGGAAGAGTATATTTCTCAGATCAGTGAGCTCCACTGACTGGGTCTAATATCACATGATTTAATTTTGCATATATTAAGCCACAATTTTAGACTAAAAAGAGAAAGGGTATTAGCAGCTTGACTGATAATTGACAGTAGTGAAGAGAAGAATGAGGTCATACCTTCTCCCATATCAGCATTTCTCAACCTCAGCATGACTGGTATTTGTAGATGTGGGTGTCTTTGTTTTGGGGGCTGTGCTGTGCATCATGGGACATTCAGCAACATCCCTGGCTTCTGCCTACTATATGCCAGCATCTTTCCCACTCCTAACATGTTGTGGCAACAAAAAATGTCTCCAGTCACTCCCCCATGTCCCCAGGGGACCACATAGTCTGCAGTGCCTCAGAGGAGTGCCTGCCACCTGACATTATCCTCTATGTCTACGGCAGCCCCCTCTTTAACTGCAGTTTTGCATTCTGCTGTTTCAGTTACATATCTGAAAATATTAAATGGAAAATTCCAGAAATAAACAATTCCTAAGTTTTAAACTGTGTACCTTTCTGAGTAGCCTGAAGCCATCTCGCTTCATCCCTCTCCACCCCGAGACATGTGAATCATCCCTGGGTCCAGCGTGTCCAAGCTGTATACACCACCTGCCCATTCGTTACTTACCAGCCTTCTTGGTGACTAGATCTATTGTTTCAGCATCACAGTGCTTGTGTTCAAACAACCCTTATTTTACTTAATAATGGCCCTAAAGTGCAAGAGCAATATGATGCTGGCAATTCAGATACACTAACGAGAAGCAATAAAGTGCTTCCTTTAAGTGAAAAGATATGTATGTATGTATAAGAAAAAAACCCACATACTATCTATAGGGTTGAGTATTATCCGAAATTTCAGGTGTCCACTGGGGGTCTTGTAATGTATCTCCTATAGGTAAGGGGGGAACTACTATATTCAGTTCCGTGTACATATTACACAAAGATAAGGAGCCCTAGTTGATGTAGTTCAGTTGGGGGTCATCCAATGTCCCAAAGGCTTGCCCTTCGATTCCCAGTTAGGGCACATTCCCAGGTTGTTGGCTCAATCCCTGGTGGGGATCTTGCGGGAGGCAGCCAATTAATGCCGTGCTCCCAAATCGATATCCCTCCCCTTCTTCTCTCTCTCTCTAAAACAAAAACAAAAACACATACACACACAAAACACACACACACACCTCTTCTTTAAAAAACACACCAAACTAATGAAGATGAGTATCCATTACAACATACACCTGTTACCCCAATTGGGGGGAAAAAAGGAAATTGGAAAACGAGATCTAAAACAGGGATATATAGTAGCTGACAGAGAAGGCAGTAAGTCTTTGCAATGGAACTTGCAAGCGATCATGGGAATGAGGGAATATTAACTGGAATGTTGAAGGATACCCCTGTGATATGCCCAGGAATGTGTGTGTCTGGTGGGGGAGCCATGACAAAAACCTGGAGGTGAGGGTCACATAATTGCTTTTCAAGATGCATATTATCTGCAACAAAGCAACATACATCTATAATGTCTTGCTGAGTCTTCTGAGAAGAGAGATCTAAAAGGTTTCTGGTGAGCTGTAGATGACAAATAAAAATGAATAACATGATGTCACATGGCTGGACCTTTAAAGTCTTCTATGGACGGATCTCTCATAGCAAAGAAAATCCTCCGGGGGCGGGGGGGAGCGGGTGGAAGCTGACGGTGCTTCATGACTCATGTTCTATTGCTAAAAAATTATGCAACAGAGGCATTTTATTCAATAATATTTGTATTTGTTTTGCTCTAAACAATATGGTTTGATTTCCTGTGACTTCTGATAACCTCTAGCATAGCACTCCACCAGGGAAAATGAGGGATACTCGCACGCTAAGTTCAGAAGGATGAAATTAAGATTGTCTTCTTGGTTCCTAAGGGTCATAAATAACATATTTGTGGGGCTCCACTAGTGACCCATTGTGTCCTCAAGTGAAAGTTTCCTAAGACTGGGACGAGGGACTCAACCATATGGCCCCTATAGTTGAAGGGGAATAGTTATACACTGAGTGGCCAGATTATTATGATCTCTGAAAGCATAATAATCTGGCCACTCACTGTGTGTATTTTAGAGGTCCAGTGCATAAATTCGTGCATGGGTGGGGTCTGGCCAACTGGTCAGGGGGAGGGGACATGGGCGATTGGCTGGCCTGCTGGTCAAACTCCTGGTTGAGGGGACAATTTTCATATTAACCTTTTATTATATAGGATATATACTGAGTGGTCAGATTATTATGTGTTCAGAGATCATAATAATCTGGCCACTCAGAGTAAATCTATAACTGTTGCATGTAAGAGTTTGTTAGATGTCTTTGAACCCAAATGCAGATGTCAGCGAGGCATAAAGCTCCAGTAAAGGCAATCTGCCTTTTTGGTAAGGATTGCCGCTAAGGGTACCATGGTTTTCCCCACATCCTTTAAGAAATTCTTTCAAATACAGTGGTACCTTGAGATACGAGTGCCCTAACATACGAGATTTTTGAGATACAAGCCGTAGAGCAAGCGACTTTTGCTTTGAAATACGAACAACAGTTGAGATATGAGTAATCGCGCAGATCAGCTGGCTGCACACGACCCACAAGTTTACCGCGACTCGAGCGTCTCATAGTTTCCCACGCCTCAAGGTTACGGAACAAATTAAATTCATATCTCGAGGTACCATTGTATTCCAAAAGTCTTGAAGGGAAAAGCTGTTACTTCTCCTTCATTTGTGTTACAATTGAGAGCAAGATGGAGACGTGAACCAGGGAAAGTCCTGTGAGTTCTTTCAGGGCTCAAGGTCAACCACAGGTTCTTCCTAGTACATCAGTTTCTTTTTCTACTGCCTGGGCGCTAACAACTCTCTCTCTTTCAGGGTGGCTACAAGAATTAAGGGAGACGGTGCTTTTAAAAGCACCCAGTAGGCCAATTTCAAGTTTTCCTTTCTGTTGTCTTTGTCATATGACAAAGCTACATGCAAATGAATTGATTACAAGCCTTTGCAAAGAAGCAGCTAACAAACATCAGACATACAGGACTAAGAATCAGGAGTGGCCTGATGCTACAGGCAGCCTGGAATATGGAATTACAGACAATAGACACATGGGGCCCCCAGTGCATGTCTATCTCCCTACAGTACAAACACTAGGGGAAATACTCTGCTTTTGCCTTTATGAACTTCTAAAGCAATAAAGACGTGTATTCAAAGCACTCTTACTTTAAAAAAGAAGCCATTAATACATTTTATGAAGTCAGAACCCATTAGTGAAGATGTATTGAGTGTGTCTGCTCAGTGAGGATTATCAAAGGGGGTCTAGGAATGGCGTTGCACATATAGATTGGGGCCTGGTTTTACAAACGATAATGCCTGCAGAAGCCTGAACACAAAGAAAGTCTTTGGCCGCATGCAATATTAGAAAATACTCAAGTATTGACACAATGCAAAGAGACAGCATCAAGCCATTCAGGGTAGGCTGACGAGTGCTCTTGAAGCATAGGCATATGCAATGCATCCTACTGTATGGTTTATACAGAATCACTGGCAGTGCTTAAATAATTCAGGTACTTAATGGCAGAAGTGTATTCGTACATGCATCCCGGCTGTAGCTGGAAAACACCTAGATGGAGGAGAAAAGACAAAGAGCCAGGTAAGGTGTATTCTTTGAGTTTGAGACTATGAGTATTTTGATATGTGTGTCCTATTTTGATATATGTGTCCTATTTCCTATTTCAGATCTCCATTCAACAAACATTTCTTAGGTGACAACCCTGTCCACTATATGTATGGTCCTGACCCACTAAGAGTTGTCAGCATAGTGGGTAGGGTGTTTTAAAGAAAGAATTATTCTGACATTGGTTAAAACAGTACAAAAGACTTTATTTAGGAATATTTTCATAGGTATCAAGACCATACCAATAGGGGAGAGAGATCAGACTCAACTTCGAACACAATAAAGGCCACAAAGAATTATAGCCATGAATGGGGGTGGAGGGCAGAAAGGAGGGGAGTCATCAGTGGATGAAAATTTTCTAAGAGGAGAGATATTGAGGGTAGGGGGGATTCTTGCTAAAACTGACTTAACAGGATTCTTGCTGCAGGCAGGCTTGGGAGATCAGATGTCAAGGGTGGAGGGATTCTCTTTAAACTGACTTAGCAGGATTCTTGCTGAGACTGGGTTATGCAGACCTGAAAAGGATGGGGCCAAGGTCAAGGCCTAATTGAGAACTGGCTCAGAGGAGCAGACTAAAGTTTGTTCAAGGAGAGTCTATGTCTGGGGCAGAAGGGAGGGCAGGCAGGCTTTGCCATAGGACACTATGGGAGTCAGCAAAGTTTTCTTAAAGAGACATGGTGCTCTGGGTGTCCAGAAGCATGAGAAGGAATTAGCAAAGAAAAAATTTGGCAGGTCACAGCATTGCACATGCAAAGTACAGTTGGTGACCTTCCAGTAATTATGTGTGGCTAGAATAGGGTTTCTAAGGACCAGCATATGGGAACTGGATAATCCTTTATTTTGGGATGTGTGGTGGGGGGAGTGGGGTGTCTGTTTTGTGCACTGTAGGATGGTGAGTAGCATCCCTGGTCTGTATTTACTAGATGCCTGTATCCCACTTCCCCTGGCAACCAAAAATGCCTCTAGATATTGCCAAATACATCCTGGGATCACTGACTCTGGAGAAGGGTTAGTGGGCCAGAAAGAGGGATATTTGGAGGGAGCAGATGGGGAAAAGGGGTAGTACATAGTTTACCTCCCCTAGGAAGGCACAGGTGAGAAGGTTTAAATGTGTACAATGAAGGCAGGATCTTCTATTCTGATTTCTTATGCAACAGAGGAAGGAAAAATAGAACTGAAGTGAGTTAGTGCATGGAAACCTGGGAAAGTCGGCTTTGTCAGAATCTTCCCTAAAAATATATATTAAAGAAAAAGAGCAACTGATAGCCTGACTCATCGTAAATGATCTTTGTGAATTACGGTTTTCAGGTAAGCTTTCTATTTCTGATTAACAACTAAAGATGAAGAACATGCAACAAGAAACATGGAGATATTTCCTAGGGGTTAATGAATCACCAGTTTCAAAATATTTGCATGTCTTAACACTTTTATCTATAGTGAGGCCTCACTATTTTGTTTGTTTGTTTTATTTTTTTCCACAGCTTACATTGGAAATGCATTCTTATTGCAGAAAACTTTAAAGCACCAAGAGAAAACAATTCCTGGTCTATGTGCTTGGATTGTGGCTCTGTGACATGCCACAGAGATTTCAAAAATTATTTTCTCATTTGAATAACCCCTATTTCAGCAACAATCAGCAACCAGCCAGGTAGCAGCTTCATTTGTGCCATCCCAGATCTGACCTCACTTGCATTTTCTTTTTTACTTCTGCTAGCACAATTAGCAAAACAAAGGCAGTGGGTTATTTAACATGCTTTTCTAGCTAATTTCTAATCTGTTATAATGCATGAATTTAAAAATGCCTACTTGAGAGCTTCAGGGATTACTAAATAATAAACCCTGAAGGTTCCAAAATCCGGTTAATAGTCAGACCTGGAGAATATGAAATATAGTGTTAATTTAGAATAACATAATGCCTAAAAATGAAGCAAGTTAGGTCTAATTGAGCTATGAACTGCTTGCCTTGTATTGTGTAATGGAGGCTATGCTAACAGAGGGTGGCTGAGCTATAGATAACCATTACTCTTAGCAAATATGTTTATTGGGGTCTCTCTCTCTTCATTACCCAACTTCATAAAGTATATGCCTGCATATTCCGATAAAACATGGAACAGCGAGGCAGTGTCACAATTAGGATGCCCTGAGAAGCTACATCATAAAACGGTATCTGTCTCCAAATGATTGTTCACTTAACCATGATAAATATTTATCAGCAAGTAATAGAACAGATCCTTAAACAACAATGGCCCAAACTGAAAATGAAGGAAGAGGACTTTTACGTTTCCAATTCTCCTCTTTTGATAAATGCAACCCTTTAAGCTAAAAAAAAAATGTGATCTGATATGAGGATTTTGATTTTAAATTATAATTATGCCACAGGAGCATTAAGAACATATTAGGTTTATATTTCCAATATCTACTTTAAGGTGACTGTTCTATCACCAGTCAAGACAAGAGAACCACGCGGATGAAATGAAACAGTAGTAATCTGGGTGGTTATTCAATGAACCACCTTTTATATGGTCGTGGGAAAATGTGTTGTAAATGATAAAATAAAGATGAAAATATACTCTTTAATGATCCCCACTGACTCACTGATAGTGATGTGTCAAAGGAGGAAACATGAGAACTGAGATATATATCCGATATTCCGTGTCACCCACCTGGCTCAGGCCCTAGCTGCTGGAAAATGGAATCCCTATAATACATGTGGCATGGTGTGTGGTCAAGGGGAACCGACTTTGCCTTCCTGTGTGGATTTCCAAAACGAAGCCTGTCTCCTGGCAGAGATAATGGTTCTGTGAGTCAATATTTGCCTCTGTTCGACAGAGGGCTAGGGAAGGCACAGAGAGGGAGAGTGGAGGCCCCAGAAGGATGTCCTACAGCTGTGGTTCTCATCTGTTGTGGATTTGCATCAGGATCCACTGAGGGCTTGTGAAAACCCGCAGGGCTGGGTCCTCTCCCCAGGGTTTGATTCAGGGTGTCCGCGTTGGGGCCAGATGCATTGTAACCAGTTCCCAAGTGATGCTGCTGCTGCTGCTGCTGCTGCTCTGGGAGCCAGGCTTTGAGAACCAGATTCCTACAGCAAAGGAAGGATCCAGAGGGGGAAACTTTAAGGGAACATTCGCTACTGCTGGCATGAATGTCTCTCCAGGCCACAGATCCCAAATCTGCCTGCATTTCCTTTCCCTTTCCTTCTTTCTCTCATTCCTATCTTCCACCCCCATTTTTTCTTCCTTCCTTTTATTTCTTTTTCTAATTCCCAATTTCTGTTCTTCCTACTCTTTTTCTCCTGTCCTTGTCTCTCCTCCTTTCTTCATTCTTCCTTTCCCTATCTCATTCCCACAATAATTAACTCCCCACCACTAAGCACAACCATGATTACAAAGAGACCCTGAACAGGAGAAAGGCCCAGACTTTGTTCCTTGGCAAACAATGAGGGGCAATTTTCAGAGATGTTTCAAAGAATGACATTGAATTCTGTGCTAAGCATTCAATAGGAGCTTCTCTGCTTGTGCATTTAACACCGCATAAGCAAAAAATATTGCTGTGTGAAATATTATAACATACCTACAACATTTACTGCCTGATGTACTGTTGGTAGATGGAGTGGTTTTCCAGCATTAATTCTCATTTGGGGGCTATTCTTACCTTTTAGGACAAATAGTCCCCAGGTCTCATTGTAAGTTGCACATAACTCCCTTGCTGGATGAGGATTTATAACAAAAGTGACTATTATGAGATCATTCCTAGGTGAAGAGCTACCTTAAACAGACTTAGCTCTTTATAGCCTCATTGTGTCAGACTCTGAATATTAGACACCTACAAAAACCTCACAGTGAGAGTTATTAAGCTGCAGAATAACCTCCCAAGGGAGGTCCCAAGGCCTCATCACTTGAGTCATTTGAAATAAGACTGGACTAAATACTTGACTGCAACATTAGCGAACAGCCCTACCCTGGCTGAGGACAGATGAGATGACCTCACAGGTCTCTCCCATCCCTCCTGGGGTCATAAAATCAGAATGGAAACTCTGACTAGTCACCATGCTGAGACTGGAACAGTACAGAGCATTGTCTCAGGGGCTAGACCAGGTTACAGTAACATCAAAGATTAACAAGTGGGCCCCATCAGGTATGTAGGGCGAGGACATCCTAGAATACAAATCAAAGTGGAGACATTCCCAAATGAAGCCCATGATGTGCTTTGCACAGATTAGTGTGAGACTATAATGCTAGTGTGTTTCCAGGTTTCTCATTCGTGCTAGTGAGTTTTTTCATGGTCCAACTTGGAGAGGAGTGAATTTCCAGGATCCCTTTTTTGTGACGATGTGAGTGTCATTAAAACAAGATGAGAACAAAGAGAAGCTCAGTTAGGTGATGACTGCGCCATTTCCATAGTTCAAAGTAATGTGGCCCATTATAATTATAGTTCCAACCAGGTGACATTGAGATGAACATGGAGAAAGGTAACTGCTGTCCTCCATCCAAAAGTCAGCTCCTGGGAAAGGGTCCTTCTCAGCCTTTAGCAGGGGGAGAGGAGAGGAAGGGAGGTTCTGCGAGGCTCCGCGTGGCCTCTCTACCCCAGGGACCATGCAGCTGTGAGGAGCAGCCTGAGCCAGCAGGCATGCTTGCACTAAATTAAGGTCCCATAATAAATCTGAGGCAACTGCAAATGGGTGGGGTGAGGAGGAATTCTGGACTCGATCTGACTCAACATGCTCAGCTGCCATGTCAATTCAATTGGCCTTAAATGGCAAAACCTCAGGACACTGGAAGGGACCAAGTCATGCCTGCCCACTCATGTGCTCTTCTAAGGAAAACTCCCATGGTCCATGGATCCTCCTACCGAAGCGGGCATGTTTCATGCCCAACACTGCTCCTTTCTCTACTCTGAATACAGCTGAATAGGCCTCGGGTCTGATTATACCTGAGCCAAGGGCAGTCAATCCAAAACTTGGTTTGCAGTTTACCAATGAAAATGATGACTCATACCAGTGCATTTCCTACACCAGGGAATTGGGAAACAGACTGTGAGCAAGCTGAAGCAGGGACAGCTGATGGAAAGATGCCACAAGATGGAGTTTAGTTGCTGTCATGAGCAAAAAAAGAGTGGGCAAGCCAGAGTTGTGAGGGAGAACAGAGTCTCGCAGTGGCAGAAGCAGCCCATCGGGAAAAATAACAGTGATTGGGCAAGAGGCCACAGAGGACAGGTACCAAAGCCCCTCATTCACAGCTAGCTTGCCAAAATCTCTTAAAATAAACCTTTACTTTAGAGGAGGTGACATGAGTGTGACTCTATTCCTTGTGTCCAAAGAGGCCTAATGAAGACACTAAGCGAATCTGAATTAGACTTCATGATCAACTCTTCAACTCAAACTATTACCATTATAAATATATATATGTAATATATCTATATCTATATATATATATTGTCTCCCTAAAACATATGCACTTTGAATGATTATAAAGTCAGTGTTTAACATACAGTTCATTTTCAACTTCATGATCAACTCTTCAACTCAAATTATTACCATTTTATATAGAGAGAATCTCCCTAAAACATATATGCATTTTGAATGATTATAAAGTCAGTGTTTATTTACATACAGTTCATTTTCAAAATTTAAAAGAATATATAGAAATGAATAATTATTGTGTCAATGCCTATTTTCAAACTGATGATCATTCTGGTCCAAACACTGCTGATAACACGAAGCAATAGAATAGCAAATATCAAGAATCATTTCGTTTGGTGTATATGTACCCTCAATTTGTCGACTGTTGCTGGTTTTGTATTGTAAACTTTAGCTTGTATATAACCCAAAAGTCTAGTGGCACTGACTAGGATAAATTTTCTTTGTTCAAAGCTTAGTCTGGCTTCCCCCATTATTTTGAATGCATTAAACCTGAAAAGGAGTGAAAATTAAGTGAGTTATCAGCTGTTAAACATTTAAGCATTTAAATACATATTATATTATATATAATTATATATATGTGTATATATATACACATATACATATGTGTATATATATATGTGTATATATATATACATATATATATAATTTTAATGAGAGGAAGGGAGAGAGAGAGAAACATCTATGTAAGAGAGAAACATCAATCAGTTACCTCTCACATGTATCCCAACCAGGGATCAAACCGCAACCTAGGTATGTTCCCTGACCAGGAATCAAACACTCTACATTTTGGTGTATGGGACAACCTCCAATCAATTGAGACATGCCGGCTAAGGCACTACCTAGCCAGGATTTGGTAATTAATATCAAAGCTCACTCAAGATCATGGCTTACCAAAGGTATTGGAAACAAGAGCAAGGAATACACAGGGTTTTTCCTTACCTGACATTGGAAACAGAATCTGAAAATTTTCAGGGAATATGGCATCTGGACTGGGATCCCAGGTTTTGAGTGATTTAGCCTTCCTCTCCCACCAGAGCTTAATCTATGGTGGCAGTCTAGAAATCACTTACTAAAATTTCTAATCCTAGAACAGAGGTGTCATCCTTATCGCATTCTCCACTTGGGGGAATGATTCTTCTCCCCTTGTTGCTGATGTTCAATTACAGAAGCAAGTGCTTCCAAAGGGCCCACTTGGTACTAAGAGTTACCAAGCACCGTCTTAGCAGTGGGCGAGTGCATTAAGGCATTATCCATCCTCCCAGGCTGTGGAGGAAGGAATGCACAGGCCATATCGGTTCCAAACTGCCCAGAAGGGGTGGAGTGCTTAATTAAGGAGTGACACTGAGTGCACATCTGGAGACACAGCCATCCCCATTGGTCCAGACTGACTCAGAGTTGAAAGGTTCTGTAGTAGTTTAAATCCAAGACAGCTAATTCATAATAAAAGAGTGGCATGGTGCATGGGCTCAATTTTCAAATATCAACAAAGTCTAGCAGATTCTGATTGGTGAGTATAAAAATAATAATTAGAAAAATATTATAATAGTGACAGCAGATCCTTTTTGCTGAGTATCTACAATGTCACTGGCTGTAGGCTTTATATATATTCATTTTCTCAATTCTCACAAGAGTTATGGGCTCGAAGAGGAATTCCAGGATCATCTGAGGGCTGAAACATCAGCATCATCTGAGAGCTCACTGAAAATGCAGAATCTCAGGCCCCAGCCAGCTACAGCATTAGGGGCTCTCAGGGAAGGACCCGGGAGTTGTGTTTTAACAAGCCCTCCTGGGGATTCTCATGCCAACTAAGTTTAAGAAAAGAAGCACTGACTTCGAGAGTTACTTCCAAAGACCAAATAACTAGGAGGCAGCAGAGTCAACATGAAAAGCTTTGTGCTGAGTACTGGAAACAGCCCTAGCTACCTCAGGTAATTAACGAGGAGCCAAGCATGGGCTAATCAGGTTAACACCTGTAATATGGATTCCTCTGAGATCAGGACTGGGAGCCCTCACACTCTGGTCTATCCCCAGAGACTGTCTTAATGGCCAGAGCCCTTTCTATCCAAATTGTGCTTCTTTCCTTTTATGTATACTAGGGAACCTTGGCTGAAACTAATCCCAATTTATTCAAGTCATGATTACAAGGGCTCTGATTCAAATATGTACAGGGTCTCCTTTTATTTCCTTATAGATGGGGAGAAGAACATTAAGAACCAATGCAGCATGCAGTGTACTAGGCACTGAGCTAAGGACCCTAGACCAGCACTATCCAACTTCCCTCAGTGATGGGAATGTTCTCTACCTGTGCTATCCAATGTGGCAGCCATTAGCCACGTGTGGCTGTTGAGCACTTGAAATGGGTAACCAATGGACTGAATTTTAAATTTTATTTTAAATTATAACTGATTTAAATTTAGATAGCCCCATGTGGCCAATGGCTGCCTTATATGTTAACCCAATCCTAGATGCCTCTTATTTAAACTTCACTCTCAGCCTATGAGGGTAGAGGATAACATTATGCCTGTTTTGTGGATAAGAAAACTGAGGCTTACAAATGATCTCAGAGCCATATAGCCAGTTAGTAGTGGGGCTGTGGTCCTCACCCAGGTCTATTCTGACTCCAGGTGTACAAGGCACCCAGCATGCAGCTGCCCTGGGTTAGGCAGGCTGGGGGGAGCCACTGCTCAGAGCCCATTCTAAGCAAAGGCCATGCCAATAGCCATTTGGCCCCTGAAAAAGTTGCACCCGAGCATTTCATTCTCCAAGCAACAACCAGTGCTGGCATTCTCTTGGCAGCCTTCAATGAGAGGATGTTTGGACGTTATTCTCCTGTTATTAAATGTGCATTTTCCACTTAAAAATAAGGAGCTTCTGTCAGAAATGATTTATACGGAAACAATACTACTCCTGGCAGAGAAACAGGAATAGGAGCGTTTTCCTGTTTCTTTCAAGATAAAAAAAAGAGAGAGAGAGAGAGAGAGACGATGCTGATAGATTCACTCTTTAATGCATGTTCTTTGAAGAACTGCCCCTCCTTTCTACCCCACCTTAGCACCTCCAGGATGAGAAATGGCTCTGGGATTGCAGGGACATTTGAGCAACCCCTGTCTCTCTACATAAAGCAGGTCACTGAGACACAGTCCTCCCCAGCTCCATCCCATATTCTGTGCTGGTGCCTCCAGCCAGTATCTTCCCCAAATGTCATTCCTAAGGGTCTGGACACATACTCCATCCTGGCCGCTATCCTTGCTCTCCCATCTCCCTGCCCTGAGGAAAGGGTCTAGAGCCAGGCTGCACTGACCTTTCATGCTGGGCCCATTACCCACATACCTGCAGTGCCACCCTGGGCATGTGGCTCACCCTCTCTGAGCCTCAGTCATCTCTACATAGGCTCCACTGAGCACGTGACCTTGTCCCTGACCTATAAGAGGGTCTGGAAAAAGATGAGTTGCTGTCACCCCTCCTTTCTAGTCCTCAGTCAAGAATGCACTTTGTAGTTCTTTATATAGTTATCACATTGTGGGCGTAGACCATTGGCATGACTGTGGCTTCTCTTCCTTCCACACTGCAACCAGCACGCAGCCCTGCACACATGGGCACTAATTAAATATTTATTGAGTTGAATTTCTGTAAAGATTGAGGACAACCTATAATAAGCAAACCCATCCATCCCATCTTTCATGTATTCATTTACTCAAATAATATTTATTAAGCACCTACTCTACCTACTAAGTGGCAGGCATGGATATTGGCACTCAAAACACAGTAGGGACCAAAGCAAATAAAACCTTGAGCTTTCTGGACTTTTACCATCTAGTGAGGGAGGGGAATGAGACAATTACTAAATGAACAGATGAAAAAGAGAAACAGTGTCTCTCAGATGCAATATATACTACAAAATAAGTAAAATGGAAGATTGAGGGAGAGCATAGTTCAGGGAGAAATTAGCAATTTTAAATAATGTGGTCAGGGAAGACACCCCTGAAAAGGCAGTATCAGAGAAAAGATTTGAAGATGTTGAGAGGGCTACTTTTTAGAAATATAAGTAATTTGGAAAACAGGAGATTATAAGCCGAAGATATGCTTGGTTCTATGCTCAGAATATAAAAAGAAATAAAACATGTATTTTACTGACTAACCTTGGTTCACATGTTTTTATCCATTTCAATACCAGCTAATACTTATTAGATGCTTATGATGTCTCAGCCATTGCCCCAGCACTTTATATAATTGAGTTCACCATCAAGAGAAAAGGAATAGGCCAGGGATGGAAAAAATAAATTTTATAAGCCCCAGGCAGGCATCAGAAAGAGCTAAGGCCAGGCATATGACAATAGGGAGTGGTGTGGATTGTGGCAACATGAGAGGACCTACTCTACCTATTGGACAGCTGTTGCTTAGCAACAGAAGATGGAAAGGTTTAGGATCCCTTAATCCTCTGCCTTTTCCAGAAAGGCTGGAAATCTGGATTTTTATGTGAAATTTCCCAATTTTAAAATCTTGGCAAGCAATTAAGTTTTCAAAAACATCATGTGAGCAAATATTTTTTAAAAAATGCTTCAGGATATATTCAATGTCAACAGAGTTTTTTCAACGAGTAGATGGGAACCCAAAACATTTGCACAGCTCCTGTACCACAGACAGTGTCGGCCTGCCTGGAGGCGGGGTGCAATTCCTATTTGAAAATAGCCTGATTTCTTGGGACCTCTTGTATGCCTGCACAGGGGAGAGTGAACTTTGGGATCTGTAAACACTCTGTTCCTGTATGTGAATGAAATATGCTGCCCATTGGGACTTGAATGCAAACGTAGTTGATCATTCATTTAAAAATATAGTACTTTTTGTTGCTTAATGGTTTTTTTCCCTCTTACATTCTACCAATAAAGATACATTTGGCAAAATCATCTTTATTCAAAACTGTTCTTCTTCCCATTTCACTTGCTATTTCTAAATTATTTTATCAATAATGTATTAAAGCAATACTAAGAAATGGAACAATACTGCACCTTTAAGAAAATATTATTTTTCCCGAGGTCCTATCAAGGTAAATTTCATCAGTATTCAAAGAATGAGCAAAGCACTTCAACAATTTATTTCAATAAAAGAAGACTTAGCTGAAAGGAGTATAAATGATGAGAACTTGCTTTAAACTGATTTATTCCCTGCAGCAATAAAAGGAATGTTTCTTCACTCAGCTGTTTAATATGCAAATATGCAGAACATCCAGCCCCTGACAGCACATCATTAATAAAACCTTGCACTGAGCAGAGCACCCGATATTTCATTCTGATGAAAAAACATGATGATGATTTTAGACTGTAGACTTGTAGAGTTGGAACAATGTGCTTTCCTGGTGATGAAACCCCACTAGTCACTAGGGAAACAAACGGAAGCTTTTCAGATAAGCAATCAGACTTCGGCAACAGGAAGTCCTAGGATAAAGAATAGAGTAAATACTAAAGCCTGATAATCCTTGGTACAACCAAGGCCCAAATGACAAGATCTAAACAGGGTCAAAGACAGAGGGGTGTGGAGACTGGCGCCTTTAGGGATGGTGGTATGTCAAGCTTTCTATCTTTTGTCCTGGACTGCATAGGAAACGTCTCACTTAATGATGTGTTTGACGTTAGCTTTATATTCATGTGAACTAAAAAGCAAGTTATATAAAGAAGACATAACACAAGAATTTGAACCCCTGGTGGGTTCTCCGTCTAGTCCCTGCCCGTGTTACGATTTTGGAGTAGTAACTTCTGAGTTACTCTCAGACTCTTAAAACAAGCAAAGTGAAGAAGCAGCTGGAACTATTCCTCATGCTGGATCATATGTTTCTCCTTTCACTGAAATCTTGGATTGATGTTAACAATGAGTGGAGGAATTATAAAGGCTTTTTACATTTTTCTCTTCCTTACAACTACTTACAGTTTCCAAATTTTCTATAATGAGAATGCCATATGTATGATCAGAAAAATCATGTTTTTAAAAGTGTATTTTACATAAAAAAAACAACATATATGAAGTAGTGGCCAGGGATTTGGAAGATCATAAGCACTAGGGTAGGTTCCTGTCTCCCCGGGTCTCGGAACTCTCCCATATAGCGACCTGCTGCGCTGGCTCTCAAAATAAATATGTATAAATGGTTAAATGAGTTACTAGTTTTAAATGCTTAGAACAGTGCCTGGAACATGGCAAGCATCAAAAAGGTATCTGTTAAATGAATAACCAATAAATCAAATGAAATATTAAAAGAATTTTTGTCTGCCGAAATGAGTTTTCTATAAATACTATTAATTTAAATAGACAGGAAAAGGATATAGAAATGCTGTTTTTCCCCCTTATAATGTTAAACTTATCTATTTTATGGTTCTTGTTAAAACTATTGCTCTACCTTAGAGAACTTTTAGATTAAAATCACTGTTCCTACACTCCATTCTGTGTGACCTTGGGCCATTCACTAAAGTCAACCCCCACAAACCTTGTTGTCTTTATCGGTTACATAGTAGTAATCACACTTATTTTAATGAGTGTTTTCTGGACTCAGTGTGATCATGTGCATAAATATTTGGTCTAAAGTGGAGTTTACCATTTATTGAGCCCCTAATATATATCAAGTGCTATGTTTATGTGATAGTCTTCATAACTGTTAGCCATGTTTAACTGAGGGACACATGGTAGATGGCTTGAACATGGCCACACAGCTTTGTCTAGAATCTGGATCTATCTGTCACCAAATCCTACAGTATCATACTGGCTTCCCCCCAAATCTGCTCTTTCTTTAAAAAAAAAAATCAAACATAGCAAGTCTTCAAAAATATATGGGAAGAAGAGTAAATTTCCACCCACTTAACTCTATTTTCAGTTACAATTCACATTCAAAGGTTCCATTTAAAAAATTAAAGTATTTTTTAAAAAGGTAGGTTATGGAGCAGGAGGCAGAAACATATAGGCAGGTGACAACAAGGAGGGAAACAACTTACTGCTTAAAAGATAGTAAGAGTGACTATCAAGTTCTCTGTGGCACATTGTTCTTTTAAAAGTTCATTTATTAGCCTGGAGACATGGCTCAATGGCTCAGCGGTTGAGGAAACCTATGAATCAGGAAGTCATGGTTTGATTCCTGGTCAGAGCACATGTCTGGGTTGCTGGCTTCATCCCAGTGGGGGGGGTGCAAGAGGCAGCTGATCAATGATTCTCATCATTGATGTCTCTATCTCTTTTTCCCTCTCCCTTCCTTTCTGAAATAGCCTACATAATAAAAGCCTAATATGTTAAGTGTGGTCGTCTGGTCCTCTGTTTAACCAATCAATGTGTAATATGCTAATGATATGCTCAGGCCACTCAACCACTTGCTATGATATGCACTGACCACCAAGGGGCAGACGCTCCAACTGGTAGGTTAGCTTGCTGCTGGGGTCCAGACAATCAGGGCTGAGAGACATGGGCTGGACATGCGCTGGAGTGCTGGTCAACCTCCTGCGTCCCTCCTTATTGTGCACCAGTGGGATCACTCAGCCTGGACTATACCCCCTCAGGGGATGTCAGAGAGCCAGTTTTGGCCCTATCTGCAGGCCAGGCCAAGGGACTACACTGGTGCACAAATTCATGCACTGGGCCTCTAAAGAAAATACACACACACACACATGCATGTATGTATATGTATATTTATATTTAAATTTATTAGAGAAAGGATACTTATATCTGTAATTTGTGATCTACTCTTCAATTATAGACAACTTGAGAATAAGATATCAGCAAACTTGTCCTTTAAATTAGTGATGGACCCTCTTTCAGAAAAGATGAACCATTTGACAAGGGTTAGGTGGGAAATGTTTGCCCGCCCTCCCCACACCCATCCTATGTACTACTTTCTCTCTGTTGTTTATATTTCTTTCATCCGACCTAAAGAATAACTCTTCGTGCCCAAGGAAAGAGGGCTGGTGGGTTTTATTTCCAAATATTTCAATTATAAATCAATCGTTTAGCAAAATTCAATGAAGTTTGCAAAATTTCCCTTTGAATCAGCTCCCACAGAGAATCCAAAAAGTCTTGGGGGCAAAATTTCAAATGGTCTCTTGCAGGTTTCAGTAAACTTCTCCAAGCTAGTACTTGCCATGTTTCTGATTTTATGCGCTCAGTAATACGCCCTCATAACTCAAATGGGATGAACCAATTAAACATTTCCCTGTAGTCTCTGAAATAGCTGCTCTTGGCATGTTTTTTGCATGGCACAAACCTCTGCGGGAGGATCCGATAGAAATCTTGCACTATTTAAATATAGAATTGGGACATCAAAGAAAGGGTTGTATTGAAATAACATGGATAATTAAGGAAGTGGAGAACAGTAATAACTGATTTACATAAAATGCTAATGAGTCTCTTGACTTGTTTGGCAATTTGCACTTTAGGCTTGGTAACTGTAGCTCCAAATTTACGATCTAATTTTTATTTTAATATTTTCTTTTAGCAAGTTGTAACCAACACTAATGGGTGCCTGCCAACGTCCGACTCCTTCCCCCTTCAACCACCCAGAAGCTGCTTTTCCAAGGCAAGCGCATGGGGCTCAGTGATGCGATGGGTCCCAGGCTTCCCGTTCTCCGTTTCAGTTGGTTTCTTCTTATGTTAGGGTGTTGGTGTCTTTGCAGATGATCCATGGTGATCAAAATGTTCACAGTGGGCTGAGCTTAGGAAAACAAATGCAGTGTTACAGACACTGAGTGGTCCTTATACAGCCTGCTCCTTGCTATTCAGGAGAGACTGGGGCAAGGCGTTCCCTCGTGCTAAGGTAGCGCTTACTGGGCACCACTCTCTGATGCCTTTGGCTTCTGAGAAGAAATTATATACTCTGAAAATTCCTGTTTTATTGTACTCTTCCACTGAACTCGCTTCACAGGGCCACAGCCTCCCGTGAATATGAATGAGGGTTTGAGCTGTTCCTTTAAGACGTGTCTGCACGTTGACCTTCAGCGTACCCTGTTTCCCTCAGAGCCCTCTAAGCATGATCCATTGCTTTCTCGGGCCATTCCCCCTTCACCCCATTGATGGGTTTCAAAGCTACTTAAATTTCCAAGTCCTGACGTGCTGCGGCGGTGACCAGAGCTGTGCCTCGCTCTCTTATGGATTCACAAGGTCACCGCTGGGGAGAGGGAGGAGGCAGGCAGAGCATTTATCAGGATGTATTGCTTTACTTTTTCTATCCATCACCAAGGCGATGATTCTATTTTAGTGAAAATCCATTGAACTCCGATCAAGTCAGATGGCTGTTATCATTGGAAACTCAAGAGCTGTCAGGCCATAATCGGTACAAATGCTAGACCCCAAAATGGGGGGCTCCGGGCCAGTGATGGCCTTCTGGGGATCTTTTCAATCATTCCTGATTTTAAAATTTCATCTGATCATTTTAGTTTAAGTATCTTTTCAGCTGTTCTGTGTGCAAGTGATAAAATCTAGTTATGTAAGGTAGAATGAAGCAATTACAGGAAATTCAGGTGTAGTCTGGAGACACAATGGTTTCCCTTGCCATGCTAGGCTGATTACTGTGGTTCTAACAACCTGGCTGCCCATCAGAATGCACACCTGAATGATCA
This sequence comes from Lasiurus cinereus, assembly GCA_011751065.1. Lineage (NCBI taxonomy): Eukaryota > Metazoa > Chordata > Mammalia > Chiroptera > Vespertilionidae > Lasiurus > Lasiurus cinereus. The sequence goes on along the minus strand of JAAGEH010000452.1, from coordinate 19,686,647 downwards.
GAGAAACTGAACACAGAGCGTGAACACACACATTTCCATCTTAGTCAAAACTGGCAAACTATAACTACACTGTTTTGTGGCCTCCTCAATATATAACTATTTTGATCACCACACATTGCTGTAGAATACAATATTAATAGGCACTTTAGCCTTCCTAGTTGTATTTTTATGATAAATGCTCCTACTTATATTTGCATGTGTTTGGGAAAGATTTTAGTCTTGAACATGGAGGTGGGGGCGGATAAGAAAAAAAAATTCCAAAGCTCCCTGAAACATTCTTTTTGGCTTGTTTTCTGGTTATGGATTTAATTAAACCTGACATTTGAATAAAATCACTCAAACGTATTTGCTGCCCTGCCATTTATTCTAAACTTTTACTAAAGGGAGTGGAGGAGTTTGAAATGAGATGACACATGGTTTTAAATCAGAAACCTGCAGCTCAAAGTGATACTTAACTCTTAACTACCAAGATCGAATTATTTTCCTTGTAGACTGTCAAGGATCATATTTCTTCCATGGCCCCCAATGAAGGCAATTCCTGTTGGGATGCGCTCAGAAGGAATGAAGTGAGGCAGCCAAAAGCTTAATGCCTATATGTACTTAACTCGCCACTTTTTGAAACTTAATCTTTTCATGTATTTTCTATTTTGCAATCCATACCTTTATTCCATTTTATTAGCGAGGGTAATTGAATATTGACTGTGCATTCTTAAATAAATTTCCATGCTAAATAAGAGCAACATTAATAAAGGCAGTGATTTAATGGTCACTTACTGTGAACCAGGCTTTGTGCCAAGTGCTTTACATATGTTTTCTCATTTGAGTCTTAAAACCACGTCTAAATAAGATAGGGACATCTCCATTCCACTGGGGCTTGAGAGCACCAGTGATTAACCAGATTATCCCATGATTTAGAAAAGGCAGATGTTTGAGAATGATACTGGTGTCCACTTTAGAGAGTTGAATCTGAAAAGCTCGACCATTGAAATGATCTGTAATAGTTTCCTAGGGTCACAAACTAAGTGGCTAAATGAAACAGAAATTTACTCTCTCCGAATTTGGGAGGCCAGATGCCTAGATAAAGATGTCAGCAGGGTCGGTGACCTCTGGGGGCTCCAAGGAAGAAATAATCCTGGGCCTCTCTCCCAGCGTCTGCTGGTGGGTGGCAGTCCTTGGCCCTCGACTTGTAATCACACCTCTCCAGCCCATTCTTGCATCTTCACATCACCTCCTCATGTCTCTTATAAAGACACTTAGGGTTCACCCTAATCCAGCATGATCTTTACCTTAGTTAAATCTACAAAGACCCTGTTTGCAAATAAAATAGCATTCTGAGATCTCAGACATATATTTGGAGGAGAGGGCACTATTTAACAGAGTACAGCATCCATTTGGGATCCAGATGTTGGTCTGTGGGCCTCTGACACATTGCCCCTAACCATTACACTATTGTCCATCACACTATTGTCCACACAGTGGAAGGTAGTTGAATGATGAAGGGCTGAAAAAATGAATGGATGAAACAGTGATATCATTCCTGTTTGCCTAATAACATTTTATCTCATGGCCCTTGCCCTTGACATTCTTATAGAATAGCCAAGGGAAGTCAAGACTAATCCAGGAGTAAAGATATGTCTGGGGTATAAGGATTAAGTGATGATTTTGATGGCTCGTGTCTTTAAGACGAGCTTTGGCTGAGGACAAAGAGGAGTCCAGTGTAATAGAATCCAAGTGCATGTCCTAAAGAACAGTGAGGAACACACTTGGAAGAGCAGGGAGGAGCCCAATTACAGATGCCTGATAGGATAGGATAGGCAACTGAGGCTCAATCTTAAGTGAGACAAAGATACCAAGAAACGAAGAGAACAATAGAATATGGTAATGCGAATTTTGATTAGTATCCTATTATTTTCATCATTATAAGTTTAAGTTTTCTATAAAAAATAGTACTCAGAAAAATATATTCATGTTGATTTAATCCCTTAAATAATAATGTTAACCTTTCCAAGTTCAAAAATGGGTTAAAACAGATGTATAGCTCTGCTTCTAGAATGATGGTCAACTATTAGGAGCAGACCCCTAACATGTAAATGCCAATGATTTGTAGACAAGTTCATCCATGGATTCTCAGGGAAGCTACCAGCAAATATAAAGTCATTTTTCTCTCCCATTAAACAGACTGAGAAAAACTATATGCAAGGGGCTTCCTAAAAGTGGGATAAACTGAATCATTTTCATGGCAGATTATGTTTGTACTAGAGGCCCGGTGCATGAAAATTAGTGCACTTTAGGAGGAAGGGGTCCCCCCCCTCAGTCCAGCTTGTGTCCTCTCATAGTCTGGGAGACGTCCTTAGCGGCAGGCTGGTCAGGGATGGTGTCGGCCCTCCCCACTCACTGCTCCTACAGCCAGTTGCTGTCCCTCCCCACCACCTTCCCATTGCTGTCCCCTCTCTCTGCCCGCTGGCACCTGTCTTGGCTGGCCTGGCACCACCTGCTCACTGGCCCTGCCCCCTGTCAACTGTTCATTCCCCAGTTCAATAGATTGTTGATTTGCATATTAGGCTTTTATTATATAGAATTAAGCATCGGTGTGAGTTTTTAAAGCTATTGTCTTCGTGAAGCTACCTTTAATTAAATATGAGGGCAAATCTTAGAGTTGTAGCATTGGAAATATGCTATGGTGAAAGTACCACCTCAGTATGAGTTTGAGCACCTGCTCCTACAGCCACCAGATGAGTGACACTGAATAAATCACCAAAATTCTACACTGCCTGCCTGGGGAATATTCACTGAGAGCTTCCTGTACTGGCTGAGGTGCTATGCACTAATATAAACCCCCTTCATATGACCCCTACCATGCCTCGAGCTCGGCAATATCATGGTGTCCATTTTACACATGAGGACATGGAGGCACACAGAGAGGTGAACTGACTTACCCAGAGTCACAGAGCTTTTAAACATTGACATCTAAGATTCAAGTCCAGTTTGTCTGACTCTTACTCACACACTTCTCCACTTAGGAGCCCACCACAAGTAGCCCCATGCAGATACACTGTGAAGGCATCTATCATGTGGAAGGCAAACCATATTGGAGCCCGAGCCCCCAAAACCCATCCCTGCAGGAGCTTCCCCAAACAGGACCTGATGTGAGGTCACACATTGTTTTCTTGTTGCAGATCCATCCAGCTGGAGTTTTCTGGGGTAGCAGCTGAAAGGGTTGCTAACCGATTCTCTTTCCACTGGCTCCTGGGGGATTTCATGGCAAAAACCATGCTCCCTCTGCTCCCTGACCCCACGCACAACCCTCATCCATATGCAATTACAAACAGAAAACGTTTAACGAAATTTCCCTCAGTGGCAGAGGCTGGGCTAAAAGTAAAGCAGACATTAGCTCACCTACTTTTCACAATCTCTTGCCCAGGAAGGTGCTAAGATGTTACTTTTGTCCCCATTCCATGGAAAGGGAAACTGAGGCTGGAAAGAGTTACATGACAGGGTCAAGGCTGTGTAAATGGCAGGGGCAGGATTCAAACCTTGAAATGTTGGACAACCAAAATGGCTTCTTTCCATTTTCATAGGTAAGGTTTATAGACTGTTTGCTGGGCACTGTCCTAACTGCTGTCATACAAACTCTCATTTAACATCTGCAATGACCTTGTGAAGATGTCTGCGAAAGACAAAGCCCCCACAGCACAATTCCCAGAGGTGAGGATTGCTGGAGAGGAGGAAGAGAGAGACAACTATTCTTTTAGACATGAATTCAAAAAACAAATGTGCAAAGATTCTATATTCAAAACCCCAGGATAATTATGTAACAGATTTTTAATTCAGCCAGAGTTGGGTTTTTGGTGTAGAGATAATATTAAGACAACCCAACTTCCCTAGAACGCTTTAAGCCTCTTTATTTGGAAATGTCACCACCTGGACATCAATACTGTCTTCAGAGATGCTGTCCTCTGGCTTATGTCTGGATTTACTGTGGCGCCTCCTTAGGAGGCTGCATGTCCTGAGGATTCGGTGCACTTTTATCTCTCCTTTCTAAATCTCCTCCTTTCAATCACTAAGCTCTCCAGGAAAGAACACAACCAAACAGTCCCATTAGGTAAAAGGAAGATGGAACTGATGTAAATCCCCCTCTGTAATTAATGGGCCTGCTCTTTACTCCACAATGGCCCTTCCCAAGATGACCTTGCCAATCAGCAGATCTTGTTTTGTCTGCATTTTCCAATGACTCCAGGCTCCACTCACTGCTGGAGGAATCTGCTTAAGTTCTCAAATGGGTACCCCCTCAAATGGCTCTAGAGGCTCATTGAAATTCACTGACATATACAGACTCAAACATGATTTTTAAAAGGCAAAAAATGATATTTCAACCTTGCAAAATACACTGTATGTAATGAAGGGACCAATCAAGTCTGAGATTTGATTGTCAAACCAGGATCCCTCTGTGCCTGATGATGGGTTAAGAGCACTCTGGATGGGCCAAGGATGACTCTAACAGGCAATCCTGGCAAATCTCAGTGTCTTAAAGCCACAGCACAGAGGGTCAGTGAGGATCCTGAGTTGTCTGTCCTCCAGGATCTCCGGTGATGGGCGGTTGGTGCCTGGGATACTGCCAGTCAGCACAGTAGAGAGTGTGGCGCAACCCATGGTGGGTTCTTAAAGACACCGCCTCAAAGAGAACGATGCTGCTTTCATTGAGATTCCACTGGCCACAGCCAGCCCTGTGGCAGGGAAGTAGTCATACCATGTGCGCACACAGGGAGAGGAACCCAGGGATTGTGAGCACCTCTACAGACTCCACAATGGGTGGGGAGATGTTGAGGACAAGTGAAAACTCTTCTCCCGGGTTCCTGGGATGTGCGTATCAGGATGGAGCAGAGCCAGAATCTACCCACACTCCAAAAGCCCCTCTGCCAGCTTGGAAACATGTTGCCCCTACCCCGGGTTGCCTCCTGCAGTCTCCCAGACCACCTCAGAAAATTCCACAAGGCCTAGGCCTTCGCTATCTTTTGTCCCCATCATGTTTACCTAATAGATGACCCTACCAATTCCCATTGGCAGCCCTTTGTAGCATAATGAACAGGATGCAGGCTGATGAATGCAGCCACTGCACAGAAAACGTCAGTTCTTTCATTAAGCAAACCTTCCCAAGTTCATTGTATTGAACCAGGGTTTAGGCTATTAGGCTGACACATGACAGAGCCCATTCTAGTCACATTGTAAGTGCCTATTCATGTTTGGCAAATTCCGTTTTACGCATACACACACAGTTAGAATTGGACTCTTGTTGCCTGCAACTTTTTTCCCCTTGAAATCCATTTTCCTATTTTTAACTGTTAATAATTAAGAAAAATCCAACTTTAATAATAGAGCCTCAACAAGCCTAATTCAGGGTGAGCATAATGGATCGCCACACAGTTTCTTTTCTGCGGGCTGCCCAACAATGCTGCTCTTCCCAGATGCACTGATATTGATAAACTGTGTTCATTTGTGAAAAGGAACAAAATAAAATATTTGCTCACTGAGTTTTGACATTGCAGGCTTTTCCTTCTGCTCACGTTGTAAAAGAAAAAAATAACTTACAAGCTTGTAATCCCCGTTTGTGAAGGAAACACTACTAAGACATTACTCCAGAGCAGTGGTCGGCAAACTCATTAGTCAACACAGTGGCAAACCACTGAACTGCAGTTTGCCGACCACTGCTCCAGGGGATAGCCTGTGAAGGAGCCAGCCTGAAAGAAACCAGAAGCTCTGAGGGTCCGTGGCCAGGAGCCCCTGATTGCTTTATCTCTAACCTGCCATTACATACTACATGGGTGGTCTACTACATCCTTGCAGCCAACATGCAGTGGGTGCCTACTGGGTGGCCAGCCCACATTGTGTATCAGGATGGGGACGTGAAGAGTTAGAATTTGTGGTCCTGAGGGAGACAGGCCAACCAGCATTTACATTCACATATGCTCAGTAAGACTATGTATCCTGAATCCGACCTCTTTTCTTCATCTCCATTACTATCACCAGGTATAAGGGACCATTCTTGTCCTCTTAGACTCCAAGCTACCTCCCTACTATCCTTCAGCTTCCACCGCTGCCATCTACAGATCGAAAACATGTCTTTTTAAAATGTGAATCAAACCACATCATCTTCTTGCTTACAACTGTCAGTGGCTCCCATCACCATCGGAATAAAATCTAGACTTCATATAGTAGCTTCATAATCTGGTATTTGCCTTCCTCTCCGACCTCATTGCTTATCATTGTACCTGACTTCAACCACAGTGGCCATTTTCTCTCCCTTGAACAGGTCAGGCATAATTTCACCCCAGGACCTTTGCACTTGTTGTGTCTCTGGCTAGAATGCTCTTTATTGAGATTTTTACATGGCTGTCATAATTCAGGATCTAGTTCAAAAGCCATCTCTGACCACATACACAATCACTATTTCCTTCCCTTTATTTTCATTTGAAACAACCTTATTTATTTGTTTCTTAGTAGTTTTCCCTACCACTTAAATGCAAGCTCCTTGAGGGATGAAATTTTATCTAATTTACTTTAGTATCTAGAACAATGCCTGCACATAGTAGGAAGAAGCAAAAACAAAACGCTAATGATAAAAAATAATATTAAGTGTTACTATAAACCAGCTGTCACCAACCGGTGGTCTGTGAGGTCTGAAAGATTGTTGACCGCTGCTATAAATAATAATAAACATTTACATACTGCTCATTCTATAAGATCTTTTACATGTATTAACTCAGTTAATCTTCACAGCAATCCTATAATAATCACTATTGTTATATTTATTCTAAAAATGTGAAAATTGAGGTGCCAATAAGTTTAGTAACTCAACCAAGGATTCACAGTTAATAATATAAGGAGGGCCAGGATTGCAGAGAACCAATTCCAGCATGTGTGTTAATTACAAGAGTTTTACCAAAAGGTTGGTGAAGTTTGGGGAGCTCAACAGGGTTGATTCACTTGTAGTTGGAAAAGGCTAAAGGCCACTTCCCCCTAACCTAAATGGGACTGTTAACTGCCAGAAAGCTCAGGGCATTTTATAGCCTCCTGTTGGCCAAACATCTGAACAGCTGTAGGCTATTCCCCAAACTGATAATGCTTCTTATATCCTTTGATACCCTACCCTTTGAAGTGTAATATCTCTGCCTTGCCTTGGGACAAATTGTACTAATAAAAGCAGGGTCCTTGGTCAAGGTGGGAGTCTTCAGGTCATTCAGCTGAAGCTCCTCTGACCCTCAATGCCTTTCAAAACTACCTTTCGTCCATGGACTCCTTGAATCTACGTGCAGCCCCTTTCTCCAGAATGCTGAACCCTTTGTAAGGCTGGGAAAAGAACCCCGGCACAGGATTCAAGAGAATAAAAACATATTCATACCAAAACATGTCCATCAGTATTCATAATAGTACAAAGGTAGAAACATGCCAGTTGTCCATCAACTGATGAATGAATAAACAAATATATCTATACAATGGAATATTAAATAGTCATAAGAAGAATGATATAATGGCACATGTACAACACAGATAAACCTGGAAAACATCAGCTAAGTGAAAGAAGCCAATCACAAAAGGCCATGAGTTATTGTTATAAATAGTCCAGAATGGCCAAATCTGTGGAAACAAAGAATATTTATGGTTTGCAGAGGTGAGGAATGGGGAGTAGCTGTTAATGGCTCTTGGGTTTCCATTTGGGGTGATGGCATTGTTCTGTAATTAGTGGTGATGGTTATATACCTTTGTAAATATTCTAAAAACCAATGAGTGGTACACTTTAACAAGGAGAATATTATACTTCAATAAATAAGTAAAAGGATGGATTTTCATTTCCAGGATTAAGACCTCCTGCTCATCACTTTTTGTGGCTCTCTTCAATGGAAGCCAGTTGCCATGGTGTGAGCCGCCCCTTAAATAGGCCAACAGCCAACACCTCATAAAGAACCCAGGCCCTCAATGTAAACACAAATCCTGAGAAGAACAATGAATTTGAGATTGGGAGCAAATCCTCCCTAGTCCTGCCCTAGGCAAGGACTGCTGCAGCTCAGCCCTCTTATTATAGCCTGAGAGAGATGCTGAACCATGCCTGCATTCTGCATCCACAGAAATGGTAAGGGACAAATGTGTGTTGTTTTAAGCAACAAACAACAACAAAAAACTTGCTTTGGGTCACCCAGCTCCAAAGAGCTGGGATCCAGCTTACTGTGGTCTGACTGCTCCCCCCACTTTACCACATTGCTTTCTTTATTCATGCCTATGTCCTTGAAAGTGGTTCCCAGATCATGACACACATAGTAGATGCTCAATAAAGTTTTCCAGAACTTACAAGTGAAATTTTTAATTCTCTTTTTTTTTCTACAAGGGGCTAAATAATGCTCTCAACAAGAAATAGAACAATGAAAAAGAGAAAGACAAGGAAATCCCATCACACTGTTATTTTCCAATCTCCTGTATTCAGACCAAGACTCTCCACGAAGGCTGGTGATGTTGCCTGGACCCTGACCATGACATTATTTTATGTATGGACAGGAACCAGTTCTGAGAATTGGCCTTGGCTATACACCTCACTTACTGACTGGACAGTGCATCGTCAGAGCTGCACCACCCATGCTTCCCTGTGAAGCATCCAATCTTAATATATCACAAACCCCAAAGTCGGCATCAGTGACTATGATTAAAGATGACTTTGGCCCAGAAATGATTCACATTGCCCCTTCTTGAAGCTTTCCTTCCAACAACCCACTCTCAGCGCCCCACGCCCTCCCGCCCCTCTGCAACACGTCTCTTTCAAGAAAGATTTATTACAGGGCTGTCAACACAATCCTACCTTTACAGAAAAAAAGATAAAAATAAGGAACATCTTACAAGAAGATGCCGTGGAGAAAGCTAAATCATAAATGTTTGATAAGGAATGGTCAAATCCAGACAAATAACTGTTCAATCCCACTTTGTATTAAGTAGATAAAGTCATACAGAAAATCAATGTGATGTATTGAAAAGGTAAAAGAAAAAAAAAAAAAAGCCAAGCTTGAGGACTGGGCTACCTAGTGTTATGAAGCAGTTGCTTCATAATAACTTTATAATACAGTAGCAACACAAAGTTTTCAAAACAGGGTGCTGTTTGCCACCTTGCTGGATCTGTCCATAGCATTCTGGTCCTTGCTTCTTAGAGTTACCCAGGAAGTCTTGGGTGAGAACAGTAGAGAGAAGACTGCAGCAATCATTTTATTTACTTATTTATTTATTTTTAACTGTATTTTTATTGATTTCAGAGAGGAAGGGAGAGGAAGAGACAGAAACATCAATGGTTAGAGAGAATCATTGATTGACTGCCTCCTGCATGCCCCACACTAGAGATTGAGCCTGCAACCCAGGCATGTGCCATGACTGGGAATCAAACCATGACCTCCTGGTTCATAGGTCAATGCTCAACCACTGAGCTACACCGGCTAGGCTATTGCAACCATTTTAGAAAATTCCTCCAAAACCAATTACTTTGGAGGCATACATACCCTCTGTTCCAGCCCTTACGCTACTGGACAATCACCCTTTTGATATCTTAGCCCAAGTAGACAAAATACATATGCTGCCAGTGTTCATTACTTAATCATGTATAAAAGCAAAATAGGAACTCAATCTAAATGTCTGCCAATAGAGGAATGAATAAATAAATCACAGGACATGATATGATGGAATATTACCCACTCATGGCACATTAGGAGGTCTAGCTATGTGTGCTGGTACCAAATAATCTGCAAGATGTAATTAAATAGAAATAGCAAGGTCATGAACAAAATGTACTCAATGGTTTCAGCGGCATGCATTTTTTACAAGTCTATACATATCTGTATCTGATGGTAAATGCATATAATGTTTCTGGAAGAGTCCACAACAAACCTTTGACAGTGGTTTCTTTGGGAGGGAGAGTTGAGAATGAGGTTTAGAAGGAAACTTTTACTGTTAAATCTTATTGAAAGGTTTGAAACTTTTACCATGAGTTTCTATTCTTTTTATTGTTTCCCCCAAGAGGCGGGATGAGCAGCAAAAAGAACCATCCCAAACAGAAGAAAAAAGAAAAGAAAATAACTTTTCCCAGGGAGAGAAAGCCCTGGCTGGATTTGTGAACTGCCTGATAGAGCCTGAGGCACCTCTGAACCATCAGATGTTAATCACTAACCCTCAGCCCTGTCCTCTCCCAGGGGAAATTGAAATGGGAAACCAGAGCTTCCTCTTATGTTGAGTGGCCTCCTCCACCTCCAGAAAGAATATCAATGTCTCCAGTTTCCTCCAGTTTCTCCCAAGCTCACACCAAACACCTTCAAATACACTGAACAGGTTTCTTCCACAGGTGTGCCCTTCCATTTGCAGAAGTGCATCGTAGAGGTGGGCTTGCAGAGACTGGGCCACCTTCTACTTAGCCTGTAAAGTAACTACTTTCCTCCTGCCAATGGCATTAACTTATATATTCTGTATTAAAAAAAAAAAGAAGCAGAGTTTCAGTAAATAGATGCGAAAAAGGCTTCTGAAATAGAGAATAGAAGCTTGCTTAAAAGAGCACATGCTTGCACACAGAAGAAAAACAACTCTGGTGTCAGCCTGGTGAGTGATGGGTTTGCTTTGAGGTGAAATAATAGGAAATGAAGATCAATTAACAGTGCACTGATAAGCCTGAGATGACTTGACTTTATTACAGGCACTAAGAGTGGTTCTGTAGTTCCTGGCAGGGAAGGCCCTGGGGATGAGGAAGCAGCTGATGAAAGGCACTGAGCCCCTGGTTTCCCTTCTGAAATGATTGTCTAAGAAGGTTGGAGTGACTTACAAAAAGGAAAACACTTTTCTCAGTTTACCTGTGACAAGACGCTTTCTATCTTCCTGAGGCACGTGCTTGATCACTGTGATTTTCCCCATACGTTTAGCCCCGGTGAACTAGGAGGGAAAGCCCCTGTAGAACAGTAAACAGAACTCTCCTGACCCCACCTTCAGGAGTGAGATTAGTACTGGGCTTTGTACACCAAGTGCACTTGAGAAACATTTCATAAATGTTAAAATGATTCTCAGAAGGTATTTTTCTTACCTTGCACTTTTCATCAGCTATTCTCAAACATGAGGGCCATCAGAATCCCTTTGGAGGCCTTGTTGAAACAAGACGGCTGGGTCTCATTCCCAGAGTTTCTGCCATCTGGCGTCTGGGTGCAGCCTGGAAACATGCAGGTCTAACAAGCTCCCAATGATGCAGATGCTGTCCCTACTCTCTCTATGCCTCAGTTTGCTTTTCTGTGAAACAGGTTTGAGTAACACCTGCCTGTTCTGGATTTACCAACATTTCTACAAACTTCATGTCCACCTGGAACTTCAGAATAGGACAGTGGTTCTCAACCTTCCTAATGCCGTGACACTTTAAGACAGCTCCTCATGTGGTGGTGACCCCCAACCATAAAATTATTTTCATTGCTACTTCATAACTGTAATTTTATTATTGTTATGAACTGTAATGTAAATATCTGGTATGCAAGATGTATTTTCGTTGTTACAAATTGAACATAATTAAAGCATAGGGATTAATCACAAAAACAATATGTAATTATATATTGTGAAATATTTATTTCTAATTACAAATAAATGAAATTTTGTCTTGAATCATGTGTAGCATCAGTAACAGTCTTAATATGACAACAGTAAACTACATTGCTACATTTTGCTACACCGAGGAGCGGTGTGTTGGTTCCTAAGACCATGGGAAATAGATGTTTTCTGATAGTCTTAGGCGACCCCTGTGAAAGGGTCATTCCACCCCCAAAGGGGTCACAACCCACAGGTTGAGAACCGCTGGGATAGGATCATATTTGGGAATGAGATCTCTGCAGATATAATTAGTTAAACTAAAATGGAGTCACACTAGATTTGGGTGTGCCCTAAATCCAATGACTGGCGTGATGTCCCTAGAAGAGGAAGAGAAGAAACACAGACTGAGGGAATATCGCCATGTGAAGGAGGGAACAGGGGGAAACACTACCTTAGCCATGGGTGGCTGGCGACCTCCCGCAGCTCGTCGAGAGAGGACGGACAGATTATCAGTTAGACCCCCCAGAAGGAACCAAACCTGTCAACCGCTAAATTTCAGACCTCCAAAACTGTGAGACAATACATTTCTGTCATTTTAAGCTATCCCGTTTGTGTACATTGTTACAGCAGCCCCAGGAAATTAACACACTGTGATCATTATTTAAGTAGTAGTTCATTATGACTCTGATTTTATTAATGCTTTCTAGTTTTATTATTTTGCTATTATTTAATAGTTCCTCCTGAAAAATACCTCAAGACATTGGAGAAGGATATAAAGCAGGGGTTCTCAACCCAACCTGATTTTCTCCCTTCCTACCCTCCCCCACCCAGGATATTTGGTATTATATGCAGACATTTCTGGATTTTGGAGACTTGGTAGGAAGGTGGGTATTACTGGCATCTAGCAGGCCAGGGTGCTGCTAAACATCCTACAATGCACACCAAGGCCCCCCATAACACAGAATTATCCAACCCAAAGGTCAACAGTTCAAGGCTGAGAAGTCCTGGAATAAGGTAAAAAATCAGTCACCTGGCCCCCGAGTCCTGCTTCACGTGCAATTTGTCAAGCACTGTATGATTCTGCCTGAGAACCATGACTGCCAACCTCCACATACTAACCCCTCAAAAAACTGACTTAGTAATAATCATAAATAAGAACAACAACAACAAATCAAGAGTCAAGAGAGGCCCACAGCACCTCTGCTCAACTCCCAAGCTATCAGGCAAAGAGGCCTCCATCTCCATTGGGAATCACACACTGCGGACCTCAGGAGGGGTGTGGAATCTGTCCCTCGGGCCTGATCCACACTGCAAAGGTGTGTGGACTCTGGAAGAAGCCTCTGTGCTTCAACCTGGCTCAGGGTCCCACCTTAGCTTAGAGCAGAGGTGTCTGGACCCCCCCGTCTATTCTCTCCACTGTCTTGTTCTTGAGCACCACCAGCATGTGTCTAGGAGCAGGGAGCCACTGGGACTCTCTTGTGGACAAGCTCATTCATAATTGTTCTTAACGTGCCATATGACCCCGTGGCATGGGATCCTTTAGAGGGTGAGGGAGAAATAGGGGGAGGAAGCCCTAAGTACCCTGTTGCTTCTACCATTTCCTTCAGATCTGTAGGCCCAGGGCAGCCAGGAGTGTTGAAACCAGAGAGGAACTACTGCACTGACCAGGCAACAGAGGAGGGCAACCAGCACCAGGGTGGTGACCATAGAGATGACTAATGTGGACACACAACTCGGTGATGACAAGACACCTGGGGGATGAGGGAGGTACTAAGATGGCCACTTGTTTGCTACTTTTCTACAGTCCCCACCTGAGAATATGTTTTTATTGACTTTAGAGACAGGGGAAAGGAGAGAGAAACATCAATGTGAAAAATGCTGATCGGTTGCTTCCCTTAACCCCTTCCCCTATTGGGGATTGAACCTGCAGCCTAGCTGTGCGCCTTGACCAGGAATCAAACCTGTAACCTTTTGATGCATGAGACGATGCTCTAACCAACTGAGCTACCTGGCCAGGGAGCCACCTGGGTTTTTGATTGTGCAGTTGGAAAAGTGGTGCCACATATTTAGCAGTAAGAGTAAGGGCTCTAGAAAAGCAGTAGGAGGGGGCTGCATTATTTCTAGAATTAAAGAAGTACACAAACCATGAGGGAAAACATGCTCATCAAGTATATGTGTAAATGCCCTGACACTCCAGAGCC
>JAAGEH010000452.1:19642869-19670369 GCA_011751065.1 Lasiurus cinereus | reverse complement strand
GTGGGAATCTTTGTAGTGTGAAGATGTTTGCTCACACCTCTTGAATGACTCAGGATGTGTCCACCTTCAAGTAATACATACATGATTCAAACCCAACTCAAAATAGCTCATTTTATAACCACTGAAACCCTAGCAGCAGCCAGGCCACAGTATAGAGGACCCACAATGAGCCCACAATGAGCTGAGGAACTTTCTATTCATTCCTCTCTTTGCCTGGAGAACCACATGAGCACAGATGTCCCTGGCATGTCCAAGCTGAGTTAATGTCCGGATGAAGCAGAACGTAGACCTCTGCCTGTGTATCTCCTTTAGGAGTAAGAAAGCATTTCCCAGCAGTGCCCTCCATTTTCATTGGCTAGGACAGGGGTAAAAGGATATTAAGAAGTCATCTAGCATAACTGTTATGCTTATTTTACAAAATATATGAGGCAAAATAAAATGAACTTATTTTTAAAAATACAGTGCCCAAACTAAAACAGAAAAATCATCCAACAATGAATGGTTAAATAAAACATCATTCATATGGCTCAATTTATGAAATTATCAAATTATTTTTCTAAGTAATGTCTAATGACTTGAAAAATTCTTATTGTAAAAAAAGAGTACAAAATCATTGGTCATGAGTTTGTTTATTTTTTTACTCATTTCAGAGAGGAAGGGAGAGGGAGAGAAATATCAATAACGAAAGAGAATCATTGATTGGCTGCCTCCTGCACACCCCCCACTGGGGATCGAGCCCACACTCTGGGATCAAACACAGGACCCTTCAGTTTGCAGGCCAATGCTCTATCCACTGAACCAAACAAGCTCATGAATTTATTTTTTTTAATGCGATCACTCAGAAGAAAGAAAAGAAGAACAAATAAATATAGTAAGAGTGATTATATTAGGGTAGCAGAATTAATGGTACATTAAATTTTCTTCCACTTAGATTCCTGTTTCTCTCCTTCTTCTCCTCCTATCATGCATATTATTTACTACCATGTTCAAAAAGTGAAAGTTGGTTTTTCAAGTAACAAGTAACTGCTAATTGGGGGAAAAGTCAAATCAGGTTCTATGCCAAGGTCCAGTCAAATAATTCATTTAGATCATCGTTAAGAAAGATTAACAAACTCACTGTGTAATAAAAATATATACATGTATACAAAAATATCTGCTTCTCTACCAACTCTATTTTGATCACTGAGAAATCAGAACCTGCCTCTTTCCTAGCACCCAATTCTGGAAGAAGCTGACTCTTGAGTCTTGGAGGTGGGGCCTCCCGGTTGGGAGCTGCTGATGGCATTAGCTGTCCAGGTAACACACAGGGAAACCCCAAACAGGCTGAGAAATGACTGCACCTGGAGCACCAGCGAGGACAGGGAGCTGATGAGAAGTCTGCATGAGTTATTATGGCTCTTTGTAGTGTCCATGATTGTGTCTGACATTCATGGGACATAACTTCCAAACATGTTTTTAAGTAACCTGGAGCTTTGCTCTAGAGCTATCTTCTAGACCTGGCTTATCATGAAGGCTTATAGATAACTTCCTTTAAAACAGTCTCAAGAAAGCCAATAATACAGTCATCTTATATCTGATCTTGGCAGAAAATAATCATAGCAATAAATCAATTGCTAACAGTGGGCCTGGCACTCTGCCAGCCATTTTACCTTCTCTATATCCAACTCTGCTGGGTCATAGCTAACAATACCCACTCCCACATTCCAGAGATGAAAAAAGTAAGGCTCAAGATGTATAAGGCTCATTATGAGTATAACTAATCTGCTTGATAGAACCCAGATTCACACTCAGTGTGTCTGATTCCAAAGCATTTGCTCTTTGTTGCTGAAGAGGTTCTCCTTCAGGGTTTAGGGAAGTTGCTGCTACATTTCTCAGCCAAGCACTGATGCCTCGCACCTGCTTTGGTGGGAAGGGGAGGCAGGGGACATGGTCTGGAGAGGTGGCATATGTCCAGAGGTTCTTGGTGAGTAGAAGGAACTGCTAAGCCTGTGACAGGTAAAGGCAAGAGCTTAACCCTAGACCTTGGGTAAGATCAGAGATAGAACTGGACATTGTTCCTTCCCATCTCTGACACCATTTTAACAATCTGCTCACACTCCCGGGGACCAGCCAAGCTTTCCACCTCGGGGGACTTGTTCTGCTGCCAGAGTAAGATACTGAATAGCTGCTTGTATTCAACATGAAAGCCACAGATATTTGAAGAGTCTAACCCAATCTTTATATCTTTTGTATAGACACAAAGGAACCATAACCTTGGGGCTCTCTCTCTCTCTCACTCACCTTTCCTGTTTAAGCATGCTGGGGAGCACATACTCGAAACAGAGCAGTTTAAGGAAAAATGACATATAATGGGACTACTTTGGTGCTTATAATGTAAGAGCCTTTATGGGATCCAGCTAACGCAGAGTTTGAGATGCTGGTACCTGGGCCTTGGATGGAGGGAGGTCAGACTTTCTCATGAATATGATAACTAAACAGATAGGCAATGGCTTTAGCAGTCAAGGGGATATTAATTAAACACAAGAAAAACCAAATTCCCTTCCGTCCCAGCCTATGAGGCTCTCCATGAAGGAGATACGCATTGTTATAAGGGTTAGGATATAAGCCCAACATCCATCCCACCTTTTCCTCACTCCTTTTTCATTAGGAGGTGTGCCCTGCAGGTGATAGTATAAATTCTGAACGTTTCTGCACCAAGTGGCTAGCTCCCAAAAATCCACAGGGGAAACTTTTGTAAGCCAGTTGAGATTTGTGGGCCACGGTGGGGAGTAGGGGGGGGAGTGGCAGGGAAACCCATTACATACCCTTTCACCAGGCATAAAATTTACTGTGAATGCAACGCCTAAAGGTCCATGGTGGCCTCTGATTTAAAACTATTAAATCTGGTTTCCCGAGAACATCTCCATTATAATAAATACATAACTATGACAACATATGCTAATTGTACAATTTCAAAGACTAGAGTGAACAACCTCTACATGAAAAATACATTCAAACACGGCTGTGTTGGATTCTTACCACTAAGGCTTTCAATTCAGGCTGAGTTCCTATGAGAGAGAATATTAAACATTTCATGAACAGATTGCCACCCTGGTGGATAGCAGTGGGAAGCAGGGTACCAGGACCCAATTACACACAAGTGACCAAACTGGACCTGTGTTCATCTGGAATGTGGGTGTTGTTTCCTGTTTATGGAATTTAAGCAAAAATTATCTATATATTTTCATATGCGTATGTTCTTTAAAAAGAATGCTATGTAACATACATATCTTTTTATCTTCAAAGTATGTCTTGAAGAAAATAAAGAACCAATATGGTGACTGTATTTGGTAATCTAGTCAAAGAAAAAATAAGACCCTTTCAATGAAATTTAGCCAAACACTTTTTTTCCCCTTTAATCTAGGTGCATTCTTCCTGTCTTTCTTCATCTCCCTTCCCTCCTTCCTAGGACATTTAAGCCAGTCGCACTGCCCTCTAGTTGCTGTGAGGGATACACAAATAATTACAACAGAACTTGCCCTTCAAGGAACTATCCTTAGATAACAAGTAGATAAAAATGGCCCTGGGGCCTTAGATTCAACCACAGACAGAGAGAGGTAGGACCCTTCCTCACTGCTATAACTTATGGCCTAGAAAGCCAAGATCAGGAAACTCTTCTGTCTGTCCATTAACCAGACCTGTGAGATGGGGGCTAAAGACATTTGTGAGATTTTCCTAAGGGATAAACCAGATGATGAGTAAATCCACCTTGTCCATCACAGACACTCAACACACAAAAATAACAATATAACAACAGTAACAAATTATTTTAGCCAAGGTCAAAAGTGGGCAGAGCCCTAAAAGAAGGGCAGTGAGAGAGGTGGGAAAGATCCAGGTCATGGTGTGAGTTGGTATACACAGGAAGAGTTGTGTGAAAAAAAGAACCCAGTGCACAGTTACTGTAGCAATAAACAAAGGCCACCCACCCTCTGAGGGCCAAAGGAGGCCATTTTTTCAAAAACTGTTGCTGCAGGGGAGTCAGCCACCATCAAGTGTGTTTGGCAGAATCTCAAAGTTAGGAGAGAGGGCAAGTTTTTTAGCAGAGGTCATTGGCACAGGGAAGCCGGAAGTGGCTTAATGAGAATCCTGAGTGAGTGATTTTGCGGTCATATTTAGCTTTCTCTGGTTGGTCCTGAGTTGGAAGTAGATACAACAATTAGGAAAGCTGGGCCTGGCTGACCATGGTCTGGCCATTCCTGGTAGCATGCCCAGGCTGGTTGCTGTGAGACTGTGGGCAAATGTGCTCTGGTCAATGTCTGTTCGTATGTCCAGTCTCTCATCAGCAAGATCATCTAATGACCAGTGACTGTTACCACAGAGCTGTCCACAGAAAGGACAAGGATGGAAACACTGTGCTAAAGCCGTGGGGGCAGAGGAATGGGCAGCTGCAGATAAAGAGGGGGACCACCGGTCAGAGCTGCCTGAGGACAAGGGCAACATGTGCCTAGTAGGCCCTATACAGTCTAGAAACTGATTCCCGGTTACCTGGGCCGTTGTGGAGGCATACATGTGAACTAGAGAGAAAAAGCTGCTTCGATGTCCTAAAGAAATAGCCATTTTTCATACAATTTCTGGGAGGTGGTAAGTTATTCAGTCATCTTGCAACCTAATTCCTGTCTGACTGATTTTCTCTCTGGCTTCATCTTCTCCAAGGTGCCACACACCTGTTCTGGGTGAATAAGGATAAATATGATAAAACGATAGGACAGTTCAAAAAGCCAATGAACAACGGAAAAGACTAAGCTAAAGCAAATGAAAAAGAAAAGTTCATCGTTTGTATAAAGTTTCTGCCAAAGTGATTACTAATGCTACATTTTAGAAAAATAGCAATAAAAACCTCTAGCTCTTTAGAGTTGGAGGGAAAAAGTCTAGTATCCCCCAAAGGCAGAAATACTGAGTCCATGTCGCTGGCCTTAGCCAGCACATTTTTGGCTGTTTTAGAAACTTCTGTTTTGGGTCTAGGGTTTAAGCCCTTCATCTGCTGCTCAGGAGATGCCTAGTCACATGGAGAACTGCTTTGAGGAATAAGAGAAGTGATGGTCTAAGGGTTTGGGTGTGATACTAGTTCTTAGTATGCACTTAGGCAATGGAAACTATCATTTTGTAGAATGGAGAGGAATATGTCCATCCTCAAAGGACTAGTGGCAGTGAACGTGTGAAAGAATGAAAATTAGGCCTAGAATAGTGTTTGACAAAGCAGGTTGGCATTCCATGCTGTTCTAATAGACCTAAAGATGCTTTGCAAAAGATTTCATTGAACAGTATATTGAAAAGGGGCCATTATCATATATAATCGTGTGCTTATTTGTGTAATGATGTAAAAGCCTAGAAAAAAAAGAAGAAATCAGAATAACCAGCTCCTCTTCAAAAAGAGAGGAGAGTGTAAGCAACACTTTAAAAGGGCAGTTACTCTACATCCTTTGTGTGTGCCTGGCCAGCACTCATTTGCCCTTAGGGTAAAACACCCTGATTCCTTTGGAAAACAACTCCCCCTAACCCATGGCCCCCCACCCTGACTTTAGTGGCACATGACATACACTTGTCCAATCACTTCCATAGGCTGATTCAAGGATGCACCCCACCTAGACCAGTGAAGGTCTAGTGGTCAAATCCAGGTTTTGGCCCTGGAGCTTCACATCCGAAAGGTGCAGCTGGCACTACCAGTATCAAGGAAGCAAGTCCTGAGTCAACACAGGGAAAAGCTGAGCAAAGAAGGGAAGAGAGATTCTTGATGACATCCTCCGAATACAGGTCCAGGAGCCTGAGCCAAGTATATGCCTAGATATAATAACTTTTTAATCATGTAAGTTATTGTACTGTTACAAGGCTAAGGATCTAAAGGCTGAGATAGAGAATAGAGGGGTATTACTTTATTTAGTTAGGATAGTATGGCAGGCAGAAAGAATAATGGTGTTAAGAGATGACCCTGTTCTGATCCCTGACACCTGTGATTATGTTACTTTATATGGCAAAGGGTTCTTTGCAGATGGAAATAAGTGAAGATTCTTGAGATGGGGAGAGTATGCTGAATTACCCAGGTTGCCCCTGTGGAATCACAAGGACCTAAAAGAATAGAAAAGTCAGACAGGAGGAGCAGAGTGAGGGAGATGTCCAGATACTATAGGGTCAGATTTGCAGGTGGAAGAAGAGGACCATGAGCCAAAGAATAAAAGTGTCCCCTACAAACTAGAACAGATACTCCCTCAGAGCCTCCAGAAGATATCCAGCCCTGCCAACACCTTAATTTCTGCCCAGTGAGACCAATTTTGGACTTTTAACCTCCAGAACAGTAAGAGAACACATTCATATTATTTAAGTCATCACATTTGCAGTCATTTGTTACAGCAGCAACAGGAAACTGATATAAATGATCAGAAGTGGTCTCTTTGATGAGCATTCAGAATGAGTGCTGAGGGATGAGGAGGAGACAGCATACCAAGGGTGGGAGAAGATCATCCAGGACAGAATACAGAATATGGGAAGCCCTGCTAGGAAAGTGGTTGACATGTTCTGAGAATAGCAAGATCATTGTGGCTGGAATGTACATTGCTTAGACTTGAGGTTCAGAGAAGAATTTAAAACACCTTAAATATTCAATGCAACCTGAATTTGAGGGAAACAAAGCATTCTTTAATGATATCCTTCATTCTAAACTCATTGAGGACTAAAACCAAAGCTCTTCCATATGTTACTAATAACTAGCATGAAGAATTCCACCAAGTACAATTTCCCTTAGTAATTCCAATTTATATGCCTATTTAGACTCCTAATATGCATTCCAGACTTTCTGGATGTGCCTTATTCTCATCTATTCTCTCCTGTTGTGCTTAGCAACACATTCATATGCCAGACCCATAATAGACACCAAATAAATATTTGTTGGAGAAATGTACCCAGGGTTTTTGGTTTGTAAACACAATCCCTGATACTATATATTCCTCATGACCTGTTATCTCAAGTCATGTTAGAAATAATTCAAATGTTTTGATTGCGACAGACCCAGGAGTAAGCATTTGTCCATCAGCACTACCTGTGAGATCAAAAGCAGGGGGACAGGAGAGAAAGAGGAGAAGTGAGTCAAGTAGAATCAAGATGTCAAATTGGCTGGAAGTTACTAATTATGACAACTTCCTCACATTGGGAAGAAAATAATTTTTGAAGTGGTTCCCCACACCACTTAGTTGCTGAGCAGGCAAAAGCGAAGTGAACAAGCTCTATGGGCACAAGAAGGCCAGGGCTTCCTTTAAATCAGTTCCTAGAAGGCAAGGAACCAGTATATCATAGTGAGACAATCATTAATAATGAGACCATTATTAGGAGCCAAGATATAAAAATTGTACATGAAACAGCCTTATAAGCAGATTCCGTGCGTGGCTGATTAACCTCCCTATCCCACTGGGGGCCAGTGGCTCAGGGGAGTGGTAATGAGATGTGGAAGTCATTCGCTTCGAGGTCACAGGTTTAAAGATGGACATGTTAGAAGGCGCCTAATTGCTACTCCTGTATGACTTGATGGAGCACAGATGGGCACACAGGTACCTTGTGGGTTCGGAGACACTAGCCCAGGATTTGAGTCCCTGCACTGTCCCCTGAACAAGCTATGGGATGTTTGTGTTGCTCCGAACCTTAGTTTCACAATTCATAAAACCTTGTCAAGGCTGATCTCATATATTTGTCTATTTATTTAAATCCTCACCCAAGGATATATATATATATATATATATATATATATATATATATATATTATTTTAGAGAGAAAGGAAAGTAGGGAGGGAGAGGGAGGGAGGGAGGCAGGGAGGGAGGGAGGGAGGGAAGGAGGGAAGAAAAAGATATTGATATGAAAGAGATCAATTGGTTGCCTCATGTACACACCCTGACAGGGGATCAAACCTGCAACCTAGGAATTTATCTTGACCAGGAATCGAACCCACAAACTTTTGGTGTATGGGGCAATGCTCCAACCAAGTGAGCTTTTTAGATAAATATGCGCAAGCTTGGCACATGGTCAGTATTGGACATGCGACAATGGCTGTTCTAGGAAGCCATGTTTTCTTTTGAGTTCTTGGGCATTAAAAGGGCAAGAGGTCACTATAAATATTACAAACTGCAGCCCTGTTGGACTTTCTTGGGTGTGGAAAGGTGTACAGAGCTTCTCTGCCATGTCAGGTGAACATAGAAAAGACCCTCATCATGGGTTATCTAGTTTGTGTTACCAACGGCAGAAATAATAGCAGTACTAACATTTATTGAGAGCTTACTATATGTGTCAAGCTTCCCTTCTATTAACTAATTTAATCCATACAGAATCCCCATACAGTAGGTAATAGTAATAGTAATAGTAGGCATTAGTAATAAATAGGCTTACTATTATAAGCAGTAACCCCACAGTTTTACATCTAGTAGGAGGAGGGACATAATTTGTACCTAGAGAGCAGGATTCCAGACTTTCATTAACTATTTAACTATGTGCTGACCCTATGGGCAGAGTTAGGAAAGAGAGGCTTTTCCTGCATCTGTGGAGAATGTGCCTCACACCCACTATTCCCTGCAGATGCATCCCAACATGGAAACACGTTCAGCAGGAGCAAAAGAAATGGTCAGAAGGGAAACTGGCCATGGACCTGTGACTGTCTTAGCCGACAGAGCCCATGGCCAAAATATAGGGACTTAGCTTGCCCATGAATCTCAACCCTCAGGGAAGTCCTGGTGGCAGGAAAATCAGAGACAATGAGGTGAGAAATTTGGTCTGGGCAGCACTGAACTTGACCTGTAACATACAGATGGTGCTCAACAGAATGGATGGATCTCACCTAGGCTGACATTTAAGCGGGGAGAAGCACTAAGGCAAAAAAAGGCAACATGAAGCCACAGAAAGATAAAGTCGGAGACCAGAGCCCTGGGTTCAAATCCCACCTCTGACTTCTTCCCCCCTCTCCACCCATTGCCTTATCCTGACAACAAGCCATGCTGTAGAATAGATATTTGCAAATACCTTGATTAGGAAATCTGATTCAGTTATATAATAAAAGGGTCATATATTTAATGATTTGTTAAATGGAGAGAAATGGCAAATTATTTGGGGGGCAGGAGGTCTCCTACACAGGTACGTCACACCCAATTGAATACAGCACTTGAGTGTTAACTCTCCACTAAATTGATTGTTGTCTCCCTCCCCTCCTTTGCGCTTTCCAGGGACCTAAGGCTCTTGATGAAAAGGGAGGAATAATCCTTCCTTTGGTGTCTGTGATCAAGATCTATTTGGTAACCCACTCCTCTAATGCTGCCCGTGCAGAGAAATAATTTCGGCTCCCCGTTAATTTGAGTATTGAACTGAAATTCTGCAGCTGCTTTCTGCCAAGCCTGAAAGCAGAAATTAATTTCAATGACCCAGGCAAGTGGAGGGGAGCTCTGTCAGGTAATTAGTCTTCGTCTCTGCTACTCAGGGTCTATCACTGTGCTAATCCATACATACACCCAGCCGTTCCCTGAGTCACTGGCAATCTGCGGGGCCTTTAACTACCTCCTGCTTGGGTTCTCCCAGAGCAGGGCCACCTGCAGGGAAGGGAGGAGGCTCCCTCTCACATCCCCCTTTCTTCTGCCCATGGAGGGCTGGTACAACTCACGTAGCTGATTTACATGCTCTTCTCCTGTGTGATGGAGTCTGCCCTTGATTAAGCAGAGCTCTGGGTGGGAGAGGATGTGGGGGAGGGGGTTCCTCCTCCTGCAGCTTTCTGACTGGCCAGTTTATTAATGAAAGAGGCACCAATATTGATAGCCCTGACTCTACAGTGCAGCAATTACAGGGTCTGTCCTTCCAGGCTTCTAATTAAAAGGGAGCCTTTCTCCACCAGGGATGGCTCTTACTGTCATATTCGCATTCAATTCTGGTTTGGGATGTGGGCACCCCTGCCTTTTCCTTGAGGAAAATCTCCTCCAGGAAACTTAGACCGGAAAAAGTAAACAAAGGTGTGAAAAGCTTTGTTCTCGAAAGGGTCGTTCTGAACTGCAGGGAAAGAGAGGTTTTTAGAGAAGGAACCCGCTCAGAAAAGCAGCCCGTCTCCCTCCATGCCTCCTGGAGACACTTCTCTGAGCTTCATGATTTTCATGCTTTTAATCATGAAAGGGGGTGATATTCAATAGCAGCTATGATAACTTCCTGGGCACCTACTAAAGGCCTTTCTATCTGCTTTTAACCCTGAAAAAGGGCGCGGGAGGAGGGGAAGAAAGAGGGGACAATTGAACAGCAGCTATAACTTCCTGGGCGCCTACGAAAGGACTTCCTATCTGCTGACATTGTTCTCCCTACTGCAACAGTGTGGGGTGGATCTCAGAGGCTCCATTTTGCAGGTGAGAAAACTAATGGCCAGGCAGTTGGTGGCTCTTTCTGATCTGAAGTCCTTCTTCATTCTACTCCAGGCACACAATACCACAAAGCCTGAGGGTCAGGCAGGGAACATTCAGGGTGGAAGCAGAGAACTGAGAATATGGGACATGGAGAGCCTCCCCTTGCCCACCTCACTCCCTCCTGCCAATGCTGCATGCCAGAATTCTAACCCAGAATGGCCAGCCCATGGGGGTGATATGATATTTCAAGAGATGTCAAAAATCTGGACTTTCAGGGGAATAATGCCTTAACTAATGGTAATTCATTTGTTAGTGAAGCTCACATCTGTGACCTTTGAGACAGTCTTCATCTGCCTCCTTGGAATAATTTTTATCTTGGTGTTTGCTTATTTGTATTTTGAACCTCTTATTCAAGTGGGAATGCCCAGCCACCTTTGCCACGTCCCTCTCCTGAGGGTGTGATCACATGCTATAAACTGCCCCAGCACTATGTGGAAATTACAGTAGAAACAAAATGTGATCCCCAAATGCCTTCTTAAAAAGTCCCTCCACAGTTGGTATCAGGTCCTCGCTCTACTTTAGTAACAAATCTCATCCCTCACTCAAGGGAGTCACAGACAAACCTGCGGTTCGGGGGGGTTTCTCCCCAACCCCACCTCATCTGCCCAACCCTGAACCAACCCTGCATTTATTCCTAGTTCAGTAATGAACCAACTATATGACCTTGGGCACTTTCGCCTCTTGTGTATTTCAGTTTTCTCATCTATAAAATGGGAGGATAATTCTGGACCCTCAGGTTTGTTGTGAGGTTCCTAAGAGATAGTGCATGGGAAAGTTTGATCACATGCCTGTTTCCTGGTAAGGAGGCCCACCAGGCTTGACCTCCTGCAGAAGTGTCTTGAATGCCTTCAGATCCAAGGTAGCTGAACTGCACAGGCTCATGGTTCTGAGTTTCTTTTCCAGGAAGATAAACAGAACAATGATGACTGAACACTGGAGAACAAGCCAGTCTTTTAGCCTCACTTTTTCTACCTCTAAAGTGGGCTTTCCATGCCTCCCTTCTTGGACTGCTGGGAGATTACAAAAGGAAAGCTGGACTGACACAGTAAAGCCTACAGGACACCAAGCTCCCACTACTAGCTCCCTGGAAGTCTTAATTCTCTTGCTTTAGACTCACTGTGCAGGTTTTATGCTTCAAAGTTCTTTTCTCATGGTTAGCCCTAAAGCTATGCAATGGAAAAGAAAATAATTTTAAAAATCTGAATCTTCACAGGAGCTACAACTGTGAAATACAATCATTTCTCATTTTACTGTGAATTCCTAGAAATGACAACATCCGAGAGGGAGAGAGGGAGGGAGGGAGGAAGGGAGTGAGGGAGGGAGGGAAGGAGGGAGGGAAGGAGAAAGAGAAAGAAAGAGAGAGAGAGAGAGAGAGAGAGAGAGAGAGAGAGAGAGCGCACATGCACATGCGCACGCCTGTGCCTGAACAAATAGAAAAACTAATGCTGTAATGCATTTTATTGGAATCAGAAGTGCTCTCTGGCCTCTGACGCCCTCCTATCCCCTTCAGCCTGCTGCTGGGGGCACCAGGGAAAGTCAGAAGCATTGGTCTGGTGTCAAGTAGCACTGCCATCCACATTCTATGGGAGTCAATTGCAATTAACAGGGCCATTCAGAATGGCAGGTTCAGGGCAGACAAAGAGAGCACAGTCAGATCTTATCAAAACGTAAGGCCAGAAGGCTGGGTCTTTCCTAGGCTGTTTACACAGAAAAAAAATAAAATAAAATAAAATGGTGGTGGGAGAAGAGCTGGATAGGGAAGGATGCTGGACTAAAAGGGGAGTGGAAAGAAGCTAGGTACCTTAGTAGGAAGGTTTAAACATAGAAAAACAGACTCGAGCTCACCTATTGAGTTCAGATCCTGACTTTGTCCCCAGCTACTGAGGACAGGAGGCAGGTGACTAACCCCTCCAGGCCTTATCTTTAAAATGAGAAGAGCAACTGTACCTTCCTATTTTTAAAATTGTCCTGTGGGAGAATGTTTGCAAAATTCTGAGGGTAGAGCTTGGAACTTGGCAGTTGTCCTGAGAAGAGCTTGGCTTGGTGTGGGACAGAGATCCAGAGATCCAGGAGACAAGTGGATTCTTCAAGCAAGCACGCCAAAGAAATCAAACAGCAGAGAGACGTCCGGAAGCAACTCCCTATCCACCTGGTGGAACCAGGCATAGGGAACCCCTGGGAGGGGTGGTTCATGGGTGGTGATGTGAACTGCAGAGCTCCCATAGGCGGGGGTGGGGAGACACATACTGCAGTAGGCCCTGGGCTGGGAGTACATTGGCCGGTCCACTGGTCCCCCAACCATTACTCCATTTTGGCACATCCCCTACAAAGTGCTTACATTTCTTTTCATGCAGAAGGGCTTGAGCACCAACTTTGTGCTTTGCTCTGGGCCATTTACTAAGAGGCACCCAAAAAAACCACCTGTCCAGCCCCCTATACTTTGTTTCTTTGTTATGAGAATGACTAGAGGCCCGGTGCATGAAATTCATCCATGGG
This sequence comes from Lasiurus cinereus, assembly GCA_011751065.1. Taxonomy (NCBI): domain Eukaryota; kingdom Metazoa; phylum Chordata; class Mammalia; order Chiroptera; family Vespertilionidae; genus Lasiurus; species Lasiurus cinereus. The sequence continues at coordinate 19,657,430 of JAAGEH010000452.1, read as the reverse complement.
TAGGGTCCCTAGGCCTGACCAGTGATCAGGGCCAATCTGTGGGGCTGCTGATGGGGTGACTGGGGCAGAGAGGGTTTGGGTGCTGGCACCCACCTTGGCTGGCCTGGGGCCTGCAGGCTGGGTGCAGCTCCTGTGTTGAGTATCTGCCCCCTGATGGTCAGTGCACATCATAGTGACTTGTCATTCCAGACCTCTGTTTGGTTGATTTGCATATTAGCCTTTTATTATATAAGGTGCCAGGGACTAAGGAAGTGTGATTCCATAGAAAGTTCCAGAGAGACCTAATTTCAAATGCCAGGTGGGCCACTGATGAGCAACATGCCCTTGGACCTGTGGCTAGGACTGTTTAAAGGCTCATCTTTAGCAAGAAGTCAGGAATACTTATCTTCGCAGGGTTATGTGAGTGTAAATCAAAAATGTGGGAGGAAGTGGGGGGAGGTGTTCAATTTATTTATTATTCGAGCTTGTTTGCTGGTCTCTGGATAGATAGGCGCTGGCTGGCTCTCACCGTCAGCCTGTCTCAAATGGGCATATGCCCATCTGGAACTGGGCAGACAAGGGGAGTAAGTCCAAACCACACCAGTCTCTTCAGCCAGATGAGGAATTCTCCCCAACACACAGGCCCTCAGACTGCTCTGTTGATTTCTTTAACGATGGTGCTCACGCCGGCAGCATGAAGATTAAATGGAGGTTGACTACTTCTTGATCCACTTCCAAAAACAAAAGCACAACCCCCAGGAAGGCAGGAGACTCCTCTCTATTTTTACTTTCCTAGCGAACTGTCTGTTTTTTGTGTGCACGTCTTCATAATTGAGCACATACCTTTCAGATCCGCTCAGAATTCCAGAAACTTGAGGCTAAAATATCCATTTGTTTAAAATTTTTAGAGTTCCCATGGAGCTAGTGAAAAGGGGGTCAGTATGACTGAGCGTACAGCCAGAATGGTAGAGGAAGAGAACAGTTGCTCCATTTTTTATCAAGAAAATAATAATAATACCCAGCAAAACCTCATTAAGTCAGTATTGGTTTATTTAAAAGAGCTTATCATTTGCAGTAACTATTCCCCAATCAACCAGATGCCTCTATTGTAATCTTCTTTAATGTTGAAAGTCTGATAATTAAATATATTAATATATCAGGACAGACTTTATTTGAAGGCACATTATGTTTTGTATGTCTCTAAGTGTTCTGAAGAGCAATCAGTACATAGTAGGTGTTCAATAACCCTGAGCTTTATTCCCTTGCATTTTGTATTATCAGAGCTTTAACCCGGGCTATAATGTATCTAGTCCTTATCAATAACAACGTATTTCCGTTTTAATATACTACCTTTTATTAAACTGGAGCCACAAACTCTTAATAGCAAGGTCTGTCCAAGGCCCTTTAATCAGCACTGTTGTGCAGATGTCTCTCCTAGGAAAACACAGGCAATGCTCAGCAGCCAGGATGGGGACACTCATCCACCTTCATGTTGGCAGAATGAGTTACAGGATTGTATTATCAATGCAATTAGGCCAGGCTCCCTCTGCACTTCCATGGCAGACCTTTCGGCTCTGTACAATAAGAGGCACTTCCCTCTGTGACCTGGTTTCCAAAGTATTTTCCCCCAGAAATGGTCACCACTGATGCCTGCATGGAAAAGCCAACTTCTGAGTTTGTGCTTGCCTGCCACTCTGAGATTTTCCAACATGGTACCCAGATCAAGGGCCAGCAGACCCCTAGTGCTTTTGACATGGCAATGATGCCAATACTAATGAGCATGATGTTGGCACTGCTGATGATGACATGGATGATGTCGATGTTGCTGATGATGGCATGGGTGATACTGACAGTGCCAGCTCAGTACTCCACACCTACTGTGCTAGTCCCCATGTGAGAGCTCTGTGAGCATTTTCAGCATTTAATCCTCCCAATAACTGAGGATCGATCTGTTAATACCCTCATTTTGAAGATGAAGAAACTGAGGCTTAGAGAGGAAGAGTGACTTGCTCGAAGCCCAGGAAATAAGTGGCTTAAGCAGGATATGGACCCAGATGTGGACTTCTAATTCTTTAAGTTACACAATACTAACCTTGTATCTTTGTCTGCTTGGCTCCTATGACAAAACACCACAGATTGGGTGGCTTAAACAACAGACATTTACGTATGTCACATAGTTCCAGAGGCTGAGAAATGTAAGGTTAAGGTACAACCTACAGATTCAGTGTTTGGTGAAAGCTCTCTTCTTGGCCTGAAGAAGGCTGCTTTTCCTCCCTGTACGGAGAATGGAGAAAGAGGGGGAGGGAAGGGAAGGAGGGAAGAAAAGAGAGAGTGGGAGAGAGAGGGAGAGGGAGAGAGATCTGTTCTTCTCTTTTACAAGGACATCACAAGAGACACACTCTCATTATGGCATATAAATCTAATCACCTCCCAAAGGCCCTGCCTCCAAAGACTATCACACTGGGGTTAGGGCTTAAATGTATGAATTTGGAGGCAATGCATCCAGTACATAACCAACTTCAAGCCATTCTGTCTCCCCTCTTGTCTGGTCAGAAACAGCATTATCAGAACTCCTGTCCTTGTTGCCAGATGAGCTATCTCAGAGGTCCCTCAGTCAGGATGTAAGGCAGATAGGTCTACCTGCTATCTTTCCTTAGGCCTCCTGGGTGATGGATTAGGTACCATTACCTTTAGGAATCAGAATTTCAACACATGAATTTGGGAAGCAGAGAACATTCATTCAGACCATAGTGTTGAGGGAAGGGAGCATCTTTCAGTGGTTATATCAACACCTCCCTACTTTTCCTCTCCTTTTCTTGAACTGGTCTGACCTAGTCCCACACCCTCTCCAAATACATAGATGACGTCCACAGCATGAGGAGTGGAAGAATCTGAGAGATGGACTTAAGAGTAGAAGTTGTAGACCAGCTCAGTAATAACTACTAATGCTGAGACATTATAACCTACTGTGTACCTAGTACCATGTTGAATGCTTTAGTGAATGATATAATTTATTCCTCACTTTCTTCCACAATATCCTAGTAAGAAGATACAGGTATTAACCGCAGTGGGCATAGAAGAAAACACAGTTTAGAAAGACAAAGTCACTTTGCAAATTGTTGAAAGTGATGACTCAGTTGAACTCTACTGGGTGGTGAGAAAGAACACATTAGATAAAGCAGAAGGAGAAGAGAACTCCAGGCAGAGTCAACAGTCTGTGCAAAGGACCTGTGACAGGATGAGGAGGGGGAGGGTCGACAGGGTGGAAGGGAGGTGAGAGTAGGTTGAAGACTGGCAGAGCCTTCCATGGTCTGGTAAAGATTTTGGTTTTTATCCCAAGGGATATGAGAGCCAGTGAAAGGATTAAGGATGGAGTGGAGAATAGGATGGTGGCAAGATCAGATTTCTATTTTAGAGAAATGACTCTAACTTCCCACTGAAGAAGGGATTTCAAGAGAGGCAAGAGGGTGAGCAAGATAACTAGTTAGGAATCCTACTGACCACACTGCTATAAACAGCACTAACTCACAGATTCAGAATTCCTCACACTGTTACCAAGTGTGCTGCCAGGAGACAAAGAAAGGCCAGACAATATGTGTGTGTGTGTGGGCGCGCCCGACACACACACACACACACACACACACACACACACACACACACGAGGGGAGCAGGGAAAGTGAGACACAAGTGAAAGAGACTTCCTGTTTTAGTCTTTTAAATGACATGAGAACCCCAAAGGGAAAAGTCCCACATGGAAAAGTAAGCAGTGGTGCCCTTTGAAAAGTTTTAATTTTATTTTAACTTTACTTAATCTTCTTACATTCAAATTTTGAAATATGTATGCACAATAAACCACTGAAGTTATGGTCTATTGGGTTAAAAATCCACTTTTTGGAATGGGTTCAAGAGAAAATTTATACAAAAGACTTCCGAGTGGAAAGTAATTCTGCAGATAAAACAGAATGGAAGCATCCACTATATAAGCCCCTTGCAAGATACATGCAAGATGAGGAGGGGTCTCAAACCATCACCAAGGGAGGTTCAAAACAGCTGGCCTCTTAACCCCTCAGGGAACCAGCTGGAAGGGAAGTGCCTGGCTAGTCCTCAGCATCATCATTCATACTTTTCCAAGGATATAGCCTCTTCCTTTCATAATTCATTTGAAACCAATAAATTGACCCCCAATTGAAAACAGTGAAATTCCATCCTAGCATGCTGCTCACAAAGCATGGAGCAACCTGGTGTTAATTTTGCAAAGTTCCAGACAAAGAAATATAAAAAAATACTGGTAAAAAAACCCATCATCAAGCATTTCATTGCTTATTTTGTGTAATTATCCTTGTAAAGAGAGGCATACAAAAATGGAGGAAAATATGGTTCTTATTCTTAAGTATTTGGCAAACCTATGAGAGCAGTGGTCGGCAAACTGCGGCTCTGTTGACTAACGAGTTTACCGACCACTGGTACAGGGGCTTAATCACAAGGAAAAACAGCCTGTAATTATTGGAATCAAGAGTCTAGGTCAGTGGTTGGCAAACCACAGCTCGTGAGCTACATGTGGCTTGTGAACTGCAATTTGTCAAAAACCGTCTTAGAGGGTTCTTCTGGGGCCTGAGTATGCATCAGAACCACCTGGGAAGCTAGAAAGAAATTCAGACCCTTGGCACCCACACTCCCTCCCAACTGCTAGACCGAGTGTGTATTAGTATCTACACAGGTCCTGGGAATCTGTATTTTAACCAAACAGAGACTTCTCATAGGGGCTGGGATTCTGAATTACTGAAATGAGAATGTACAGGAAACATTAGCACAGAATTGGACAGAAGGAAGAAGTCTTCGTGCATATGCAGCAACACCTGTACCCAAAGTGACATTCTTTAGTAGGCCACCATGACTGGTGTCAAGCGTCAGCCTTTGCTTTACATCTCCACAAAGAGCTCAGGTCCTTCATGTGGAAGCTTGTTTCACTGTAGGACCACCATCTACTATCCTCTGAAGGGCCTTCAAAACACTGAAGCTTCCTGCATCTTCATCCTGTTTACCTCCCTTGATCTGAATGCTACATGTTTGTCAATGCTGCCTAAGGGGCCACTCTTGTCAAAGCCAACATGTCTGAAATAGCCATATACTCGGCTTCATTCCTTTTATCTACCCAGTAAACTTTTTGAAAGTCAAATAGAGTTAGAAGAGTTGACAATCATGTTCTTGCTTCATATCCCTGCTTTCTTTCCTAAAACTTCAGAAATTATGTATTTAATCATTTGTTCCAGACTTTTCATAGGAATTGGTATTATTTATTTCTTGTCCCTATTAACTATTCTTCTCTCTTCACCCCTAACCCACAGTCATTCTTCTTCTTTCTTTTTATGAGTCCAGTTCTGGCTCCTTCTCTTATTTCTCTCTATTGATTTTTACCAAAATAATCAACAGAATACCTGAAGTCTCCTTGGGGACTTTTTTGGGGCATCTTGAGTGATTACTCAAAGACTTCTAATATCACAGAGCATCAGACTTTGAAGGAGCCTTAGAGACCAGCCAGGGCAAACCCTTCACTATGAAGATGAATAAATTAGGGTGCAGAGAGGACACAGGTCAAATTGAGATGCCCAAGTTGGAGACTGAGCCAGCTGTAGGACTTGGGTCTTCTTGCTGGATGATTACTTTTAGACAGCCTGCCTTGTTTAGGAATCGTGGTTACCCCAGAATTGGAGTTGAATTTCAGCTGACCTCATAAAGCTCAGTTGTCAGGAAATGATTTGTGATGTTCTCTAGCGATGCTTAATAACTTAAAAGTGGGAGTCAGGTCTTATACCTGTTGGGATCTGTGATGTATAAGTAGCAACAAATCAAAGGAGGTATGGGGCAGGCTAGGATGTCAGCAAGAACACCTTCCAAAGACTCGTGTTCTAGTGATACACACGGAACTCTGGACTGGCCAGACCACTAGCCAGGCTTTGCAAGGTGCCATGATGTTCTCACATTTTAGGTTCAATGGAAAATGCCCTAGAAGTGAATGCCACCTTTCATAACCATGTCAGCATTCAAAACTGTGTTCAAAAGATCCTGTTCCTTTAGGCAAACAAATTCAAGGCAGAAATTGTATGGGGAATGATACTTTCTTGTTCACCATTGTGCCTTTCTGCAATAAATAATTTCCAGTCAGGGTGCTAGAGAATTCCAAATGATAGACATATTATGTTCATGAAAGACAACTTTAAGAAAAATCTTTCCGCAATGAAAGTGAGGGCTCCACCCCCCTTCTTGGCATCCCTGCTTGCTATAGAAATGAGTGATTTTCTGAATTTCTGCCAAGTTAGATGGTTCAGCATGCTATTAGATTAGTCTGTTTATACAGAAACAGCCAAAAATAGGAAACACACAGAAGCTATTAAAGATATTGTCCTGAGAGGGAAAGATTTGAATGGTTTTCTTACTGCAAGTGGGAAATAAGATATGAGTCAGTATTAATGTGATAAAGAAGTTAATGCGTTCTAAAGCAAACCCTTGGTTTCTTCATCTTGTTTCAGAGGTGACAATAAAAGGCACATACAGACAATTATTCAGGGTTGGGTGAGCATGGAAGGTAGTGAACACTTTAGATATAGCTCCCCTTCAGAAAATAGGACTGTGGCACAAAGGGGGTTTTCAAGGGAAAAACAGTTCCAGGCAAAAATAAAATAAAACAATACCATTCCTCCACCCCCAAAAAAGAAACAAAATTCCAGCTTCCAAGATTAAGTATATTTTTAAAAAGGTTTCAGAAATTCAGAAGTGAAATTCCAATTTCACTTCTGCCCTTGGGTTGCTCTGTGATCGAATGGAAATCATATGACCTCTCAGGTCAATGCGATTCAAGACACAGGACTTATATTGACTTCTACTTGTAAGACAATGTGGGTTCTTACTCTCCTCATTTATAAGTGGACAGCGAGACCTGTGTCGTGTTTTTTCCTCCATAAGTAGCAAGGTGACGTCTGGAGGAAAGGCAGTGTCGCATTGTGGTCATGTGAGCTGTTCCTGACAACATCTCAAAATATGCATGTGAGTCTGGAAGTGGACGTGTGTCTAAATACCCAGATGAAGTCCAGGACTATACATTATTTTCAGCTTCAGTTGTAGTTGAGAGTCACAAAGAAATAGGGTTTTCTACAAAATAAATATTTCTAATGTGGTAATAATCTTCCTAGGCTGTCCTCTGGGTCCTGGTAAGTAACTCAGAACTCGCTGAGTAAAGAATATTAAAGGATGCATTCATTTAAAATTGCTGTGCAACAAATTATCACAAATGTAGCCTCTGAAAACACCGTTATTATGTTATGGTTTCCTTGGGTCAGAAGTGTGGGCATGGGTTCTCAGCCAGGCTAACGTCCAGATAGCAGTGGGACTGTGGCATCACCAGAGGCTTAGTTGGGGAAATTCGATCACCTTTAACTCCTTCAGCTTGTTGGCAGAATGTATTTCCTTGAGGTCATAGGACTGACATCCCATTTCCTTGCTGTCTGTCTACTTTGGGCCACGCTCAGCTCCTACACGTGTCTGCAGCTGTGTTATGCGGCCCTCTCACAATATGGCAGCTTACTTCTCCAATGCCACCAAGGGGGAGTATTTATGACCTCAGTCCCTCTTCAAGAGTTTTTTATATAAGTTAGGCCCACCTAAAAATGACCTCCCTTCTGATTATCTTAAAATCAACCTTAATTATATCTGCTAGATCTCTTTCCTTTGTCACGTAATATAGCCTAATCGAGGAGGGGACATCCATCATCTTTTTCATCTTCTGTTGGTGAGAAGCAAGTCACAGGTTCTGCCCACATTTACCGGGAGGAGGGATCATACCAGGGTGTGGATGCAAGAAGGTGGGAGATTGGGCCCACCTTAGGATCCATCTGCCAATCAGCAGAAGAAAATACAGGGGGGTTCACTTCTCAAAAAAATGTCATCATAGTATGGGCAGAATTACCTCATTTATGAGTGTGAGTTTAGAATCTAGGTGCAGAGGCAAAGGAAGGTGGAGAGAAAAAAAGAAATAAAAACCCATAGTTTTTCCAAATAATCAGAATTTTTCAAGGTTTTTTCTAGAAGCACCTGTTGCCAGATATTATGTAATAAAATGCAGGTATGTTTAAAAATGTACAGTTATACTTTAGTAGCTGCAACTGGGCAACCCAATACCTCCTTCAACTTGCTCAACAATGAACATGGACATCGGGAGCATTTTAGTATCAAGAAAAGGCAACCTGTGAGTTTTTGTTTGAAAGACCAGAACAAAACAAGGTTCAAGGAGGGTAGCGAATAATCGAATGCTGTAAGCCAGCCAATAAAGCCTAAGTTCAGAGGCCTCCCAATATGAGAAAAAGAGGAACATGTCTGGGGTAGAATGAAGGAGGAAAAGGATAAACACCATCAGGAAGGAAAGAGACATCTGTCTATAGGACAGATGAAGGGGAGAAGTTGAAAAGAGGAGAGAAAAGAGATGAGGGAGAAAGTGAAACAACTCCATACTAGAAGGACCTGAGTGGTGGTGAGGAGGGGCAGGAGGGGGCACGAACAAACGTAGCCATCAGTTAACTGGACAGTTCAGTTAACCGGAATGAGATGCCAGGTAAGTAAAATCCCACTGAGCTTGGCAGGCCGACTCTGGCCATTAACTTTAATGTTTTCCCAAACCCCAGCACTTTCACAGGTGTGAGTTAAAGCCATCTGGTTTCTGTACTCTGCCCTGCCTGTTAAAACCTAGCATCTTCCAAGATATGTTGTGGAGCAAGACGGGAGGGGGGAAAGAGATAGGAGGTAAAAGCTTTACCGCATGCTTAACCTTCACAAAAAGGAGCTTTTAAGTAAACTTTGAGTGGAATTACTTTATTTTGAAATTGCATTGTAATAAAATAAAATATGGTGAGACGTTTTAATATACAGAAACAGAGCCTGGGCAAATAAATGGCTCAAAACAAAATCCCAACGAAATAAATGCTGTGTGTGGTGACCCCAATATGATAAATGAAAAAAAGAAATAAACTTAGGGGGAAAATCCATATACAAAAGCATGTCTTTACTGTAGTGCTGTTTCTAAATTTGACAGTTGCAAATAGAGCTCACTATAGATTATTTCTATGCAAATATGCATTTAGCCAAAATAAGAGTGTGCAAAAAGGTTCTAAATATATTTCTTAAAAATCAATTCTTGTCAGTAGAAGTTAAGCAAGAAGTACTACTATATATTAAAATGTGACCAATATGAACTGGTCAGAAGACAAGCTTCGGAGATGTGGGTGCCAGGGAACAGGAAACTACCCCACACTGCCCAATGTCTATGTCTAGTATAGAGAAGATGTTAAAGGCACCTCTGCTGTGGATGCAGCTGCTCTCTCCCTTCCAGGGACAAAGCTTGAGCCTTGAGAGTCCCAAGTCCCCTGGCTCCTTCCCATTGATATAGAAAGTTCTACAGAAGGCTGCATGCAGCCAACTAGTAAAACACAGAGTACCCAGATTGATTGGAGGTGCTCCCCAGAGATTCCAAATCTCGGCAATGAACAGGTTCTCAGGAGAAAGCTCTCTGCCTGTCTCCTTCAGCACCTTAGCAACCATCCCTCCTGAATGCCCTATTTAAACAGCCCGATGTTTCCTGGGTAGACCAGTTCCTTCGGTTTCACACCAGAGTGAAAGGTATACGTAATGGTCTTTATTTGTCCTTTTCACCATTAGCCAGTATGTATACCCTCTTAAACAGCTGTGTGTCTAACACTTTCCTCGTTTTCTAAATTCATTATTAACTAGAGAGTGTCTCCCTACCATTTGACAAAAGAGGAAGCTGAGGGGAGAGATCCATCTGCCTTTCCAGTGTGCTGGGGTTAATTAGGAGCAGAGCGGGGACTAATGGAATCCAGATAAAGGTGAGGCATACGTTTTTTCTACTGTAACCATGGTCTCTTTGCTTTTATATTTACACACTGAACCCACACAACCTAGGTTAGAAATTGTACAGCAGCAGTGGCTGGAAGGGGACATGGGACACGGGAGGGTTGCTGGAGTACTGGAAGGATCCTGTATATTAATGAGGGTCACTCATGCATGTGGGCATGTGCAAATTTATTGAGGTAGACATGTGAAGTGTGTGCCCTGTTCTGCTTATATTTACCTAAACAAAGAGTGACAGTAGCCTGGATGAGGCCCATGCACCTGCAGTAACCCTGAGGGTATGTGTGTCTAACTCCAGGCCTCTTACTTGGGGAGGATCCACACAGGGCACACCTGAGACACCAGTGAAAACGCTTATCATGTGATTGTTGGATCATGCACCAATGCGGCTACTGGGAACGGACTCTAAACTTTCTCATCTTCCTCTCCATTCTATCTTGAGGGGTGGGGAATCACGGGGCTCTCATGAGTCTTATACACAAGATAAGAATTAAAAAATGTCTGTGGTTTTTTTCCTGCACAAAACACTGACTCTGTCCAAGAAGACGTCTGTAGTGGGCTGAACTCTGTCTCTCCAAAACGCGTATGTTGAAGTCCTAACCTCTAGTTCCTCAGAATAGGACTGCATTTGGAGACAGGGCTTTGAAAGAGGTAAAATGAGGTCATCGGGTGGGCCCTAATCCAGCTGGTGTCCTTACAGGAAAGGAGACAGAACACAGACACAGCGAGAAGAGCATGTGAGGACACAAGAAGGTGGCTGTCTGCAGGCAAGAAGAGGCCTCGGAGAACCCAGCCCTCCAATGCCTTGATCTCAAACCGCCAGGCTCCAGAGCTGAGGAGTTATTTTCTGTATTTTAAGCCGCCCACTCTGTGGTGCTTTGTTGAGCCGCTCTGGGAAACTAATATAAAGTCCAACATGAGAACTGATTCAGTTTTCCCAGTGGGGATGCAAAGTGTATAAGTGCAAGGTGTGTGAAGTCAGGGACACTGGAACCCATCTTAAGGATTCTCCTGCCCACCTCAGAACAGACAGAACACAACCCCAGGAAATCCCTGGGGCTTCTTCACGTAGCTGGTCACTTGCGCCACCTGTGTTCACACTGAGTCCCAGCACTGAGCTTCCTCAATACTGTAACCAGATCAATTCCATGGAGTAATTGGGCCAATAGGCAAAGCCACAAGTCTGAGCACGTTTTAAACTGAATTGACCACTCAGCTGGAAGACTATTTATCTGGCAGCGGACTTGTTAAAAAGGTCTGGCAAGGGTGCCTAGATCATCATGCCAGGTTTAGTTTATTCTCAGATGGTGTTCACTATCGTAAATGTGTCCCTTGTTTAAGCAAAATGAACATCGTTCTCATACTCTTTTTAAAAAAGCTATGTACATGTGAGTACATATGCATACATAAGCGTGTGTGCACACACCTGGAGAAAGCAGAGAACAACTCTCATACCAGCTTTGGGAGGCCATGGAGGCCATGAGACAGAGGGGAGAAGAATCTAAATGGAGCTGAGAGCTAACTAATGTCATTTTTCTTGAAGATTTAATATACTGCTTTCCTAATATAGCATTTACTCCTTCCCTTCCTTGTTTCCTTTCACACACATATACAGTATATCTTCAGCCAAGGATATGCTTTCATTGCTTTTAAAGAGAGAGAAAGGGAGAAAGAGAAACATCAATGTGAAAAACGTTATCAGCTGCCTTCTGTACACAATCCAACCAGAGATCACAAGTATGTTCCCTGACCAGGAATCGAACCAGCAAACCTTTTGGTGTACTGGATAATGCTCCAACTGGCTGAGCCACCCGGCCAGAGCCTAAGATGTATCAAGTGCTGGAACAGGAAGAAAAGAGAAGATATGGCCCAGGACTCAGAGGACTAGGGTCTGAGCCAGGAGCTTGGGAGGTCCCACGAGCCCATTCTAGAGGAGCTATGCCCTACCTGACAAGAGGCAGGGTACACAAGAAGTGTAAGTTCCTACCATGTTCATATAATACTAGAGGCCCAGTGCACACAATTCATGCATGAAAGGGCAGTTTCCTTAGCTTGGCCTGCACCCACTCCAATCTGGGACCCCTTGGGGGATGTCCAATTGCCTCTCACAATCCAGGACCACTGGCTACTAAACGCTTGCCTGCCAGCCTGATTACCCCTAACCCCTCTGCCTGCCTGCCTGATTGCCCCTAACTGCTCCCCTGCTGAGCTGATTGCCCCTAATCACTTCTGCCTCAGCCCATATCTGGGACCCAGGATTCCCTCCCTCTGGCTGGCTGCAGGCACCCAGGAACTAGGCTGACTTTGCCTGGACTGGCCACAGCTGTAGAGGACCATGAGCCAGTGCCTTGTCCCTCTCCCGGGCTGCAGGCACAGCTGCTGGCACCTGGGACTGCAGGGTGGGCAGCTTGTCCCTCTCCAGGGCCGCAGCCTGGCTAGTCTCCATTCTTCTCTCCCCATTGTTGAGTATCTGAGCCATTATGGCATGATGGCAAGGGCGTGATGACCATTTGCATATTAGTTCTTTATTATATAGGATTATACTTTCGCCTATAATCTTCCAAAAATGGTTGAATTTAAATATTTAAATTTAACTACAAGTCTACAATATGTAAAAATGACTTTACAACTAGTATCACACACAAGAATACCCAAATTTAGCACACACTCCGTACTGCTGAACTGCCAATGCATTAGCCTCACCTTCCAGCAAGATTAGGGCAGAACTGTGCACAATACCCAGCCCAAAGCAAGGGATTAGTAAACTAGTAAACGTGCTGACTGATTAAACTGAACATCACAAAGAGCTATGAAAAGGAAAAAGCTAAGAATGCAATTAAAAGACATCTATGCCAATATTTCTGGGGTGTACATGAAATATTTCACAGTAGAGTCTGCTCTGGAGACTCCAACCCTGCCTCATCCAGCCTTAGCATCCAGGTGTCCCTGGAATTGCACAAAGGGATGGGGCTTTATCTGTTCCATCGGGTACAGAGCCTCACATGCTTCTCTGAATTTAAGAGATTGACAGTGACAGGTCAGCTTCAGGAGCGATGTGGAAGCTAGCCATGCAGGACACACAATGTGCATAGGGTGGTTACCGAATCCACTGACAGGTCTTGAGTGATCTGATGTTGTTCTTTTGGTTTGCATTAGGATGTGGGGGAAAAATCCCTGTGCTTTCTATCTGTGCAGTGGCCCAATTGAATAAGGGACTACATCTGCAAAAATAAAATAATATAAAAACAAATAAATAGGGAGGCATATGCTGCCAGCTCCACCCCAGCCAGGGTACAAGGGAAGCCCCAGGGTCCCAGCCTGAAGGCAGCAATCTGTATTTAAAGCAAAAGGTTGAATACAATACAAGTGTGACTTTACAAAATAACAAAAGGATATACACATAAGCAACCCATCCTGCTGCCCTGGGCAGCCACTCACAGTGTCAGAGCAGAAAAGGACTTTATGAAGCCGCCAAAGCTCTGAACATGGCAAGTTCTTTAAAAAATCATTTGGTAGCCAAAGCTACGTAGAGCTGACCGCGTTATTTATCTCACTGAGTGTGAGGATCCATTCATTCTGACACGGAGATATTCATGTGTTTAATCACAAGGTGCTGCCCCCAGGGTGTTACATCACACAAGGTTTAGCAAACTTGTTATAGAGAGCCAGATAGTAAATATTTCAGGATTTGTGGGCATTCGGCAGTTTCTTGCATACTCAGCTCTGCCACTGTAGCTGAAAGTAATCATAGGTAACATGTGAACAAAAGGGGTAGCTGTGTACCAATAAAGCTTTAATTACCAAAAGAACCCTCAGGCTGGGCCCTGGTCTCTATGTTTGCCCAAATGTGTAATGCACAGAATATGCAGCATATCACCTTCCAAAATTTGAAAACCTCTGGCCCTAAGGGTGTCAGACCAGGGGTTGGGATCTGATAGTTCCAATTTTGCAGTTTTCTGCAGGATAGTTCTTTACAGGGGGCTGGAACTTTCCTCCAAACAGAGCTCGGCTTGTCTTCCTGAGGGGTTTTAGTCACCTGCGAATTCAGGTTGTTGAACTGAGAGCACCTGCTCTGGGTCACATTCCATAGGACCATGGTTGGCAAACTGCAGTTCGTGAGCCACATGCGGCTCTTTGGCCTGGGCGAGTCTATTTTGAAGAAGTGGCGTTAGAAGAAGTTTGAGTTTAAAAAATTTGGCTCTCAAAAGAAATTTCAATCATTGTACTGTTGATATTTGGCTCTGTTGACTAATGAGTTTGCCGACCACTGCCATAAGATGATGTGCTTGCTGGTTTTGCAGGGAGGGATACCCCTTTTGAAAGGGCAGGAAATTGGGAAGACAGCAATTTTCTGAAAGACAGGTTTTCCAGATGACTCCCATGGACAGCTATCTGTGTCCATGGGGGCCTCAGAACAGGGAGACATGCGAGCAGCTCTAGGGCCCACATGGCCAAGTGGCACCTGGGGGCAGGATGCACGCTCACCAAGATTGCAGGGAAACACTGGGGCTTTCTTGGACTAAGGCTTCCAGAAAAGTTATCCCTTCTCTCTAGCTCCTGAGGGTGTGGCACTACTGGGAGTCCCAGGAGGTGGGCACAGACATTAGTGTGGTCAAGGGTGATGGGCTCCAGTATCAGTGGTACTGATGAGGGGCCCTCATATGTCT
>JAAGEH010000452.1:19575369-19637869 GCA_011751065.1 Lasiurus cinereus | reverse complement strand
ATACTTAATTTTACATGCACGGATTTTGACTTTGCAATTTTCTTTTCATAATTCAGAGACTATAATATTTTTACAAGCCTCTAATATTGATGTAGGCTCCTGATAAGCTCTCGCACCTTAATAAGCCACATGCCTATTGTATGTGGGCAAACCAGCCCTATTCCATGGTTCGGAAAAAAACACAGAAGAGAAGTGATGGGGGTGAGTGGTGGGGAGGAGTATTATGAAAATCCAATGAAAATCTGAGGAAAAAACATATTGCTCTTAATGAAAACACACTCAAATCCCCTCCTATCTCTCTCTCAACGGTCCCTAAATCCTTTTATGTAGAAAAGAAAAAAATAGACTGGACACTCCTTTGGTGCTCGCTAAATTGCCAGGAAGGTGTCTGTTTTGAGATTTCTCCTGGTCTAGGACAAAAGTGCACATTCTAAGACCCTTTGGTTTGTACAAGCCCCTGCTAGATTTCAGCCTTACAGCCAACAAAAACATTTAAAACCATTCTCCAAAGCCACAGATACATGCAAAGGTAAGTTTGTGACTTTCAAATCTCTTAACACATCTGAACTCAAAAACAAAAGGAAGAGGAATAAACACTGTGAGGGAATTTTATTTATACACTCACTAGGCTCAAAATTCTTGTAACTACTTACATGATAAGTTTTTTAAACATATTTATTGCAGTTGTTAAATATTTTATTTGTTACTACATTTTAGAATCGTTTATTCAATTCTTATTTCAGGCATTTTCTATTTTATCATTTTCTGTTTTAACTGATTAATAAAAGGAACTTTTCATCCGATTTACATTATCTCATTCCTTTCTCCCTGCTCATCTGTGACTCATTTGCCATCACTTGGACTGTTTGGAGAAGTGGGGAACTCTATTCATTCCGCCAGGTCACGGACAGATAGACAAAAACAAAAACAGAGTCTTCGCCTTCGTCCTGCAGAGAAACGATCATTGGACATAATTAACCAGCGATGTGCACCGCTGTGGACGTCTCGAGACAATCCTTCCAATTGTCCTTTTCTCCCAACAAGCCCTGCTCACTCAAGTGTTCAGGTGCTCGGTTACATTCAACACAGACTAATTCACTTATCCTCAACAAGTGGGCTATTGATTTTTGCCTGTTTTCAGAACAGCCTGGGGCTTTCTGAACGACAATAGCGGCCCCTATTTAAAAAGGAAAAAATCGTATGGTTCCGGGGAAATGCCCATAACCAGGCTTGCTTCGCATTTGTCTGGACCTGCTCCTATTTCCAGTCGCTAATTTTCACAGTCCTCTTTTCACCCTGCTTCATCAGAAGCCGGCATATTTCTTGACTTTTTAAGCTGAGAGGTCAACAGGATTTGCTTTTGTTCCGAGGGCTCAGAGGAAGAGTACAGTATAAGACATTTCTCCACATAGCAGGAACGAAGCACCAACTATCCTTATGTTCTTTCTTTCATTTCCTGGTAATCAACTTGTGAAAAAACACAAATCCTCACCTTTATGGGCTCCAAAAGGCAAAAAGAGGAAATCCTGAGTGATCATCTAATTGGTGCTTCTATATTTGTGGTTAATAATATCCTTTACATAAACATAAAGCAAAAAGAATAGATAACAAATATGACAAAAAATTAAATCTATTAAACTTTTAAAATGAACATACTGAATAAAAAGAGGAGACTACAAATGTGGTCCATTTTTGTTGAAAAGAATGATCTGTTTTGTTTTTTAATGTTAATTACATTAAGTGTTTAAAAAGCCCTATGGTAAATTTTGACCTCCTTAAAAAAAAAATCATGATGCTTGGCTGTGGACTAATACTTTGATGGCCATAAATTCTAAGTTTAAAGTGAACAATGCCTTAGTTGGGACAGGAGCAGGGTGTAAATACCCCTCTTAACAGACGACTTCTCCTAACTATGATATATCAGGACAGTGGCATTCCCATAGCTGCTTTACAAAGAAAGCAAGCTGCCCAGCCAATTCAGATGCTTAGTCCATTCAAAATGTGCGTGTTTCAGCTTCTTTTCCCACCCGGAGGCATTTAAGCTGGTATGTTAGTTAAGGGGTCAAATATAGGCTGGAAAAAAGAGACACAACCAGGCAACCAGGAGGAGGGCTCAGTTTAACCACTGAGTGCCTCAACCTTGTTCCGAAGGGCTCCCTCCTGTCACTATGATGAAGAGCAAAGATAGCTGGGCATGTGCATCAGCTGTAACACTCAAGGATCTGCACAGAATAGAACTGTGCTTCAGACAGAGCACCAGCCGCAGAGGGGTGGTTCTGGAGAGTGCCAAGTCTCTTAAGAAGACAATTTTAAATTTGGGTTGTTAATGAGGTTGCTCTAGAAAGGACAGGCATTGGGTGATTTTAAACTCCAGGCATATTTTCGATCCTTCAGTTAGCACAATAGCAATAGAAAACTAGCCATCCTTTTTACAAGAGCCAAAGGGGGAGGAGGGGTGCTGTCTGGAGTGGCCTTGTCTCCCCTTGGCTGAGAATGGAAAAGTGAGGAATCCCTTGACAAGAGGTCTGCCTTTGTGTTTTGCACCTGGAGATTTTTACCTAATTTTTTTTTTTTTTTTTTAGGGCTAAGAAGTCAAATCACCAAGTATTGATTACTTACAGCATGCCTGAGTGCAACACACCTTGAGGGAGACAGGAAGCAGGAGGCTGGAGAGACAAGGCTACATTTAAAAAATAATCAGGAACAATAGAGTATCGAGTATCAAGTGGCAAGCTTAGAGGATACACATCCATCAGAAATTCCTAGACTTCTAGAGTTAAGGTCCAGTAAAATCAAAAGGAAAAAAAAAAAAAGGCAGGCTGACATAGATTTGCTAACGTTTTGTTTTGTAAATTAAAGATTTAAAACAAAAACAACAATAAAATCAGAGAGAGCACATTAAAAAAAGAAACAAAAAGAGGGAAGGAAACCAACTTACTTTATGTTATTGTGAAAGGTAAAAACATTTACCATTAAAAAAGGTGGGTGAAAGATACAATTCTAAAATAAATGACCATTTTAAAAAATGCATACAATGTGCTTTATGAGAAACTCACTACTTTGTCTATATTGTTCTTGTTTTTAAACAGACTAGTGAAAATTTTGTCACAGATGAGCTTTTAGGATCTGACAGATGACAGCTGTCTTCCGCTCATCCTGTACCACTTCAGCACCATCTTGGCAAACGCACTGTATGAATATTCGCTGAGTAATCGAGGGGCCATATTTACAAGGGAGCATCTACTGAGTAAAGTTTCCATGTAGCCCAGAGAGTCTGGGATAAGAGGACAGGACAGTAGACGGTGAAGGTGTTGGTGTGGTGAGAAATACAGGAAAGAAATCGTCAGGAATTATCACATTTGGAGCACACAGGAAGAAATATTTTGAGTCCACCCAAATGCATTGAAATGTTGGTTAGTGTCTTCTAAATGCATGTTCTAATTTTTCAGGTTGTCCATTGACATTCAGTTAGATGGACAGTGGACAATTGGCATTCCCATCCCAACCCCAGTAGGTCCAACCAGTTAAACAACAAAATTACTCCTGGCAGATTTTATCTGAGGGCTTTTGTTATAGGGACCACTGCAATGGAGTTCTGTAGTAGAAGAGAGACTGGGCTCAACTCCCAATATGAAGTGGGGATTTTATAGCCAAGGGCAGGCAGAGTTGGGGGGGGGGGGAGGTGGTTGGTAGATGAAAAATTACTATAATGGTAGAGTAATTCTTGCTAACCTACCTAATAGAATTTTTGCTGCAGGCAGGACAGGGTGATCAGACATTACCTGGAGGATATGGGAAATGAAGAAGGTGACTAGATATATCAGTAAACCCACTGGAGGGAGAGCTGCTCAAACTGGGTCATGCAAAAAGAAGATACAGAATCCCAAAAGTTGAGGCCTTGTTGGGAAGAGGAGCCTGATGACAGTTGTGTCAAGGACAGACTCTTTTGTCAGTGGTCTCTTTCAATTTTATCTCAGGGAACAAACTTTTTTTTTTTCATTCACATAGTTTCTTGTGTTCACCCAAAGAGCACTCCACAATCAGAGTGGACATCCTTGATACATTGAGGCTGGTGAAAGAAAGGTCGGGCTGTGGGGTCAGAGAGGCCTGAGCTCTCTCCGGATCCCCCAGTCACCAGAGCTGGTAACCTGAGCAGCCACTTAAACCCTGAGCTTCAGATGCCTCAACTGTGATGCAAATAACATCACCTCTCTCCTGCTGCAGAGACTGAGAGAAAAGGATGATGGGCGTAAAACATAGCACAAAGCCTGGCCCTCCAGGGTAGACTTGATATATAGAACCTGAAAAAAAAATGACTGCATTTATTGCTCTCCCCTTGACTGCATTCACAATCTCCAAAAGTATGCTGGAGGCTGGAGAGGCAACTGCTATTTAGTCTTGTTGAATTCAAGAACACAGAAAGGTTCTAATCCAAGAGAGGAGCAGAGAAATGAAAATTAATCATCAACGACAAGTCAAAAGTATCACAGACCAGACAGCAGAGATTCAAGACCCGGTATTAAAAGTGACCAGGCTGTGTGACATGAGAGAAACCATTTAATATTTCTAAGCCACAATCTTCTCACCTGTGAAATGAAGATAATGACAGTATCTATGCCTAGGTGGCTAGAATGAAGATCCTATACGGTAAACTATGTAAACTGCTTTCTGTAGTACCCAGGATAAGGTGATCCTTCAAAAACTATGATTTATTATTATTATAGCTATCCGAATATTATCAGGAGAGAATATTCACTTCAGAAACTTGGCAGGGAGGATATGACTGCTTCAGATTTCATTGTATCTTATTTTTAAAATAAATCTTTATTATTCAGATTACATTTGTTCCTCTTTTTTCCCCCATAGCTCCCTTCTACCTGGCTCCCACCCCTCCCTCTGCCCTTACATCCCCCACATTGTCCTCATCCATAGGTGTATGATTTTTGTCTATTCTCTACCTGCACACCCCTCACCCCTTTTCCCCTGAGAATTGTCACTCCCTTTCTATGCCCCTGATTCTATTATATTCACCACTTTATTCTGTTCATCAGATTTTTTATTCACTTTATTTTTTATTCACTTATTGATAGGTATGTATTTGTTGTTCATAATTTTTATCTTTACCTTTTTCTTCTTCTTCTTCCTCTTCTTAAAGAGAACCTTTCAGCATTTCATGTAATACTGGTTTGGAGGTGATGAACCCCTTTAGCTTTTGCTTATCTGTGAAGCTCTTTATCTGCCCTTCAATTCTGAATGATAGCTTTGCTGGGTAGAGTAATCTTGGTTGTAGGTTCTTGCTATTCATCATTTTGAATATTTCTTCACACTCCCATCTGGCCTGCATAGTTTCTTTTAAAAAAACAGTTGACACTCATATGAGTATTACCTTGTAGGTAATTAACTGTTTTTCTCTTATTGCTTTTAATATTCTCTCTTTGTCTTTTGCTCTTGGTATTTTAATTATGATGTGCCTTGGTGTGGTCCTCTTTGGATTCCTTTCGTTTGGGGTTCTGTGCACTTCCTGGACTTATAAGTCTATTTCTTTCACCAGGTGGGGGAAGTTTTCATTCATTATTTCTTCAAACAGGTTTTCAGTATCTTGCTCTCTCTCTTCTTCTGGCATACCCATAATTTTGATGTTGGTACTTCTTCTGGCATACCCATAATTCTGATGTTGTCCCAGAGGCTCCTTACACTATCTTCACATTTTTGGATTCTTTTTTCTTTTTGCTTTTCCAGTTGACTGTTTTCTGCTTCTTTGTATTTCAAATCTTTGACTTGATTCTTGTGTTCCTCTGGTCTGCTGTTAGGTCTCTGTGTAGTATTTTTTATTTCAGTCAGTGTAGGTTTAATTTCTAGTTGGTCCTTTTTCATCTCTAGTTGGTACTTTTTCATCTCCTCTTGGGTCTCACTAAATTTATCCATCTTTTCTAGAAAATTCTTGAAAAACCTTATAACTGTGGTTTTTGAACTCTGTATCAAGTTATTTGTTTTTCTCTATTTCTTTCCTTTGTGATCTGTTCCTTTATCTCTGCATTTTCACTGCTTCTCTGTGTTGATAGAGTAGCTTTGTGTGCTAGGTGTCCTATATGGCCCAGTAACTCCGCTTCCCCAGTTACGTGAGCTGGACTCTCTTGGTGCACCCCTTTGTGGACTGTGCGTACAGCCTTATTGTAGTTAAGTCTTGATTGCTATTGGTATCACTAGGAGGAGTTGACCTCCAAGCCAATTGGTTGTGAGGATCAGCTGTGTCTATGCCGGGAGAATTTCTATGCTGTGGTCAGAAACTTATGATACAAGACTTCCAAAATTGCAAAAGCCTCTCTGTTTAGCTTGCATGGGAAGGAGCCTCAGGTCTGAGCAAAGATAACCTTGACTTCCTGTCAGCCTTGCCCTGCATGGCCCCTCAGTGTTCCTCGGTAATTGCTGCAGCCCTCTCTGTGAGCACGCGTGCCTCCAGACCTCTGCCTTTCATGCGTGCCTCCAAAGCTCTGCCTTTCCGGCTCTCCTGAGTTTCCGTGCGCTCTGGGGACCCCTATGAGTATAGGTCCCCAGGGTCTTGCTGAAACTGGGGTTCAGTGCAGTTGGAAGTGGATTTCAGCACAGTTGGGAGGTTCTGTCTCCCTCCTGCTAGAGAAAGCCAGTGGCACAATCATCAGTCAACTCTGTGTGAGCACTCGCACGCCTCCAGACCTCTGCCTTTTTGTGGCTCCCCCAAGTTTCTATCCACTTCCCCTTTTCACAACAGTCCAGACTCCCTCCGTATGAGTCTTGCCTGGAACTGGGGTTCAGTGCAGTCGGATCTGGGGTTCAGTGCAGTTGCGAGTTTCCGTCTCCCTCCCTCTCTAGAGGAAATCAGCCAGGCACTCCGCCACACGTCCTCTCCACGCTCATGTCTCCATACTTCAGCTTTTCGGAGTTCTTCTGAGCCTCCGTGAGCCCCTCTCTTTCTTTCTAGTTGTAGAATTTGCTCTCAGCCAGTTTTCCTGTGGATCTGGATGATGTTCGTTCTTTTAGTTGTAGTTTTGAAATTGTTGTGCGATTTAGCAGTTTAGGTGTTCACCTATGCCACCATCTTGGTTTCTCCTCTCTCATTGTATATTTCACCTGCAAAGGAATGATGCCTTTCCTTGTTGAACCAATAAGCTCTCTCCAAAAGAGAATAAAATATGAATGGGAAAAAAACTAAAGAAACAGGTAACTCTCATAGTCCTCTATGTCTGACAAAAGAGTGATTCTATTAGTGTGATTAGTTCAAAACAGTGTCTTAAACCCAACAGAATCATTTTAAAATAAGTCTCTAATTTCAGGGACCTAAGGAAGCCTGCATTTTAATAAGATATTTCATTGTATCCCAAATACAAAACCATTGTTTGCCTGACTCTATAATTTATTGTAAGACAGACCCTGCACGATTACTGTAGCAAAATGAAACGCGTAATGATTCCACTAATAAAACAATTGGATCATAAGGCAGAGCACAGCTCGGCAGTTTAAACAGAGCCGAATACCCCTGAGCAGAGATCTGCATAGTGTAATATTCCCAGTTGGAATTTCACCTTTCTCTACTCTTCCACAGAGAAAATCATTGAAATAGCCCACTAACAATACCATTACTGTCTCCCTAACTTAATCCTTTGTTCCTTCCAAAGAAAAGACTGCAGCTGATTATGAATATTCCACTCTACAATTTCCATCAATTAATATTCTACCGTGTTCTTATTACGATATTAATAGCTTCTTGATTTACATTAGAAAGTATATATTTTACACTGCTGGTGAAGCTATTTCTTCCTCTTTAACAGAAAGTGGTTACATAAAAAATAACTTACAATTTGGAAAATGGAGGGGGGTGTGGATAATTGCTTGGTAATAATACATTCTAATCTCCTTCCTGTGTTTCCTCTCTCTGCTGGGGAATTCCTGTTTCCCAGTCAAGGAGGGCAGCACAGCTCCCCTGACCCCCTCTGTCCTCCAACCCTCCGTTGGGGAGAGACACTCTGAGCTGGGCTGGTGTGTCTGTAGTGTCCACCTTATATGCACAGAAGGCAGAGTTTGCAGGTCACCTTTCACAAAAACCCAAAAAGGAAAAGAGAGACCCAGCCCCCTTCAAGGCGAATATAATGAGGCAGGTGGCAGGAAAGGAGAAAGGCAGGTGACAAAGAAAGTTCTGTTTCAGTGTAGAGTGAGCCCAACCTGGGGTTGCCTGTACCTCCTTGCTGTACAGGAAACCAACAGCCTGACCCAGGCTGGTACTTAGTCCCCTGAGTCCTGGGCATGTCACCTGTAAAATAAGTGTATTCACAGCTGCTTCCCAAGTTTTGTGGGACTGAATGATAAGGTGTTTGTAGGAGATGCTTCTAGTGGTGGCAGCTGATGGTAGAGGCGTAGGCAGGAAGGCGGGTGCCCTGCTCTCTTCCCAGGTACATCCAAAGTCACAGATGTCCCTGCAAGGACTCAGATGGCCGCAGGGTCGTTATCCAGGCTTCTCCCTGCCACCTCTGCTGCAGGCTTGCAGGCCCGCGTCAGCTGCACAGTGGCACAATGGTCTGTGAGTCGCTCCTAGAGCTCTGGCTCAGAGAACTGAACCCTCTCAAGGTACCCGTTCAGGAGTTGAGACTTGTAATTCTCTCAGTGGCCTGTGCTTAGGGCTCACACTGATCTTGCCCCGCTGTCCTGCTATAATGTTAGGGTGGTTCCTACTGCCACCAGGATTTACCAGTGAAGCCTAAAGATGCTGGTCTCCATCCTGCCAGTGTGGTTCCAGGGAGCTGCAATACCTCTCTGGACAGTAGTTCTATAAAACAAGAAGGTGGGTTCTGAGGGTTAGCCACAGCTGGCACCCGCATCTGGCTTCCTCTGGCATACAGGCTTGGTCCATGGAGGGTCAAAAATAATATGAATTGCCTGGCCTGTGTGGCTAAGTGGATGAGCATCACTTCCTGGTCAGGGGACATGGCAGGGTTGTGGACTCGATTCCCAGTGGGGGGAAAGGCAGGAGGCAACCAATCAATGATTCTCTCTCATTATTGATATTTCTATCTCTCTCCCTCTCCATTTTTTCTCTGAAATAAATAAAAATATATTTTAAAATGTTTTTATTTTAAAAAATAGCTTGAATTGGATGCCAATATTTAAAAATAACTTGAATTGATTGCCAATATTTAAAATAAAGAGACTTCACACAAAAATATTGAATGCCATTTATCGTTAAAAACAACATCAGTCACACAGAGCTGGAGGTGAGGAGCCTTACCCTTACCGTTATACATATCTGTCTCTGCTTGGCTCACTTACATTTACATTGATACTAACTGGGACCTGCTGCAGTGAGTCCTACAACTGCTAAATAGTTCAGCCAGTATCACTTAGAGAACCTCCTGTCCCTTTCCAAAAGAACCCATTCCCAGAGTGTGTTTGTAAGACCCAGAGACTGGGGGCCCTATGAAATTATCAGGTCCCCAGATGGCTTGGGGCAACATTTCTGTTTGTCCATACCTCACTTTATAACCCTAAGGTGTCCAGGGACACATCGTTGCACACCTAGTTTTTCAGGTGTTGCTCTGAGACCTGAGCAAATGGTGATTGACAAGGTTGGGTTTTGCTGTATTTCCCTTAAAATTGTGTGTGGAATGATTAAATGGCCAGGGCTCAAAAAGAGAAGGATGTACCCCTCCTGAGGCCATGTCTACACATGACCGGAGTGGCCACAGGGCCAGCTTAGTGAAAAACACCAGTCAGAGGGGCCGCGTGATTGAACTGACAGACCAATTCCCTGGCCATGGAAGGCAGCCTTGGGCTATCGCTGGGGGCAGGGCAGCTGGCCCTTTGGTTTCTTTCCCATTTAAAACACTTTGCGGAGTCTCTAGCCCAAGGTAGAGATTCAGCTCAATGTCTGTGGATTGATTGATTAATTTAAAGCCCCTGAGAGATCCTGTAGGTTCACAGATAAAGCTACATGAGCTGAAAATTTTCCTGTCTTCCTCAAAAGGAAAATATTCAAGTAGCAGCCCTGTAATTGGAGATGATTTACATTTCTGTCTTGATCTGAGAACCGGAGGAGTGGATGAGAGACTCCACTAGCTCCCACTGGGATCTGGTCCAGATTCTTACCCAACACCTTCAAGACATGGGCCAAGCTTTGGAGGCCCCAAAGTTTGGTGTGGTTGCTTAGATTTAGAGGGTCAAAAGAGTTCAGGCCTCAATGCTGACTGTACACAATTCACTGAAATTCCCCATGTTTCAGTTTCCCTACTGAGAAACGGGGATTTGAGTGAGCTACTGATGTTAAGTGCTTAGCACAGTTTCGGGCCCAGAAGAGATGCTCGCTAAAGGATATCTGTTATTATAAAGGTGATGCCAATCACCCCTAAGATGGTTTCACCAAACAAGAATGCTAACACTGCAGGGCTGCTCTAACTCAGATTAAAGTATTCCCACTGCCATTTTGGGGTGCACTATGGCCACCTAGACACTAAGGCTTTTGCATTTTCATGGAGTGATGCCACACGTCATCCAGCAAGGTGACTTTGAAAGGAGACTTCCTTTCAAGATGCGTGCCTGCTGAGTTTTCCATGCTTCTAAACCAAGAGACACTGGGATCTTAGATGTTACCTACCATGAGGTAGCCAAGCTAAGGTACCCAGGGGTCCTCAGTCTCTCCCCAGAGTGAGACCCCTCACCTGGAAAGAAATATCTGGCTATTTGCTGAATCAGATCACGGCAAAATGAACCAACATGCACTGGGGCATGGAAGGGAGACGTGAAGTTAATAATACCATATAAATTCAATTTGCATTCCCCTCTTGATTTTAACCCAATCTACATGAGCTCTCCCAAATAAGTAGTAATTTGAAATCCTCCCACGTGACAGACCGTCTTACACATTTTAAAACACCGTCCCTTTAATAAACCAAACCACACAATGTGGCTTTAACTGGTTCTAGAATATTCTGATAGTAAAATATTTTCTGTTTCTGGGCCAAAACTGGTCATTTCTTCTTGAGAATATGATGTTTGAAAATCAGTTCCTCCTATTATAGATTTCTCCCTCAGCTTGTAGAAAATCCATGATTCCCTAAACATTGGTCTTTGAAAGCACATTGACTAAAATCTTCATGCTTAATTCATGAAGCGCAGTCTGGAGATTAGTGGAGCTGGACATAGACCAGGAATACTTTATCATATTCTAATAAGCAGAGGCTGAAAATTGCATTTCTAAAGCTACAGTATTAAAGGGCATACCGCAAAACATGACCCAAACATAACTCAGTAGTTTTACAGTGTCTGAAAAGGCTTTGATATGATAAAGTATGCTGACGAGAGGAATAAACACAACTAGAAATTTCTGAATTTAAAAAGGAAAAAAAAAAGGAGGGAGGCTTGGCAAACATTCAGCATATTCGTGGAAAAATATATATTATAAACGCATCCATTGTGATTCCTATTAAACAAGTATTGACTATTGAGTTGGGTTACAAAAGATCACTATAGCACCGTAATTTCAGGGGCTATAGAACATAAAGGCCTAGAGATGAAAGAAAATAAATAAAGCAAGCCTAATAAGGTTAATTTGAAGGTTTCCACAAAAAACTAAGTGCTGGCTTTTCAACCTTTTCTTAAAACAGGGTCACCAGCATTGTTTCTGAAAGCAAAAAAGCATATGGGGTACAAGACTCAGAAATGGTTCAGGATAAAGGCTCTCCCCCATGAAGGCGAAAAGTGTCCGCAAAATGATGGCAATGTGTCAGAGCAACCACAGAATCCCAATACATCGACCATTAGTGCAGATAATGCCCAGTTGTGTGCCTTGCACACAGTAGGTGCCAATAAATGTCTGTTTGACTGCAGTATGAGGGAGAAAAAAAGCAAGGGAAACAGGTCCAATGCTTGCCACAAGAGCTCCTAGATTTACTCTACAGAATACTCCGTAAGCTGTTTCCCTTTATAAAGGCAGGTCTGATTAAAATAAACAAAGCATTAGGGCCGGAACAATTTTCACTAAGACAGTAGCTTCTGGACTGTGAGTACCTAGGTGCACTGGAGGTTCCAGAATTTCTTTATGGGTCATACAGCAGTGGGGGATGGGGAGAGAAGTGTCAGTTGGAAAGGGGATGCTTGTCTTTACTTTTATTTAAATATATTTGTATTTAATTTCAGGGTGAGAGGGAGAGAGAGAGATAGAAACATCAATGATAAGAGAGAATCACTGACTGGCTGGCTGCCTCCTCCCAACCACTCCCCCCCCCCCCCCGCCCTCTGCTGGGGATGGAGCCCACAAACTTGGCATGTGCCTACTTGAAATAAATCCAGAAGCTCTTGGTTCCTAGATGGACCCTCAACCACTAGAGAGTCGATCTAGGAACCAAGAGCTCCTGAAGCCAGACTGGCCGGGCAAGGGGGTGCTTGTCTTGAAACTGCATCTGCAGACCTAGAACATGGACATTATTTAGACTGCATGTCTGTTGAGAAAGTTGCGACAGGGGTGCTCTGAGATCTGGCTGACTGCAGGGGTGAGGGGTAATCCCCACCCCTCACAGCCAATCTTCATCATTACTGAGTTCACAGCAGAAAGATCACAGCTGCCGAAACCCTGCTGCTTTTATTCATTTCTTTGCATGGGTGTGCATTCACCATGTTCCCTTCGCTCACTTTATAAAGCAGGGCTCATTCTCTTACTTTCTACTGGGTCTCACTCACCAACCATCCAAATCTAACTATCTCCAGGCACACAGCCCATGTTTCCCCCCAAAACTGACCTTGACATCAGTACTAGCCAGCAGTTTCATAGGTGGGTCTCCTCCTCTTCCGCTGATCCCGCACACTCTTCATGCCCCCATAGCCTCATTCTGGAAGCCGCCTTAACATCCCGGATGTGCCTGCCCCTAGCTGGATGAGCTATTCCAGCTCTGGATTTCCATAGCACCCCATGCCATCCCAATATAACTCTGTGACACCTTAATTACTGCACACCTCCCCCACCATACTATACACTCTTGAAGGCCCAGCATCTTGACAGGTAACCCACTACATTCCCAGGCCTCCTCAAAGTCTGGCAAGGTAAGATCTCCAAATAAATAAAATATATTTATTGCATAAAACAAACAAACAAATGAAGGTGGTGAATCCAAAATATCCAACATTAAGGATATTTTAAAAAATAAATAAAGCCTGTTGTGTCTGGGACTTATACATGTCAGATATAATTATAGAAAATTTGAATATAAAAAATGACCAAAGAATGAAAAGCTACCATCTTCCCGCCATTTAGTATTTTTTGCACTTTGAGTATAAAATTCACCTCTTTGGATAGGGAGGTTCTTCTCCCCTCTACCAAGTTCAGCTTTCTGACAGCAGCTCTCTGATGAGCCACTCCAAAGCCATTTTGAGAATGTGTCACACACGGATCCGTCCTCACTGTTGAGAATGTGGCCTTGCACACAGCCACCTGAAGTCATGAGTGGACATGACTGTTGTAAATATGTGGCATGGTCTTGATTAACGCCGCGTCCCAACAAAAACTGTCTATCATACACTGGAGGGAGGCAGGAGTCTTGCAGCTGTCAGCCGCGGAGCATCTGAACCACGAGAAGACTCTCAGATGTGAGCTGGGAGGAACGGGCTTTGGTCCCAATTTGAGGGAAGGGGAAAGGATACATTTCTAGTCTTTGTCCTTGCAGCTTTCCTTGTCCCATTCCTGCCGGACCTTCTGCTGGGAGTAGGACATCTGACTCCAAATCTATTTCTGCAGCAGCTGCTGGCAATGGAGCATGTGTCTACCCATCCACAGTGACTGCTTTTATAAGGTTTGCAATGTCTTCTCCTGCAACTGGCACCATTGCAGTAGCACCATCTGCACCACAGGCTCTTGCCAGGGAATCCCCCACCCCCTTGCCCCAGAGCCTCAAGGCAGAGCATTCTTTCCCTAAGCAACTCTGGTACCTTGGGCCACATTCCTTTTCCTGCAAGGGGCCATGGATGGGGTTACTGTGAAAAGAACTCACTTCTTTCCAATGAATCCAGCCCTCTTGTTTCTTTAATTATAACCTGGTACTTATAATGTACATCAGCTGTTATTTAAATAAACAATGGGGAATTTCAAACAGAGAAACTATGAGAATGAAAATGCTTTAATTTATATCTTTAAAGACAGAGGCTGTAGAGTTCTCCAAATGTCTAATAAATTAATAAATAAAAACGTAAGTGTCCAGTTGGAGGTAGCCTATGAGTTGTATAAGGTACCAAAGGAGCCAGCTATGGCTACCCTCCTCATGTGATGTGTGGGGTTCCTCTAATTGTAGAATACAAAACTGCACCAGGAATACAAAATGGTCCCTTCTGGGAGGGAGGCAGGAATGCCCTGGTTTATATGACCTGAAAAGGATGAGTCATGGCAAGTTGAGGATTGAGACTCTCCTTATGGGTGCTTGTTAGTAGTAGACAAATGGAATTCCTAATTCATATGCCTTGTCTCCAATCTCCAGGCCATGATTCTCCAGGCCTGGTTTTGACTCTAGCTCATAGTAACAACTCCACCTTTGCTTCTTCCTCTATCTCTTCTTCCTCCTGCTTCAACCACAAATAATTTGACAATCCAGGGGCTTTACTAGTCCTAACTGTATAAAAGTCCCAATTCTTTTTAAAAAAATACATTTTATTGATTTTTTTACAGAGAGGATGGGAGAGAGATAGAAAGTCAGAAACATCGATGAGAGAGAGACATCGATAAGCCGCCTCCTGCACGCCCCTCTGTGGAGATGTGCCCGCAAGCAAGGTACATGCCCCCAACTGGAATCGAACCTGGGACCTTTCAGTCCGCAAGCTGATGCTCTATCCACTGAGCCAAACCGGTCTCAGCTAAAAGTCCCAATTCTTAACACATTTGTAATATGTGTGCATGTCTATCATTTAACCCAGGAACTCTCATGTAACTGTATGTAGTTCAATATCATTAAAGGTCTACATGAAAGCTTATTTGATATCATGCTACCCTTCCCCAAATACCGGTGCTTGACAGAATGCACATATTTTCTATTTACTAAAATAGAATCTGAGTTCCAAACAGTGATGTAGTGAAAACAAGACAAAATGCAACAAAAATAACACATCTATTTTGCAGGAAGCCTCCTTGACTACCAGACCTTTTTTTTTTTTTCATGCCATGGTGTTATTTTCACATATGCACATCATATATTGTAATACGAAATGGATATTGACTGCAGCTGAGGTGAATATCCACATGTATTGACCTCAGAGGTAAATATTGACTGAGACAAAGGTAAAATCGATGCTTACCTTGAGGGATAATAAATCGGGATATCTATTGAAATAAGAAGTCAATAGCAGCATTGTTACAAACACTCGTGGTGATCGTCACTGGAGCACACTTGTACAGCGGTCAGTGGTTGATCTCCAGAAAACTAGAGACAGTTGCAGTTACCTCACAGAGGCTGCACTGACTGTCTTGTTGCCACTTCACCCCTAACTCTATTTTGTCACCAGCTAGCACTGGACTAAGAAAATAACCTCAGCCCACTCCATCCAGTGAAGCAGTCTGGCTTCCATCTTCAGAGAGAAGTTACTGAATTAGGCGTTCACATTGGTGATTTCAGTCTGTTTTCCCCATAGCAGGAAAAAAAATATATGTATATATGTACATATATACATATACATATACATATACACATATACACACATATACATATATATACATATATATACATATATATATAGATATATATATATAGATATATATATATGGTTATTCCCAGTTTATAGCTTGGTAAATGGAGTCTCAGAGCACAGGAAAAACATCTAAGATTACAGAGATGAGCAACGGTGGTGCCCTGAATTCAAAATCCATTTGGCAGATGTTAAATTTGGTATCTTTCTACCATAACACCATCTCCTGCTAGGAACTATAACATGGGGATTGCAGGCAGTAGAGATACATGTCAGAGAAAGATGGATACAGAGATGGGAGGGGAGAGGAAAGGTCTACAGATTGCAGACAGGCCTTATTAAAGTGACAGCAACAACTTCTTTGTGAAAGGTGCCACACCATTTGGGTGACCCCGTCCCTATCACTGCTCTCCCTCACTACCATTACAGCTAATTATGGTAAATGTGAGCTTGTTCCCAGTATGGTGGCAAGTGTCTTACAGACCTTGTTTTGATGAACTCTCAAAACACTATGAGGCCAAGTAGGACATACTTAGTCATCTATCCAATGCCTGTTCTCTATTTCTCCCGAGATGGCCATGCACAGTTTTTTCCAACCTTCTCCATCACTATACCAGTGGTCCGCAAACTCATTAGTCAACAGAGCCAAATATCAATAGTACAATGATTGAAATTTCTTTTGAGAGCCAAATTTTTTAAACTTAAATTTCTTCTAATGCCACTTCTTCAAAATAGACTTGCCCAGGCCATGGTATTTTGTGAAATAGCCACACTCAAGGGGCCAAAGAGCTGCATGTGGCTCGCGAGCCGCAGTTTGCCGACCACTGGGCTGTGAATATTCAGTGCCCAAAGCTCCCAACTGGGGTGGTCCAGAAGCTTCTCTGGAATCTGTTTAGATGTAGGCATTTCATACAATCTGACTGGTGAGATGTCAGGCTAGGTTTGTGGAGAGTCTTTGGAGAAAGCTCTCTTTGTTCCTGAGAAGGTGCCTGGGTCCTCTAGCATTGTGCTCTCTGGTTGTGATGTGTGGAATTGCTGTAGTCATCTTGAAAATGTGAGAGACTGCACCGGAGGAAGAAGTTGGTAGAGAATCTCAGGGATGCAGTACCAGATCACCATGTGCCACCACTGTTTCTGGAGGTCAGATTTGGTGGGGTGACAGCTTCCCATAATACTGAAGCCACTGTGAGTTAAGTTTCCTGTTATATGCAGCACAAAGCACCTCAACTAAAAGATAGTGGCATATCATCCCTTCTCCAAACATGGAGAAACTCTGGCTTAAAATGTGAAATGTTACATGGAGCAACTAGAACTGTCTAATTTAGAATCTTGAGTTCCTAACCATGTCTCAGCAATCATTCCAGGCATACCTCCCATTTGAGACTTACAGTATGATCTAGAGCAGTGGTTCTCAACCTTCCTAAAGCCGCGACCCTTTAAAACAGCTCCTCATGTGGTGGTGACCTCCAATCATAAAATGATTTCCGTTGCTACTTCATAACTGTAATTTTGCTACTGTTATGAACTGTAATGTAAATATCTGATATGCAGGATGTATTTTTATTGTTACAAACTGAACATAATTAAAGCATAGTGATTAATCACAAAAACAATATGTAATTATATACTGTGAAATATTTATTTCTAATTATAAATAAATGAAATTTTGTCTTGAATCGTGGAGTAGCATGGGCAACAGTCTTCATATAACAACAGTAAACTACATTGCTACATTTTGCTACACCAAGGAGCGGTGTGTTGGTTCCTAAGACCATGGGAAATATGTGTTTTCTGATGGTCTTAGGCGACCCCTGTGAAAGGGTCGTTCGACCCCCAAAGGGATCGTGACCCACAGGTTGAGAACCGCCGATCTAGAGGATATTGGTCCCTGCAAATGAAACCCACCAGAACTGTCAGCAATCCCCTTAACTTACCTTGCAACTCTTTTGTGTAAGCATTGTATAAAATGTATCCTGTCTCAGAGGCCCCAGCTTTCAAACTGTTTTACTGAGTTACAAGACATTTCTCTCTGTCTTAATGTACAAATTGCAGAAGAACTTTGTTCTACTGGCTTAGCACCTAGTGCTACCACGTATTGAATGGCTATAGCTCAACAAAAACAGTGTGTTCTATCAATTCTTCCTATCCAACCTATTCCATATCTATGTCCTTCCCTTCTCCCCAACATAGATATTCCTGTTAATTCTTTAATTAGCAGCAAACATAATAGTGGAGTTAAAGAGTGATTCTTCCACTCTTCTTGACCTTCATCACTATTTTGGATCTGTCTTTCATACCATGTTATACTGGTATGGAAGTGTTATGCTATCATTTACCTCTTTTAAGACTATTCAACACATTGGATTCCTTCACTAATCCTTAGTTGAGTGTTTAATATCTTCCAGGCATTCAAAATACTATGTTTCTCTCTTTAAAGAGAGGAATTAATTCATTTATTTCACAATTCTAGAATCTATCATAATGCCTGAAATATAGAAAAAGCTAAGAATGTAGTAATAATCATAGGTTTCAGATAAGGTATGAGGTAACAAACAGTGAGATCCTTTTGAAAAAAGTCAACAAATACCAACTCCTTATGGGAAGACATAGATTTCCATCTTTTTAAAAAATCTTCTAGCTAAGAAGCAGCATCATGGTTAATGCCCCAAGTTTCTTATTCTACACAAAGAAAGGGGGAAGCTAGCAGACAGGATATTAAACAGTTACACTAGTGGGCAATGGTCGGCAAACTCGTTAGTCAACAAAGCCGCAAACTGTGGCTCATGAGCCGCATGTGGCTCGAAGTTTGAAGACTACTGCACTAGGGAAAGCCAAAAGAAATAGAAGAGTCACATAGTATAAGTTACATTTTTACCCTCAGATGTCCATATTTTTTTGTAGGAAATCAGGGCATTTATCATCCAATTATTGGTTATCTTTATGCCATTACCAGAAACTCAGGCTTAAGCAACTATTTACCTACTGTAGCTTCTTCACAATTTCCAGGGGACCTAGTTATGGTCACAATGAGGGAGGCACTAAAGAGTCCATTCTAATGAAGGTCCAATGAAAGAGGGTGGGGATTGCTTTCTCTTCCTGAGCTGGGATATCCATCTCCTGTCCCTGGACAACAGAGCACCTGTTTCTTAGCACTTCAGCTTCAGACATACCCAAAAACCCACCCTCCTTTATCCCTTCCTCTTCCCCTCCCTCCCTCCGTCCTTCTCTTCTTCCTTCCCTCCCTCCTTCTTTCCCTCCCTCCCTCCCTCCCTTCCTTTCTTCCTCCTATTAGTTCTATTTCTCTGTAGAATCCCAATAGAAGTGACTTGGTTAACTGAAATAAATGTTTCAATATGGTTGTCATGTTCCCAGAAAGAGACATTGTAGCATGCTTACTAAGCAGGCTAGATGGGAGATAAATGAGGGAGTTACTTCTACCTGAGAAGACCAAGGTACTCCTCCTCCTCTACCACTTTCACCACCACCACTATTACCAGAAAACTGGTGCTTCTCCCTAGGGACCATTCCTGATGTATCTCTTTACCCCCAGCATCTGGTACCTGGTATGTGCTCCATCAATTGATGTTAAATGTATAAGATGTTACAGGCATTAAGAGATACAAAGGACACCTTAGCAGGAATGACCACCAGACAAGGTTCACCTTCTCTGAACCTCCATGCCCACATCTAGAAAAAAAAAAAGGATCAGCTGGTCCTGCAAGTGGCTTTTGTAAGTCCCGTGACTCTAGTAATGAGTGCCCCACTCCTATTTATGATCTCCACTTCAATAAGGCTACTTCAAAAATAAGTTTCAAGTCTGAGGTAGGGTAGATTCTGCTGCTGAGCAACTATTTACCTACTGAGAGCCAGGCTCACTGGGTACAGGGCAGCCCCATCCTGTCCCCTGGGATAGCAACTAAGCATTTTCACCAACAGCAGCCTGAGGAAATCAGGCTGCCTGTTTAATGCAATGGCCTGAATCTTCATTATCTGCACCCAAAAACCATGAATCAGGTCTCCTGTTTACCAGATGTCACAACCTGTTGGGAGTTTGGTGCTACTGTCACCTGGATTGTATTTCAAGGGCATCAGCAGGAGCAATAGAGCCACCCAGAGAAAACACAGCCATTTGTCTCACTAGTAAGGATCCTCCCAGCACCCATGCTGGCCTAGGCAGGCAAGCACCAGCACCGAGGTCAGCATCACCAGGAGGTGCATTAGAGCTACAAGGAAGCAGACACTTGTGCTGAAGATAGTCCCAAGATTACATTGGTGTTTTATATAATCGCTTCAACTACAAAAGAATGGGTTAAGTCCCTTGTAAACACTAATCATTTCCCAGAGAGAGGCTAGCTAGATTTACATAACCACAAGTACATATGCAGAAAAAGGATGTCACTTAAGAGTTTTAATGCTTCCAGACAGCAATGAATTGGCATTCATGGGGACACTGCACATTTATTTACAAGGAAGAAGTCCTGGCACAAGGGTGAAAAACAGTTCAAGACCACATTACCCACCAGGGAATGTTTGTCAACACCTCCTCAGGAAAAAGGCCAGGGCCATGAGCAAGCACCACTCTGTTTGGGCCACTTCACCCCTCTACTGTCCACACCAGTGCCTCAGAATGCCCAGTGGGTTCCACGCCAGAGAAAATGACATTTCTTCTGATCAACATTTCTGTTTACGGTAATCAGGGGAGGGCAGTGAGCTAGTCTCAGGATGCCAAATGATTGCTTGTTTTCAGGATAATCAATAAGACACTTATCTTGAAAGATTCATGCAAGTTTGGAATCAATTATGAATGGGATGATGATAAAACTCTGAGAGAGAATCGCTTGATTTTTTAAAATTCTTATCAGAGTTACACTCCATTTTGTTGGCTTCTCTGAAATGTTATACAAATTTTAAAAGAATACTCTCTATATTATGCCATTATAAAAAAGCTGGATTACAGGATGACTTAGTAGGGGTTTTCAAGGTCAGATGTTGTGGATTTTTAGTTTAGAAAAAAAGGGGGGGAGGGATTTCCCAGAGAGTGTGAGAAGGGATACATATTGTATACAGTAGGAAAGACAAATTTTAGACTTAACAGACTTGAATCTGAAAGTGAGGCCCCAGTTACAAATCAATGACTTTGGGCACATTACTTAACCTTCCAAAGATGGAATTCCCTTATGTCAAAAAGATGGTAATAACATCATTGTAGAGTTATGGCACAGATGAAATTAGATTATCTATATGAAAAGTTGACCACAATCCCAAACATTCACTAGGCACTCAATAAATGTTAGTTATTCCTGACATTAATATTCTTACTTGGTCTCCTTGAATAAATTACTTAATCTTTCTGAGTCACCATTTTCTCATTTCTAAAATGGAAATAACAAGCTAGTTGCAAAGTAGTTAAAGAGTTAAATTAGATAATGAATAAAATAGCATCTAATATTACAATTGGTGGATAATAAAAATGGCAAATAATTGTATAGGAAAAACTCACTGTTTTTCCTTAACTCTCACACTCATAATAGCTCTGACACCACACATAAGGGAGATGTTTCCCACTCCGACACAAGCTGTGAATGTCCTAAAACTCAACTGACTACTGACACTAGTCAGAGTTGGTGCAGACCTCACAGGTTAAGGGCTCATTCCCACAGTACAGATGCCAATCTCAAGTAGTGAAACCCCAGGTCACCCACAACTTCTATCAACATGGCTACAAATCCAAGGTTCCCATGATTTTCTCCTTGGGTTCAGCGATTTGCTAGAGTGGTTCATATAAGTCTTGCCTATTTATCACAAAGGAAACAAGTGAATAGCCAGATGAAGGGAGACAGAGTCAGGTCCAGAAGGGTTCTGAGCATAGGAGCTTCTGTCCCTGCAGACTATAGGTGTGTCACACTGTCTTACACCTCTCCTCAGGTTTGTGGACATGTTCACCAATCTGGAAGTTCTCAGAATACCTTAATTCAAGGATTTTTGTAGAGGCTTCATAGGTATGATTGATTATTAACTTAATCTCCAGCCCTTTTCCCCTCCTGGGAAGATCAGAAGATTTTACTCCTGCTTGGTCTCTCTGGTGACCAGCCCCAACCCAAGAGCCCACTTTCAGTTACCTCATTAAAACAAAAGATGTTCCTGTTACCCAGGAATTCCAGGGTTTTAGGAGCTCTGTGTCAAGATCCAGGGTCAAGAACCAAATATTAGCAGAAGCCAGGGGCAGAGGCCAATATATCTATTTCTCATTACCTCACAAAAGTGTTCAAGTAGAAAAATAAAATTAAAACAAACAAAAAATCTAAAATTACCTCTTCATTTTACAAATAAGGAAATTGAGGCCTAGAGATTCTTATCTTGGCTCAAGTCACTTCGGTAGTGGTACCTTGAGATACAAGTGCCCTAACATCGAGATTTTTGCTTATGAGTAACAGTTGAGATACGAGTAATCACGTGGATCGACCAGCTGCACACGACCCACCAGTTTACCTGGACTCGAGCGTCTCATAGTTTCCCACTCCTCAAGATTACGAAACGAATTAAAATCATATCTCGAGGTTACACTGTATTTCATAGGTGGGCCTGGAATCAAACCTCTTGAGAGTGAGGGAGATTTGCAGTGTGGATGGGAGTATAAGACTAGTACACAAGATTCTAGAAGGTGAGCCATAATGTGGCACTAACAGGATCAGACCAAGCTGTACCATAACTGACAGTCTACACCTGTCTGGGGTTACTGGGGAAGGGAGATGAGTTAGGTGGAAAAAGGGCCTGTGGTGAAGTGACTTTGAAGAGAGTGCTAGTTAAGTCAAGGAGTTGTGGCAGGACCACCATGGCAAAGCAAAGAAAGGAAAAATGCAGAAAACATGGGGACTGGGGAGTCTGGGGCTTGTCTGACTTAATGCCAAGCACTCCTGGTCAGCAAAGACCAGCTAAGGACCATCAGTGGAGACAGCTTTGGGAAGCTGATCAAACACTTTACAAGCAAACCCCATAACTTAAGAAGCTGGTCTACAAAGAGACAGAGTGCTAAGGAATTCCCACTTTCATGGCCGACAGTTGTGGCCATGGTCCCCATTCAGCTTAGGATCCCACCACAGAAAGAACAGCTGCCAAGGCCTGGTCTCCGCTTGGCCCTAAATAGATCAACATTTGGCCTGAGCTTGCAGATGACT
Source organism: Lasiurus cinereus (assembly GCA_011751065.1). NCBI lineage: Eukaryota > Metazoa > Chordata > Mammalia > Chiroptera > Vespertilionidae > Lasiurus > Lasiurus cinereus. The sequence continues at coordinate 19,615,013 of JAAGEH010000452.1, read as the reverse complement.
TTTTATGGGCCACACCATTTAAGCTGTCCCTGTGGTCAGAAATAGCCCGGGGTGGTCAGAACCACAACATTATAAATCTGATGCTATAATTAGTTCCGATGGACATGACTGAAGAATGTCTTTTTTGGTTCAGGTTTTGAGTAATAGATCCATAACTGCCTTTGAACAGGTCTCAGCAGAATCCGGGAATAGGCCAAGTGGTCATCTCAGCCTTCCTCCATCACCACCATCTGGCCCTCAGGCACTTCAGCTGTTGGAGAGACTTACTCTGTGCCTTGCCTGAAACAGGAGGAAAACTCTCTCGGAGAATGGAAAATTCTCTCAAATAGGTTTTGTTTTTTTTTTGAGGTATTGCTTGCATGCTCTGAAGGGCACAGATATTAAGTATACAGTTTGATGAACTTTTACATGTGTACACATTCATGGAATCATGTCACTAGATCAATACATGAAACACTGCCCAGCATGCCTGAAAGCACCCCCTTGCCCCTTTAAGATCACACAGTCCCTCAGATAGGTAACAGGCTTTTCTAACTTCTCTCACAGGGAGAAGTCTTGACTGCTTTTGACCTTTAAATGGAATCATAGTGTGAACTCTTTTCAAGTGGTTGGCTTCTTTCAATCAACAGTAAGCCTCACTCTCAGATTTTGTAACGTATATATAAATAGCGCCTGTTCACTTGTCTTGGGCTCCATTGTGGGCTGGGCTCAGAGCAATCCTCATGTTTAATCCTCACTGCAAACTCGACAGATGGGAATTATTATTCCAATTTTCCTGATGAGAAAATGTGAGCATAGAGAAATTAAGGGACTGGGTGCAAAACCCCAGGCTGGAAATTAGCATACAGTATTGGGATAATGAGATCAAACTTTAGATCCCCAAATCCATATTCTTTCCTCTTGGCCAATTTGGTTTTGACTCTTAACTCTGGGATTGGGAATAATTCACATAAAGCTCTTCTTACAGTGCCTGACACATTGTATGTGGCAAAAATATTAGCGCGGTGATGAAGATAAAGAGGATAATGAAGATTATGCTGGGTCTTGTATTAATGTTGGGGAAGCGGAAAGGAACAAGACATATAATAAAAACATAAACAGCTCAATATAATGTATTCTGACTCTGAAGGGAAGAGATGGGTTGCTTTGGGCCATGATGCATGTGAGGCTTAGACATCATGTCTGAAATGACATTTTTCTTCTTGAACTGTTGGAGAGCAAGAAGGCTGGAGACCTTCAGCAATGTCACATAGCAGTTATTGAAGAGGCCTAAGATATTCTCCCAAATAGGTATGCAACACTAACCAGCTTTGCTCTAATAAAGCTCTTCACCTGAGAGGCTCAATTACACCTGCAGTGGGCTTTTCAGAAAGAGCATTTAAAAGGCAGCTTCGCCCTTGACTCTTGAGTCCGCATGTCAAAAGCACTTAACTCAAATACTCTGGATTACCAACAGCAATCAAGGCATCTGCTCCTGGGCCAGACCACCCTTGCGTGGTGCTCTGACACTGAAGGCACTTGTAATATCATTATATTATCATTGAGTCAATTGCAGCTTGAGAAGATGAGCTTGGGGTCCTGATATTTTCAGGCCTTCTTTGAAGGAATCTCTGCCAAATACCTCTTCCCACCAAATCTGCAATCCATATTTCATTGTATGACCCCAGATTCTGCTTCAGAAAAAAAACACAACAACAGCAACAAAAACTCCACTTAATGGGTTCAATGTGATTCTACCTTCCTTTGAAGATGCTAGAAGGGCATCTCGTCTTACAATGGCTAGGCTAGGTTCTGTTGTGGGTGCACAAAGCACATGGGAATCTTGTAAGAATTACTCCTGTGTACTGATATTTCCCTTGGCGCTGTCTCATTAGGATTAAGAGAGCCATTGTGGATCCAGCACCAGCTTGGCCTCATTCCTTTGAACCACCAGGTAAAGCACCTGTCTGGGTGCTTTAGATCAGGTTATTACAGAATGTACATACATCTTTAAACACTTCACATTACAAGATGCTCCCAATAAGAGGCTTGCAAGGACAAAAACTTCAAAGAACAAAGATTCCTATCTTCTTCAAGACCTCTGCTCAGTAAGGAGAAGGAATAAATTTGCCAGCACTATAGGAATCCCTGTTTGTCTTGTTTAAAGTTGCAATTGAGTAAGTTAAATGTGTACTGGAAGACATGCACTAAACTTCAGCTCAAGAATGTGGGATGTCAAGAGCCACATTCTTCTTTTCACTACCTCCATGTCCTCAGCACTAGCAGAGCTCCAATGCACAGTAGGGTCCCATTCAACTGACCTGCCAAGTAATAGGTTATTAGCACATTTTGCAGTAAGAAAAGAGATAAGGATCCTTGGGTAGAAGTAGCTGGGAGCCACAGTTTAGCTCAATTTGGTGAAGTTCTTTCTAATAATTACAACTTCGCATGGTAACAAATTTACTATTACACAAAGCTCATTAGTCATCTGTTGGAAAAGGTGTATCAGGTTAATGTTAGACTACTTGTAATCAACAACTAGTGAACTGATGACATCTTATGAAGTTGTCATTGGTCAATAAGGAATCAGGAATGTAAGAATCATATCTAGTTTTTCATAAAACTAAATGTACCCAAAAGACAACATTGGTGAGCCAATCAGTATCAGCTCATGAAAAATGTGATTTTTTTTGGGCAAAATAAATATTAAAGGTAAGTAAACACTGATACTTCCTATATATAAGAAATATGTGGTGATGCCACAGTTCACCTATATTAATATAATTAACATTTTTTATCTACATCCAACAGTCACCACAGATGACAAGTATAACCTAACCCAATGGCAATTGCTATGAAGAATATAGATCTTACATTATTTTTACCTTCACCTGACATACTTTAGCCGTATATTGACCACTTAGGAACATTCTTCTGGCCGTAAATCCAATCAATAATTCACTCGTGCAGAACATATAACTACATTTTCTGCTCATAGAAACCCATTGATAATGAGTGCTGATTATAGAGCAGAGAAACCAAAGGTGTTCAGACGCAGAGCACTCCCTCTCAGAGGACTAACCTGAAAATGATCCTTGTCTTGCCTGCAAATGAAATATTTAAAACAATGTTTTGATGCCCTGAGTTATACCTGACATATTTGTCGATTTTCACAGACGCTGGGAGTGATTAGATTTGGGGGTCAGTTACTTTAAGGTCATCTGAAGACCACACATTTTAATTTCAAATAGAGGATGACAAACCTGATAAGCAAAACTTTATAAAATAAAAGGATATGAAATCAACTTACTCTACTAGTTGGTATGGGGAAAACTTTTGTATTAAGTCCTGTCATCTAAAGGTAGGGAAGCTGGTGTTACAAGAGATAATTTTCCTGACAAATAACCTTGATACATTAAGGCACCTAGAAAATGTACTGTAATAAACTACTGTAAACCATGGGTAGCATTCATTCTCAGCAAGGAGGGGCCAAAGGGCAAGGAGACTTTGGTTTTCATGTTTCAAGAAATTAATTTGTAAAGAACATATTCTTAGGCGCTCACACTAAATCTAGAAAAAAATCTGTACAATAAATGTGTGTGATGACAAGAGTAGCAGGCAGGCGGTCACAACTGCAAAGAGTTAAACTATAAAGACAATGAAATGGCCTAGAAGTGCTTTAAAACTCAATTAAAATAAAACCAGTCCCTGTTAGTTTTTCCAATCCAGATTTAAGACTCATTCTGTATTATCTCTGCATATGAAAAAGGGTACAGCAAGTGAATTTTGAATTATCCTAACCCATTTTCTCAGCTATAGAAAACGCTGGCTTCCAGCCCAATGAATACAATAGCCACATGCTCAAGACCCTTAATTATCTAATTAATGTAGTGTCATTTTAACAATTAGTTCAAATGACCATATGTAACCTTTCTCTTTATAAGATCAAAACTGTAAGTATTTTAAAAATGCTTGTGGTACTATGCTATTTCTTGCACATTAAAGGTATACAACAGCAGTTAAAAACAGAAAATGACCAAGAAAGCTTTTAAATAATAATCATTTAAAAAACAACGCACACCAAAACACCAAACAAGCTTTGAAATGGGCAATAGCTGATTTTCATAAGATTAAGCTCATATGATAATTTGACAGACACCCTTTAGATATCTCCTAACTAGACTTGTCTTTGCATAGCCCTTGCTTTCAGTGGGACAAAGAATGCCAGCCACCTCCCCATCCCCGCCCCCCTCCCCACACACACCCTTCCCCACACACAGACCTAGCACAGAGTTCCCGAGTGCTACTGTGCCTTAAACACTGCATTATTTAGAAGATTCCCTCACAAAGTCCTGGAGTTTTAACATTTTGAACTAAAGTTTATGGTTTGGAGTGAAATGGTGATGCTTTCCTTGGATCTCAGGGAGTGTTCAACGCAGGCTAATTCAAGTAAAAGGAAACTTAGTTTTCAAGTACATACTGTTATGGTCCAGGTAAAGGTTTTAGAGATATTATTGCTTTATTTCACTTCTCACAGCTACCTCATAAGGTATTTGTTTTCTGAAGAAGAGGGAACTCAAATATTTCTCAGCCTGTTTCTCCATCTGTAGAGAGAGATCTCCCAGATCCCATCAAATCTCCACATGTCAAACCTTAGGGAGCCTGAGTGGCCTCCCCTTCTAAATTAGAATACCACCTCCACATTCCCATCACTACATGTCTCTGGAGGACCTGGTCCCACACCAGCCTCATCTTCTGCTGCTTCCTACATTATATTAGATTAAGAGCAAATACTGCACTGCTCTCAGGATTCCACAGGCTTCCCTTCCTCTGATCCTTCTGTCTGAAAGGTTCTATACTTTGCCTGCCTGGTGACCTCTGTTCACCCTTATTTTAGCTGCATTTTCACCTAATCATTGGAGCCTACCCTGCCCTGCTTTCTCACTTCTTATTCTATGTCCTCTATAACTTTAACAAATTTCGGTCATACTGTTGCAATTTATTTAAATATCTATTTCCTTAGATAAGCTGTGGGTTTCTTAAGAACAAAGCAAAACCTGGCCTTTATCCTTAGTGCTTAAAAAAGCAACATCCATAAAGCAGGAGCTTCATAATTATTGCTGAATCATTAAATGGATTAACAACTCCAGAAAAGAGACACAGAAAGAAAAACAGAACTGAGAATGGGAGAGTAAACATTATGGAGTGAATGACAACACAAAAGAAGAAATAAAGGAAAAAAACACACAAAACTATGAAAAGGGCAGAGAAAAAGTGCAGTAGAGTAATGTAACCTTATGGTTATTGCTTCTTTTGTGCTCTAGGTTTCTGAAAAGCAGACATATCATAATATGCAAGACTATAATAGCATTAGAAGTGATAATTCATTTATGAGGATGCACCCTCACCATTAAACCTGTTCACAAACAAGCATTCTGCCACAATAATACATGATATGCTGGGATCAGGGATACAATTCCAAAAGCCCCACAGAAAACCAGGCTTTCAGAAAACCACAAAGTTTCATTCATTTTCATTTACTTACAATGTTGATATATAATATTGATCTTTTTCCAAATGACCTATAGCTGGAAATTAATTCCTTTCACACAGTTCATAAGAACCACATGTCTATGTATCTATGTATCTATCCATCTATCTATCTATCTATCTATCAATCTATCCATCCATGCTTCTTACTTATACATTTGTATTTGACACACACACACATATGACCTGAGACTAATCCAATGATATAACATTATTTTTAATTGTTGAAAAGGAAAAAATCCATCAGCAAGAGCTTACTTTTCTTGTGTTAAGGTCAGATAGAAAGTATTTTCTGAAGCTGGTGATCAAAATGATGTATACCTATAATATTGTAAAATATCTATAAAAACAAACACTCTATATTTTTTTCTTTAAAATGTGGGCCCACTGACAAATGTTGTGAAAATATTAGTTAGAAAATCTTGGTTGTTTGAAAGAACTATTATTATGAGGGTGTAATTGATAGATAGCAAAAAACATATATGAATGTCTTCTAAGTAAAGTCCCGAAACTGAATTACCAATGGCACAAGCCCAAACAAGGTCACCTGTGCATGTGCTAACTTATAAGAAAGTTACCATTGACATTCTCTGGTAACAGATTCTTCACAAAGTGGCAGCTTCCACGAGACTGCTAGACAGAGAGTGCCAGCACACAGCATTCCAGCACGATGAACTGGGGAGTTATCCAAATGCCTCTGTGGAGGTACAAAGAATGAACACAGGTACAGCCATCCCATTTAAATGATTTAGTAACTGAAGCCCAGAAAGGTTAAGTAAATTGTCCAAGGTCACAATAATGGGAAGTGGAAGAATGTATAGTTGAACTCTCGCTGGTCTGGCTCCAAAGTGGGGAAGTTCCTTCTTAGTATATTCAATGTTGGATGAAAGGGAGACAGCCAACCGATGAGCGGGGGGTCAGGGCAACCTTTCTCATGGTGGCAGAGCTGGGACAGTGCTGGAAGTTATATGCTGAAGAAGGCTAAGATCTGAATAAGCATTTATAATCTGAATGAGACATGAAAACACATTTAATTTTATAAAAATATATTTTACATTTAAATATAATTATATATAAACCATATATATGTAGTTAGATAAATAGATATAGATAGATATAGATATCCAATAAATCCAAAAGACTGAACAGAAAGTCTATTGAACAAAAATTCACTTTCTAGCCTACCACCTTCTTGTAAGTAACAAAACTCCTCAACTGTAGTTGGGCTTGGCTGGAATGTGAATAAAAGTGATGGGTGCGCTAAATTTGAATGTAACTCTTCTGAGGCATTGGAAGCTACCAATTTCCACCATGAAAAGAAAGAATTTGCCCCACTACATTCACCTGACCTCCAAAATGTGAAGTAAAACCAGCATAGGCAACCTATATACTAAACAACCCATTCTGGGGTGGTTTGTTAATGCAGCAATAGCACAAGATGGAAATGGGATGGAAAAACCAATGGTGGAATCACAGAAAAATGAGCTGGTAGGAGCAGAGAGGTACAGATGGACAAAGCTTGGAAGGATGCTTGAGAAAGAGTTAAGATGCTCACGCCTGCATTTTCATGTCATTCCTGACCTCATGGCTGACCAGCTTCACCATGTGTATTTAAAGGAACTGAAATGAAAAGATATCTGCCTGGTGGAAAGTGAAGGTTACTAGGCCCCTTCAAGCCCCAGGCCTCCAAGCAAGGACAATGTGCAAAAGGAGTAAATAGAAATCACATAGTGGCTCTATTCTGAACTGATAGCAATGTCTGTTGGGAAAGGAACTTCAATTGTTGGGATGCATTTTGGACAAAAGAAAGAAAACTGGACATTTTGTGAGCTCTGGAAAATCATGGAAGCATTATTTGTTGCAGAAAAGTTGGTGAAACGTAGAAGGATTCAAATGGGGGCCATTTAAAAGATTCCTCAAGATTATAGCGATTACTTCTTCCCTTTCAAATGCAGAGTATATTGAAGTTTCTTTTAAAAATTCATATAGGAGAATCATTCTATGCAGCTGTAAGAGGGAAACTGTCAGACAACATTCCCAATTCAATATTATATTGTGCTTCAAGAAAAGATTTCCATATATTCTAGATTAAAAAAGCCTCATAAATAAATGATAATCCAGTGCATGCTGTGAAAAATGAAAAAAATAATTTCATGTTTGCATTTTACTCCACCGAGTAAAATTTAATCTCTCTTTTAATATAGCATGTTTTATATATAGAGGTAAAAAGATGTAACCTTATGAAAATTGATTTTTTTACATGCTTAAAAATGTCCCTTGCAGTACTTATCTAGGCATTTTCCACCCAAGATTTCCTGGGAGTATATAGAGGCATCGCACATTGAAAACTTCACCATGTGGGGTTAAAAGTAAAGGGGAGTTATTGTAATTTTATTTAATGAATTTTTTCCTTATAGTATTAAAAATAATCAAGACCAGAAAGTGTCTTTATCAGTGTGTTACCTGTTATTCAGGTTATGATTTCAAAATGGCATCATGATCTATAACAGGAGGCAAGTACATGGTAGGTGCTTACTATTTGTCAAATGCTCTACTTAAGGGAAGCAATGGAGACAAGCAAAGGCCATGGTCAGAGGCTGATGTCACAGGATAGCAGGATAGGATGAAATCAGACTACCTGAATCTTCTTGAGAAACACTCTTGGTCTTCTGAGCATCCCTCAGTGTCACTATAAAGTGTAGGATTGACACCGTGTCTTTGGGACATCTGATACTGTGAAGACAAGCCCATCACAGTCTATTGCCCTCTAAACAAATATGCCCTAAACATCTATTATGGCCAGTATTTGAGAGACCCTAAACTTTAAGTGTTCAACAACTCTTATTCGAAAAGAAAACAAGCAAGTAAATAAACAACAATTTAGAGTACTGCCAGGCCCTACCCTCCAGGGTAGAACTAACCTCAGGTCACTTCTTACCTGAGGAAAACAAGGTAGAGTAATATTGCCCTCTGTGACTCTAATTTCTTCAGTACACCAACCTGTCCCATCAGACACATCTGCCTAAAATATAGTATTTGCCTTGCCTTGCCTCTGTTCAAAAACAAAATGAGAACTAGTACTTCCCCAGGTGAAGGATGGGTGGTGCATGGTGGAAAGGAGAATGATGTCTCGGGGGAGGACATAGAAGTATCAGAAAGTTCAATTTTTTAAGTTGAACAATCGGTAGATAGGCAGTCATTCTATTTATCATTATTTGAAGTATACATAGATAACTTATGTGAACTCTGTTATGTATGCAGATTGCATAATTTTGAAAATTTAAAAATGCTCTGGCATCTTAAAACTGAATTAGGTGTCAGATGCTTGGCTTTTATTTTATCTTAACTGATGTTTTTCATTCACTTCCTGTTCTTTATAGTTTTAGTACATATCCTTAAATCTTCAAGCAATTCATTTAATTCTGCCTATATTTTGAACTTTAAGTTATGTCATATTATGTATAGATTTCTAATTCCACACTATGTCTCTGAGGTTCTTCTATAAAGATTCAGGTCGTGGTAACTCACTTATTTTTACTGCTTTATAGTATCCCACTATATGAATATGCTCCCACTTATTCCACCCTTTAATAAAGATGTCTTAAAGAGTGTTCAGTTTCTTGGTTCCCAAATATGTTATGAAGTTGGACATGGCATATACCTTTCCAAGCCCTAACTGGTACATTAGAAACTATATAATTGACTCTCTCTCTCTTTCTCTCTCTCTCTCTCTCACACACACACACACACACACACACACGCACACGCACACACAATTTCTGAATTCCTAACACTTAAGAGCTGTTGCTGTCCCATTCTCCCACATTGGGTGTTCAGAAATGTACATTTATCTCCTACTTTGAATACATACAGCTATCCCAACTCACTTAGATCCAAAGAAAGAATCAATATTTCACATCAGCAGAGACCTTGATTCTAAATTTAAAAATCACAGGACACATGAACAAGCCCTCTGGTCAATGCTATCCCTTCAACACTGCATAATGTTTGCCTGGAAGGGTGCCTTTTCACTTTAGATCCCTTCTGCCTGGAACATGTTTCCTCTGGCGTTTTCTGCTACTGGTTTCTTCTCACCTCTGGCCATCGCTTTTAGACCACCTACCTGACCTTCCTCTCTGGCATGGGGCCATGTTTGCTTGCTGCCCAACATGTGTCACTATATGAATATATTTTATCTAGTCATTTACTTGTTTCTTGCTGGGTCCCCCCATTGGAATGTGAAACCTGTTGGGGAGGCAAGTGCTGGCTTGTCTGGGGGTTCACCTATGCCCTTAGGGCATCTAGTAGGAAGGTGGTAAATAAGTAATTGTTGCATTAATTCATCTAATACCATGTTTCAGAAAAGACTTCATGGCAAAACAGGAGATGTATATGTGAGCTTATCTTATATAATAAAAGGTTAATATGCAAGTCTACCAAGCAGCGGAACAACCAGTTGCTATGATGCGCACTGACCATCAGGGGGCAGACCCTTAACACAGGAGCTGCCCCTTGTGGTCAGTGCACTCTCACAGGGAAGCACCGCTCAGCCAGAAACCAGGCTCATGGCTGGTGAGCACAATGGTGGTGGCAGGAGCCTCTCCTGCCTCCGCTGCAGGGGGATAGTAAGGAGTGAGGGGTCCTGGACTGTGAGAGCCCTGGACTGCAAGAGGGGTGTCTGACTGCTGGCTTAGGGCCCTGAGGGGTCCCAGACTGTGACAGGGTGCTGGCCAGGCTGAGGGAACTACCTTCCCTCCTACCTCCTGCCCAGTGCACAGAGGTTGTGCACTGGGCCTCCAGTATGTAAATAAAACACGTGGGCACCAGATCCCTGACCCAGCTGATTCCTCTCCACCCGAACTTACCCACACCAAGTTCTATGTTAGAAAGGCAAACTGAGACAAAGGTCTTTCCTGCATTCTCACCTGTTTCCCCTTCATTGTAAGCATCTAATATAAAAGTTGTATGAAAAGAAATCAACAAAAGAATGCATTTTCTTTATCTTTAATCCAACTAATTAATTTAGAGTCTTAATCTCACCAATAACCATCCCCTTACAAACCATCACATCTCACATTTGAAATTCAAAGACGAAGCTCAGAGAGCACCAATGGACAAAAGTTATGGCTATTTATGACAAAGGAAGACACTTGGCTAGAAGCAGTGGCTTGTCGATGAGGTCGTATCATATTACAAATATGGTTTATCACTATCTCCCAAAGATACACAGTTTCTTTGGTCGATAAGAAACGTATAAAAACACTTTTAAATGAAAAGGCTCACTAATGAAATTAGTATCGTTATTGAGGAAGTGCTAAGTTTCCTGCTCACTGAGAATTTAATAAAAATGTTACATCTACTCTATAACTGTGATTAATCATTGTGGTATTGAGAAGTGCAAAGATCCTTTTTCAACAAGGCAGTTTTCAAAATCTGAAAAGGTGTAAATTTCATGCAAATTGCTACATAATCGTATATATACAAAACAGAGCTGATAAAACTGCAGTTAGGAAAGGAATCATTAACATTTAAATTCCACCCCCCCTCCAATTTTTCCAACTGCTCCTTAAAAAGTATACTGCAAACAAGAAGCTATGAGCAAGTGAAAAGCATATGGTGAAGGTCAACAAAGTTATAACAATGTTAAAATCGAATGTGGGTGTCTAGTTTGAACACCAACCAGAAATAAGTTTATGAAGGAAATATTGCTGTAATGCAATGAAGATGTGCTGACTCATCTTAGTCACAATATAACGAGACAGTGCAACACGTTTCTGTTTCTGACACTCCTCGGTGGGAAATGGAATGTGTCTTCTAAGGAAAGCCATATTCTGCTCACTTGATTCCTTTTGAAGAAGTCCCAAGGCCTTTTGTAATTTTAAAAAATAGTTTGCAAATCTGAAGGCTCTTTAAGACAGATAAAGTGGCCTACATGGTAACCTCCTGGCCTCACCCTGATAGCTTATCTGGGACATGTTCCCCATAACAAAGGAGGCGGAGGCTGACACTAGAGGCCTTCAGCCTCATGGTGCCAGGAGTCCATACAAACTGTCTGGGTAAATCCAAAGCAGGTTACTCATCTGTGTACATAGCTACACGGTGGATAATAAGACCTCAAGTGTAAATATGACAGTGCTGAGATTATCAGACGCCTCAGCTTATGGCCCTTAAAACTTGTAAGACACAAGCAGAAAACAAAACTAAGTATCCTTGCAGAAACTAGTATGAATATTGTGACATGTAACTAACAGCCAGCTGTTTCTGGAGTTTAAGAAGTCGAAAAGCTTTCCTTATTTTTTTAATATATAACTTAGAAAGCAGTGGTTAGCAATTTCTGGGCAATAACTCACAGTGATTCTAAATGGTCCAGGTATTGCCACGGCTCCATGCATTGGGCGGTTTTTTTTGTTGTTTTGTTTTTTACAAGCAGGCAACCGGAGGGACAATGTAATGATAAGTAGGAAGCATTTTCCTCCCTCATCTTCACCCTATACCTCATACATTTTCTAAAATTATGGCCCTACTCAAGGCAGTTATTATGCACAGTCAATGTTCTTCATAGGAATTTTTTCAGAGGATGATTTTTGGTTAAAGTGGCATATTTTAGAACCATCTGGTCACATGCATTAATGCATACTTTCGAATTCCGCACAGATTTTTATGACGAGGTTCTTCTGCCCTGTCTCTGCTAGGCACTGCTTGTAAATAAGACAGAGACTCCTGCTGCCTTCAATCCACCGAGCAGTGAACAGCGGCTCTGGGTTTAACATGGCAATGCATTTTCCATTATACGCTAAGATTAATAAACCTCGCCAAGCCCTGGACAAGCCACTGGAAAACAAGGGCAGTAAGGTGCTCGTTTCTGTTCCATTAGACATGGGATGAGCTGCAGGTGCTCCACACTCTGTCACTCCAGCCTGGTAACGGGCCCTGAGCAAGACCACCTCACTGGAGGCTGCGCTGAACTCGCTCCCTCCTTTCCCCTGACTCAGCCACAAAGGCATCTGGGCCAGGTGGAAGTTTCCACTGCAGGGGAGAGCGCCTGGTTGGTTCTCTTTGCCCTAGTTTTGCAGCAAAGGGCACCCTTTAAAAGTACAGCAGTCTGCGATGGTGCAGGTCAAGGGTGAGCTAGGGGACCTCTTCACTTCTTGGCAGTGGAAGAAGACAGCCTCTGGGAGTTACCTTGTGAAAAGGAAGGAGATCAAGGCTCAAGAGGGCCTTTGCCATTCATGCCCTTCACCAAGGTGGGATTTGTGGTAATCACTAGGCTTCTCTGACCCTCAGTTTCTTCATCTGAAACCGGGGGTGATGAGCTTCCCTAACGCATGGTGTGGGATAAACAAATAATGACTCTATAACGTCAACCGCATACTTGGCACATGAAAGGCACATCATAAATGTGAGCTTCTGCTGTGGTAACACTGGCTGTTGCTATGTTACTATGTTACTGCTATTCAGAGACACGACCCCTCTGATCTTCAATTTCCTCAACTGTAAACTGAAGACAGCCACATGCAGGAGAGACGGAAGAATTGGTGGCCCTTTTTATAATCTACCACAGGTAGTGATTGGCAGCATTTGTGGATTTCATAACAGTCAACCAGAATACAGAGACACACTGAATACCATGGCATATTTTGAATCAGATAACTAATCAATTCTCTTGGATGATTTATCATAGAAGAGAGATGGCTTCCTAAATGTCTTTTGGTTCTAAATGTCTACCTTTAAATTTTCTTCCAATAGGATATTTTTAAATCCTCACCTGAGGACATGCTTAGAAAGGAGGGGGCGCCCTTTTGGTGCACAGGATGACACTCCAATGAGCCACTCAAGCCAGACTCAATTGAATTTTTTAAAAAGTGTGTGCATACATGTGTGTGTGTATTTTTGCACATATGTGTGAATCCTAAATACAGAGTATTTTCTAACTTTCTCCGACAATGGTATCAATTTTTTGGCATTGTTGCTGTATGCCGCAACAACCTCACATCTCCTGAAACTGCAATTGCTCCAGCAATATTCAGAGCCTTAAGAAAACACACAACAAAACACACACACACACACACACACACATACACACACTAAAAAACAAAACAAAAAAGTTTCAGAAGGCCAGATCTTACCACATTCACAGGAAAACAGACTCAAAGTAAAGTATTGTCAGAGTGTTTTGCAAATGACATTTTCAGCAATATAAATTATGATTTATTTTCCCATGTAATCATCTTGATTGCAGACATCCTTTTGGAGAAATCGCACTGCTCTTGGCTAGCTTTTTAAAGCCTCACAAGACAACTTTCAAACCTGATTAGTATGTATGATGGGAAATCAGATACATTATATTTAGCTTGAAGTGCAGAGCGCCGTGGGTGCAAAGAAAGAAAGATAAGCGGAGGGATTTAAAAAAAAGGAACATCTGTAATCCTTTTCAGAGGGATCTGCATGCACATGCCAGGGTAAGGGGTGGAGCTGTCGAGCTTGTTCAAATGTCCTTGTATAATTAACCGATTGTGTATCCTCTCCTTTCCCTCCATCTCTCAAGTCCCTAAGTTGTGTGATATGAGGTCTCTGTACGCAGGACAGACACATGCTTTCCCGTGACAGCATTTAAGAGCTCATCACATTCATCAATATGGCTTCCCTATATCAAAGACTGTGACTTGTGGCCTGCATGCTGCTTCTCCTTGAAGTGGAACTTCAGCTTGGCAGTGGGCACAAGTGGCAGGTTGTGACTGGGGCTAGAGCTCTGACAAGAAACCATACTTGATACCAGGCTTCTTCAAAGGTGGTGTGTCGTATGCCCGGCAGGTTCAAGACCAGGAGAGGCAAGGGGGACGTCTGGGGCAACCATTTCAGCAGTCACTCAAGCTAAGGGTCCAGCAAGAATAGGATGGCACTTGCAGGAGCCCAGGAGGGTGTGTCTCCTTCAATGGATGCCATAGGTGTCTGGCTCTGACCCTGAGAAGCAACAATAAAGAAGAAGCACATACTCCCCTGGGATGTGAATGTAACTGGTAAGTAGCTAAAATGCTAGTTCTTATAGTAATGCAACGTTGGCTATATTAGGAGTAGAATGCAGAATTTGCATGGGGTTTGAAATAAAAGGTGGTTTCAGAGGTTTTTGTGTGTGAAGTGGGAGCTTGAGGCAACACCCCCCAGGCTCCACCAGGCCCATATTCCTTTTCCTCTGCCTGTTAGGAATTCATCATGGAAAAATTTTGAGAAGTTCGTAATTTCCAGAGCATCGGATCAAATCTAAGGTTTACCATCTAGTCTGATTTAACAATTCCATTCAAAGAAGGATGGGAGGGATATTTGCTGAGTGCCTACTGTTTTCCTGAACAGGGCAACAATTGAACATTCATTTGCCACTGCTTAATCGTGACAGCAACCCTGAGCACTACCCCATTCTAAATGGGGCACTGAGGCACAGGGGAGACACTTATTTGAATCAGGTCAAATAAGAGACCAAACCTTTTTTCCTCAGCACCATCTGCTGGTAACTGAAGATCCTGAGCCATATAATCCCCCTTCCCCCCAAGCCCCATTCCACCTCCTCAGGCAAAAGCACTAACTTGGTTCACAAGGAAGACACATCTGCCCAGACCAACCCTCCGATCCCACCAAAAAGGGCTCTACCTAACCTTCCTTTCTTTGTGTTTTATATCTTCCTCAAGTATCTTCTTTCTTTAATATCAAACTTCCTGCCTTTAAAAGTTCTTTGAAAGGATCTTAGCTTTATTTTCTGTTCGTCTGTTTGTTTGTTTGTTTTTTAATGTGACTTTGGTAGGTAGAGTTCTAAGCTGGGCCCCAAGGTCCCTGGTTTCTGGTGTACACGTGGCCTTTCGTCCATCCATCGCCAATCTAGATCCTACTGTGAAGGATACTGCAGATATCAATTAAGATTCCAAATCAGCTGACACTATTCTAGTTCCAGGAGCCCTTTAAATCTGAATCTAGGGGTCAGAGCCAAGGAAAGTCAGAGACTGGAAGCAAGAAGAGGATTCAATGCACACAGAGTCTTATCCATGGCTTTGTGGACGGAAGGAGCCAAGTGGCAAGGAACCAGGGTGGCCTTAGGAGCTGAGAGTGGCCACCAGATGGCAGAGAGAAAGGAGATAGCGGTCCCAGTGTTACAACTGCAAGGGACTGAATTCTGCTGCCGACTGGAGTAAGCTGGGGAGTGGATTCTTCTCCAGGGCCTCCAGAAATAAACTTGGACCCAGATGACACCTTGAATCCATCTTGATGAGACCCTAAGCAGGGAACCCAGTGGCACCAGGTCCAGACTCCTGACCTACAGAACTGTGAGCTAAGAACTGGGTGTTGTTTTGAGCTGGGGTAAGTTGCTATGTAGCAGCCCCAAACAAATGTAGCAGCATACTGTAATCCCAGCTTCAAGAGAAACACTTCCTTCAATGTCTTTGGCTTTCACACTCCCTAAGTCTTCAGAGTATAAAATTCTTAACACACAAACTCAATCACCATAGCTGTATTATTTTTAATAATAGAATTAGTTCTGAAATAATATTTATCACTAGTCTTGCTCATGATAACATGCTATCACAGCCAGTGAATCTAGTTATTGAACAAGTAAAAAAAAATTTAGATACAGGCAGAGCTCAAAATGTATTTTCCAAAAGGTAACTGTTTTGGTAGCCCTGACTTCCTCTAAGCAACTGCATAGAGAAAAGCCCTGCTATGGGTATTTTTGTATCAAATCTCATGTAATATAATCTCTCAAACTGCAGAGATGGGAGGGAGAACAGATTTGTAAATTTCTTTTTATAACCAAAATTACACACACAAAACGAAGAGAACTCTTCAATGTCACTAATTTTTCTGAAGCAATATAACGGCAAACTCCTGAGACTATGGCTATTTCAGACAAAATAGGAAAATGTAGATTCAGGAGGACACTGGGGAGCCAGGCTTTCTGCAACAGATTGTACTCCAAGTCATAAATTGAGCAAAAGTATGAAATAAAGGGGGAGCAAGAGGGTGGAGGCTATGGCTTTGTGCCTGCACACTTGGGGTCTGTAAGACAAATGGGCTGAGGAGCTTCCTGTCCATTTCTGCTATCCATTCACACATTAAAGTCATTAGTTAGAACACTCTACCAAGAAGCTACTGCAAGAACAGAGTTCCCCTTAAGGAGGAGGATTAAAAAGAAGAAAAAGAAAGGCAGAGAAAATCCACATGGAATACACACAAATATATGCACACTAAAAACCAAGCCAGTGGACGGTTGCTGAAAGTGCTGCTTGAAAGTCATCCAAGACCCTCAGAGCCACTACTTGCTGAATGTTTTAACAACAGGCTATCTTGTCAAGGTGATGCCGGCAATATCTGGGGGAGGGGGAAATTGTGGTAAAGTTATCTTCCTAAGTTCTCCCTCCCCACACCAGAACTTCATCTATCTGTCCCTCTGTACTCAATCAACAGCCACCTCTTATTTCTATACCCAGCCTTGGGTCTGGCCTCGACAATTCCTTGCCTGGACCAGTCTAAGAGCCCACCTGCTGCCCTGACCCTTCTGTCAAGCCCACCCGTCTCCTTTTAAATACACACTCCGTTCCCTTATGTACAAGTTACCAAAGTATCTGTAAAGCTTCCTACTGCTTTCCATTGCTATGGAGATAAGATCCAGCCTCTTGCTGGGACTCCTGAGGTGCCTGGGACTTAAGTCTTATTTATTCTTCTGTTTCACCTGCATCACCACTGTCCCTCTCCCATGCTAGGCTCTCACTTGACAGAACCACATATATCCCCCAGGGGCCATACATATCGCCTCTAGAAGCCCTGGATGAGCAGCTAAGTCCTTATTGTTAGGGGAATAACCTTCTGGGGTGGCCAGCAATACAACTGTGGCTTTTAAGGGTATTATGGGAACAATGGAGAATGGAGGGATACCCAAGGCATCCTCAAATTTTGTGAAAAGAGTGGATTTAGGGTTTAGACAAGACTTCTGGAAGAGACAAAGTTCATTTGCAGAAAAAGAAAAGGCCATTCAAAGCAGAAGCATCTACGCATACAAGGCCTAGCCTTTCAGAGCACCATCAGATCTGGAATTGGGAAGCCAAGATGCTGGTCAGATCAATGCATCAGAGATGGAGAATTCAAGAGGCCTGGGAGAGGTCACCATGATAGCCAAGGTGAGTGGAGGGCTCATGGATTAGTGTACTTGCCATACAGGGTTGCAAAGGTCAGGGCCCAGGAAGCCAGGACATCTCTATAACTAGGAAGTGGGCCTGATTGGCACTAATGAAAACTAGAGAGCACATCCCACAATCCAGCTCACTGGTGCCACTCAGAAGCGCAGCAAATCACACCAGCTCTGCTTGTCCAAGAGAGGCAGGAAATCCCGATTGTAATAGGAAGCCTCCCAAGTGTTTTTAAAATATTGGCAACCAATTGATTTCATTAAGAAAACAAAAACCCAGCAGTCTCAACAAAAGACATCTGCAAGCCACCAATTTGCAACTTCTGGGACAGGAGTTGGAAACGAGGATGGAGTGTGCAAGTTTTGGAAGATGTTCTTGCTTTTTATTCAGGGATTGGAAAGCAAACGTGTTCATAACAGAGTTGATCCTGGAGCGACAGCAGCAGCCAGGGGCCAAAGTGAACTTCCTGGAGGATGGGAGTGAGGCCAGTCACCCATCCATGAGTTCATTTAGTAGATAAATATTCACTGAGGGCCTACTATGTACCAGGATCTGTCCAAACTGGAAAAGGAGCAGTGAGCAAAAGAAACAAAATCCCTGCCCTAGAGGAATGCACATTTTTGTCCTCTTTCTGAGAAAAAATGAAAAGTGGGGCAATTTCCAGTAGTTTTAGAAAAGGCTCCAATAGACCCAAGTTCACCTTTCTCAATTCGAGTCCAGTTCCCTTTATTGAAAACCACGCAGGACAAGCCACCTGGAATTGAAGGAGGTCCCGGAGGCCAGAGGCCAGCTTTCCAGAACAGAAGAGCAAAGGGCTTATATTCCCAACATCCAAAATAGCGCCTGCACAGAGCCAGCGCCCAACAAACATCTGCAGAATACATTGTACAATTTAGGGCCCAGAAGCATTACTGAGATCCCAGGGAAAACAAATCACTAACGTTGGAATAAGTTTCTGTACATGAAAAGAATTTCTTTTGCTTCCAGATCTCTGTGTGATAGTAAATAGGTAGAACAGGATCTCAAGGTAAGGCAATATAACATTTGTCCCTCCTTCTGTTAACAAGATTAGGTATTCAGAAATGGGCAGACTCAAAACCCAACAGCCCACTTAAAGAACATAAAAGAGATGGAGGCACCTGCAGTTCTGACATCTCCCTCCCACCTTCCACCTCTGCCCCTCACTTAGGACAACCCCCTTCCTCCTGATTTTACTGCCATGTGTTTCAAACGTTGCCAACCCCAGGGAAAACAAATAGAAACCAGCCTCATGCAAGAGAATACTTATGTGCATTTAGTTGAATTCTTTCCTAAATATGGACACCAGCTAGCAGTGGGCAATGGCGACCCACCAGCTGTCAGTGTGGCTATCTACGTCCATTGATTTCAGGTCCCTTTCCGGTTGTAGACACTTTATAATTGTATCCTCCTGCCAGAGCAGTTCAGATCGCACCAGAGATAAATGAATCAGCTCAGCTGTGGGAACAGACTGTTCCATCACAGAAATCCCTGACCATGCCTGCGCTCTGACCTGCAAGAACTCTGCTCCCCACAAGTCTCAGTGATAAGATCCTCTCGCTCCTCGCTTGAACCAGAGTCTGACAGGGAGTCATATGTTAGCAAGAACCAACCGCCTCTATTTCTCGATGTTAGGTTTTTTCCTTCCTTCCTTCCTTCTTTTCTTTCTTTCTTTTTAAAGAAGGAGGAGAGAAAGTACCCTGCTTATTTCCAAACTCCCTTGCATCCAATGTGCAATAGGCTGGCATTTGCTGTTAAAGCAGAAAATTATAAAGAGGGCCTAATTGACCCTCCTGTGTCTTTGAAAAAGCCTGTCTGTGGTCTCTAATTGACCCTCTAGGTACCTATGGAACAATGAATGAATCTTCAGGAAATAATGGAGGGCGATGATTAATAGCCCGGGTCTGGCTGGACCTCTGTCTCTCGCAGCTCTTTGCCCAGCACTTGCTCGAGTCCCTGGATTTCATAAGGAGCGATTTATTATTATCGCTGAATAATAAAGACCCTGTGGTCGACACTTTAAAATATCGGACACATCACGATTCTGCCGAGATCGGATAACATTTATTTAAGCTGCTATTCTCATGTTCTCCCTGGCGATGCTCTGAAGTCTTCCTCCAGAATCTCTGGGCAAAGTTGAAGCAGGAGGCTTCTCTCAAGTTTCCAGTGAAACCACTCCAAATGTGAAGTACTTTGGAACTGTGAGGTTTTTATTTATTGCACAAGAGTGAATTCCCTATTCCGCCTCATTCAGATGAAGAATAAGGCTCTTCAGGAGTGCAGTAACACTGGAGGTAAGAAGTGGCATTCCTTTCGTGTAAAGTGTGTAATGGCCCCTCTTATACATTATCTAAAGAATACTCACAAAAGGCCTGAGATGTAGTCAATGCTATTGTCCCCATTATTCAGGTGAATAAGCCAAGGTGCAGAGACAATAAGTAATTTGACCCAAGTCACAAAGTCCAGAGCCTCACAGTATTCAATCATAACTGTCCCCAAAGCATGATATTAAAGTGAAAGTTTTTGAAATATGAGTATGAGAATAAAAGTGAATACCTTCCCTTTCTTTTAGTTTGACATAAAAATGCTTCCTTTCCCCAGACAGAGTAGGAGAATGCATTTAAATTTAGAAATCTACATCTCTCTTGGCAATCATAAATAGACATAGGGTTTTTTAAAAAATAAATTCATAGCATTAAATACACACACACACACACACACACACACACACACACACTCTAGAGGCCCAGTGCACGAAATTTGTGCATGGGGGGCGGGGGGTGAGGTTGTCCCTCAGCCCAGCCTGCACCCTCTCCAATCTGATCGGGTCTAAACGGGCAGCCAGACATCTGTCTCACAATCCAGGTCTGCTGGCTCCCAACTTCTGCTTGCTAGCCTGACCACCCCCTAACCACTCCCCTGCCAGCCTGATTGATGCCTAACTGGTCCCCTGCCAGCCTGTTTGCCCCTAACTGCCCTCTCCTGCAGTGCTGGTTCCCCCCAACTGCCCTTCCCTGCAGGCCTGGTCACCCTCAACTTCCCTCCTCTGTTGGCCTGGTCATCCCTAACTGCCCTCCTCTACAGGCTTGATTGCCCCCAACTGCCCTCCCTTGCTGGCTTGGTCCTCCCAACTGCCCTCCCCTGCAAGCCTGATTGCCCACCACTGCCCTCCCTTCTAGTCCTGATCTCTCCTAACCGCCCTCCCCTGCTGGCCATCTTGTGGTGGCCACCTTGTATCCACATGGGGACAGGATCTTTGACCACATGGGGGAAGCCATCTTGTGTATTGAAATGATGGTCAATTTGCATATTACTCTTTTATTAGATAGGATAGATACATACATACACTAATGGCCCAGTATATGAATTTGTGCACCTTAAAAGGAACTATGGGCCGTGAGACTGCAGGGGTGGGGGGCAGAGGGGTGGGTCTCAGCCCATCCTCTGTGCCCCTGCCAAGCCCCTCCCACTGTGACCCCCCTGATCCTCTGTCTTCCCGAAGCCCTGCTCCTGCAGCTATAGCTCCCACACGCTGAAGGCACCAGCCCTGCTCACACCTGCTGACCTCATGGAGCAATTGGGGCTGGCACCAGCATCAGGTGCAAGTGGGGGCTCTGGCAACAGCAGTGGGTGCGAATGGATATGGCGGGGGTTGGGGGCCAGATATGGCGAGGTCTCTCTTTTCCGCATCCAGTATGGAAAGAGAGATGAATTGGTTCTGAGTAGAGGCAGCTGGGGATTGAGAAATAAAAGAAAGAAAGAGACAACACAAAATGGAAGGAAAAAACTGGGAACTGGGTGGGACCGCTGCCCTCTTCTGCTGGAGAGACAGCTGACCCAAAACCAATGCAGTATGTTTATTTATATTCCAAATACATGCCAGGGGGTTTCACCAAAAACTTAGGATCAAAGGAGCTTGGGTGGGCCCAGGTCCTATTCATTCCCTCATTCCCTGTGCTAGACTAGATTTACATATCAAAGCCTGCTCCCTACACCTGGGCAAAGTTAATAGTCAGTACTGATAACACATCAGCCTTTTTGGTAAATGTGCATCCAAGGCTCAACTTTGCCTGTTGCCTTGGGTTCAGCTGATAATTATTTAAAGAATGCCCATGTACCTTCCCAGGCACTGTCTACAAGTGGGGCCATAGCCAGCAGTGGGTGCAAGTGGCAGCTGCCAGCCCCAATCACAGCTCAGAAGCCAGGGCAAGTGGAGAAGCTCTGAGGAATAACTGGGGCCAGCAGCATCCACTTGCACTAGCTGATCGGGGTAGGTGCCGGGCACTGGCAGCAGATGCAAGCACTGGGCGGGACTGTGGCACATAGAAACAAAGAATTTTCAGTAACCACCAGAGGCTCACCCTGATTACAGTGACTTGTACCCTGCCTTGGTCTGGCACCTCCACTCACCTGCTTCACCATCCTGCTGCAGCCAACACTCACCATGCTCCAGGCGTGCACAGAATAGTGACCAGTTGTTCCACCATTTGGTCTATTTGCATATTAGGGTTTTACATATATACTAGAGACCTGGTGCATGAGATTCTTGCATGAAGGGGGGTTCCTCAGCCGTTCCTGCACCCTCTCCAATCAGGGACTCCTCGGGCGATGTCCAGCTGCCAGTTTAGGCCCGATCCCTTGCAATCCGGGATGACTAGCTCCTAACCACTTGCCTGCCTGCATGATCGCCCCTACCTTGCCTGCCTGGTCACCCCTACCTTGGCCACCTTCCTGCCTGATCGCCCCTAATTGTCCTCTCCTGCAGGCCTGATCTCACCCCCAAGTGTCCTACCTTACTGGCCTGATCTCGCCCCCTATTGTTCTCCCTGCTGGCCTGATCACCCCTAACTGCCTCTGCCTCGGTCCTCATCACCATGACTTTGTCTGGAAGGAAGTTGGGTGTCTGGAAGATGGCCAGTCGACCTGGTCTAATTAGTATATTACCCTTTTATTAGTATAGATAGATATGTAATTTAAAAGAAAGGAAAGAAGGAAGGAAGGAAGTGAAGGAAGCTGGGAGGCAGGAGGGGGAAAAAGCCATTAAAACGCTCCTTTAAATTCTCCTTCACTGCTGCTAATGACTCCACCTTCCTTGGGTCCTTCAATGGCAAGGGAGCCACAAGCTGTCAGGCAGGCACTGCAGGGTGTGCTGGGCCCCCTTTCTCCTTAGTCAGTGTTTTGTGGGAGAACAGGCTGCCTATACAGCAAAATTAATGCTTGAGTAAGGATTACAGATTCTGTGAAACGTATGAATCCTCTCCTGCCTGAGGTCCCACCTCTGTCATGGACAGCCCTGGGCCACCATGCAGAGTCCTGGGCTGGGGAAGCCATCAGATCTGGGAGTCACTTCTGGGAGTGACTCAGAAACAGAGAAGAAGATAAGTTAAATAATCAATTATGTGTGCAGTGGAGGTCTATTTCACATCACCTCCATGGTCCCATTCAATGTTTTAACATCAAACAAGATTGTCTGGGATTTTGGGCCAAAAAATACCCCTCCCAAAGTTAGTCAATTTCTAGAGATAGGAAACAACTCATCCATGAACACACTTTTCAAATGCAAACCAGCTCCTCACCCTTGATCCAAAGGCTTCCATTATTGGGCTCTCAAACTCCACACCACAATCCACCTGCCCTGCATGCCATGGCCAGATACCAGACGACGAGGGCCAGCCCGGGTGCCCCGGAACCCACTAAAATTATTCCAAGAAGCCAATCCTACACCTGCTTACCCTGCCTCTCCAACCCTTTATGCTGAAACCACTGTAAAGGCTCTATCACCAATTCCCCGTTCCTCTGCCTCTGCCTGACCCTGACACCTCCTCACGTGGCTCCCACATGGCACAGCCGGTCCCCTTCTCCTGAGATCTGTATGTATAACAAATCATTTTTCTGAGACAGTCACCTCCTCATCGCCATACTTAGATAACAATAAAAATGATTAAAACAATAAGTAGAAGAGGGATGGAAGGAAAGACAAGGGACCAGGGGGATGGAGAAAGGGAAGGACAAAAGAAAAAAGGGAAAATGAATGAAGAAGGAATAAAAAATGAACAAATGATGACTAACTTAAAACTTGGTTTTATTTTGAAGTGGGAGTCACTTCTGGGAGTGACTCAGAACAGAGAAGAGAGTTATGGAGCGATAGCAGAAATCTCCCACCTGGGCTGGGAATACACACATTGAAGACAGGCATGGAGGTTATGTGTTTCCCTAATGAGAAAACTGGCCTCCTGTCCAACCCTCAGTCCTCAGTGGGCTCCCTGCCCCTCCCAGCTGCATCTCTGATCACAGCCACCTAAATCTCAGGAAACCAGCATGGAATGTAATTTCCTTGCACGACGGTACTCATCCAATGTGGAACTAGATTAGAAAATGGTATCAAAATATAAATAGAATCATACTAGTCCCTCTAAAATAACTGTCAGTGCTTTTATTCATTAAGATTCAGATGCTATGGAGGGTGCAGATGCATCTTCTTCTTTCCTGGATCTCAAATAACACACCCTGTATGGAAGCAGATGGCTTTATATAAATCAGATGACAGTTTACAGGTGAGATGGCTTCATCAGAACAGTATTACAGTCTAATCTTTGGAGAGAGGCATAGGTTAAACAGATCCAGCTTTAATCAGTGGTCACACTTACATGTAAAATTTCAAGTCCATTTAAGGAGTCCCTTGGTCTTTGGGTCACCCCACTAGTGACCTCTCCAACATTTTCCTTCCAGAGAGAGCCGCAGGAAATGTGGAAGAATGTATATTAGGAAGCCAAGGATGGCTAGGCCCCCTGCTAAGAGTTGGTTCTAGTAATAGCCAAGAACCCTCTCGCATTCTGTTCTCAAAATCTCCCTGTGTTTGTTGCCACATGGAAAGGGGGTGGTTTTGCTGACTGGAAACCACAGGACTGAATCAACACCTGCTTCGGCACTTAACCCTGAATGGGAAAGGTGAAAGTGTTTTCCGCTTATTTTGATCTCAAGCATAAAATGGAGAACCATCATGTTGGCCTGACAGAAGAAGATAGCCAGGAGAAGCCAGCTGGGGCGCTAAGTGTTTCTCAGCCTGTCAAGACTGAGAAGGGGTGGCTGGAAGTGGCAGCCTCATGCTTATTGTATTCACCACTCAAAGCAGAGATGCAAGGAGCCAGTAGCTACCATGCACACTCATCTAGCTCCAGGGTATGCCTTTCCTTTGAAAGAGTGACATTAACAAACCCCTTAGCCTTGCCTCCCTGGAACATGCCAGCACTTGAAATAAGCAAGATGTATGTCCCTGTCTCCAAGAAAGCAGGGAGATAGTCTCCCACTTCCATACTACACTGGGTTAATTTTAGGGTTAACATTTTAAATAAATATGAGTTCAAATGCCATTAGCCCTCTTCTAATGAGGAAATTCACACAGTGATACAGACATGCTTATAAATCAAGCCACCTAATGCCCAGGAAAATGACAAGGAGGTTTCTTTTTCCCTTTGGTTTCTTCCAAAGCCAGAGTACGATTCTTTCATAACTGGATCATGGAATATATTGCCTGATCTTTAGAATCTTAACTCTGCAACATCTGCCTTCAAAAGGCTTTGTAGCAACACATCCTTAGAGTCATCAATGAACCCTGAGCCTCCAGCCAAATAAAAAGTAATATCATCTCCCCTATCCCTTTTATTTCTCTTTATCCTTAAAAAATGTCAGCCATTACCCTTTTTGCTCCAAGTTCTCATTCCAAACACTAGACATTTTCACAAATTGCCGAAGTTTGGAAAATATCATCTCCAAGCTAGCTCCTGCCTTCACATCCAACCTTGCCAGCTCAGCTACCAACAGAGAGAAGATTTTTTAAAACAAAAAATCCCAAAGCAATGGCTTTGAGTTACATCAGGAAGAAATAAAAATTCAAAAGATGAGCACTTATTCATGGTTGAAAAGATCATGTTCTTAAGCTATGGAAATCAAACAAAAATTATTTTTGAAATTATATTTCCAGAGCGCAGCACAATAAAACCCACAGGCCAAATACGGCTCACCAGCTGTTTTTGTAAGTAAAGCTTTATTGGTACACAGCCATACCCATTTGTTTACATAGTATCTATGGCTGTTTTCACTATATATAACAGTTTAGTAGCTGTGATAAGTGCCATATGGGTCCCAAAGCCAAAAACACTTCCTTTTCTGAACCTTTATAAACTTCACAGACTTTGTTCTACACTGAAAATTAGTTTCTGTGACTCTCATTTCCTTGGATCTGTATTGTCATCATTTGATTATAAATGGGACAATCAAATAAAAAATTTTTAATGAAAATATTAATTAAATATTAATTTGGATTTAGGGAAGAAGAGAATGTAAAACACTTTTAAAGATTGACAACCATTTTGGAAATTTAAAAAATTTTATCTGTATCAGGTAATTTGATTCAACCACAAATATACATTAAACATGTACCAGGTAGCTGGTGTTTTCAACATTGGTATTTTTTCATGACTGTGAGAAAAAATATTTCAGTTCTTCCTTCTGCTTTTCTTTCCCTCTTTCGATTTGAACCCACTGCCCTCTTTATTCTGCCTGGTCAGATGAAAAATGCTGTACAAAGTCCCCATCTCTGATAGGCGTCCTACCCAATACAGATTAGATATATACAGATTTGGATAACTCAGGTCATCTAAGAAGTTCATTTTATCCCTAGGCCTGAGATCTGAACTGCAGGATTAAGCCATTTAGAACATACTTGATTCCTATAATATGTAGTGATTTTGCTAATGTTGTTCAGTTTTATTTCCTCGCCCAGAATGATTTCCATTAGCTGGTTTGCAGATTAGCCGTCTAATCTCCTAACAAGAGCTCTTCGATCAAATGGTCTGAAGTAGCACCATGTCCTGCCGCTGCCAAGTAACTGATTTAAGAGATGGACAAAAAGTAGACACACAGAAGTCCAGATAGTGTGATTAACAGTAGATCCAACTTTCTCTGAACCACATATCATGACTTAATGGAAAACCTGAAGAGATTAAAGGGGGGAATTACATTACCATGAATAATATAAAAAAGTGATATTCTATCTAAAAAGCTTTTGAGTGCAAGTGACTCGAACAAATATATTAACAGAGCTTACAGCAGATTCAATCGGGTTGAACGTTCCCCAGAATTTATTTTGAAATAAGCTTTCTGTATCTGAGATGTGAAGAATGAATCTATTGGTGACTGGCAGGAAAGCTATTAACATGCAGATTTTAATTCTGCCTTTGATTCTGTAGTGGTTCTATTGTCCCTCCCTCTCTACCTGCAACCTCTCCCAGTGGCAGATACAGTATTGCCACAATTCACAAAGCCACAATTACACTCTAGCGAGCTAACATTTATTTTCCACTTTATTCTAAATTCTGAAAATCAGCTCCAATTTGTGATACTCAAGGCACCAGTAAAGCTATTGTGTTAAAAAGTATCAGTTATGTCACTCTGATCAACCCATCTGTTGGAAATGCCAATTCAGTGGTATATTTAGGGGGCAAAACTGGGCTTTACTGATACAAATCTGCCTTACAAAAACTAGGTGCACATTAACTTACAATTATGCTGTGATGTTAATGAGGTTATGGTGTGTGACAGGTTAACGGGCTGCAGCCAAAAGGCAAATATTGAAATGAAGGCGTTTATTTTCGAACCAACAAACCTGAACTGAATCATTACAATGAATCCCATTAGCATTCCAGTTATTGGGCAAAATAATTTCATCTCCAAAATTAATTTAATAAATTAGAATGACCTGGAACTGTTTCTGTGGCCAGCGGACGGAACAGCACTTGCATGAAAGGCAAACTCATTTGGAGTCAACTGGCCCATCTATTTCTTGACAGATTATGTTTAAGTTGATGGGAAGTGAAAATTAAAAATATGATTCATCCAATGAGACCCTGACATGTTCTAAAGGAGCTGGCAATGGAATTTTTAAAATAAACTCAATTTTATTATTTTTTTAAAACTTAGAAACAGAATGCCTTTGATTGCAAAACAAACCATGTTGAAAGTTCATCGTCTAGAAAATTTTAATTCTGTCTTGAATTGTCTGTATTGTATTTTTCCAAGCAATTTAGATTATTATTATTTTTTTAGCAAAGAAGATTAATAAAATCACAGGGCAAGTAGAAGGAATGGATGAGGTTCAATGGGTTATTGCCAGGCTTAAGAGAATCAACAGCAGATCCTTGGTTCAAATAAGGTCCACAACCCAAGACTTTCTGGGTCACCTGATAAATGACAAGTCAAAATATGTGAAACGCCAAGTCATGATCAGAAGGGACTAAATGTTAGCTAGCTTCTACACGTCAAAAGGACATGAACTGTAGGGCCATGTAACCTTGGTGTTCAGGTGCCTACTCTGCCACTTATGAGCTATGTGACCTTAGAAATTCATCTATCTCTGTGCCTCAACTTGTTCATCTGTAAAATGGAGATACTCACAGTGCCCTCTTGTTGTGTTAAATTGAAAGGGCTGATATGCACAAAGAACTGTGATCAGGGTGTCGCCCATATAAGGCTCAATAAGGCGAGTTTCACACATCTCCATGGGATGAGTCTGTCAGACATTCCAATAGCTCTGGTAGTTCTTTGCAAGAAATATTATACTCAACTTCTAGGGTTTTCTAAGTAACCAGGAATGCCTGCTTAACATACAGCTTCCTGGACCCCATTCTGGATATATCAAATCAGAATCTCTGGGGAGTGGGGCCTAAGGAACTAATATTTAAAAATAAGCTCCTAATTGAGTTTTGAGGACAATGGAACCGCAAACCATCTTTCCTACAGCAAATTCATTGCAATTCCACAGCATTAGATATTACAAAGTGATGCAACATGGATCCAGTGTTCTTTTGCACAACTCCTTGTTTGCATTTTCTAGGCAAGTGTCAGGCAGGTTGCTTTTGTTCCTGGAACTTGCTATAAACAGGACCAGACCTTAAAATCCTGATCACACCTATGGTTTGTTCTCCCTTCTGCCTGACCTCCTCCTTTCCCTTTCCTGCATCCATTCCAACATCACCTCCTCAGCGAAGCCTTCTCTACCCTCTAGACCAGTAGTTCCCAATGTGGGGCCTACTGGTTTTTAAGGGGGGACAATTATTATTAGAGTGAGTTATTAACAGTGATCTTTTTGCATCCCTTCTGGTTCTAGGAACCTCATATACAGTATATATATAAAAAAATGGCATATTTACGTATTCCAGTTCTCTATTATATTTTAAAACTTTATATTTTTTCATATTATTATTTTTTAAACTATTTCTCAGTATTTCAACTGTCCTTTCATTCTTTTATTTTTTTCTCTTTCATGGATGCCATGCTCTTTGGAAGCTTGTTTAGACCAAGTTAATGGCCTTTTAGGCTTCCTCCATGTGAATAGGAGTTCACTTTTTGGATAATAAGAATTATATGTCACAAGAGGGCATCAAGATTTTAGAGATGCTTAGATGAGGCATGGCTAAAAAAAAAGGTAGGGAATCACTGCTGTAGACCAAAAAAGTCGACAAACTGCGGCTCGTGAGCCACATGCGGCTCCCGAGTCACAGTTTGCTGCTGTTGACTAACGAGTTTGCCAACCACTGCTCTAGACTGTTAGAGTCAACCGTTCTAAGCTGAACTAAAGTACCTTACACTCTTTGTTAGATCATTAACTAGCTTGTGATTACTTATGTGATTTTTTTTTAAAGGGTCCTCTCCTTTCCCCTGAAGATTATGGTGGATAGGGACTCTTCCTTCCTTATCCACCATAATAACATCCCTCATGCAAAACATGGAGCATACTATTAACTGAATTGTGCCCCTCCCAAATCATATGTTGAAGGCCTAACCCCCAATATGACTGTTTTTGGAAATTAGCTCTTTATAAAGATACTTAAAGTTAAATGAGGCCATAAGGGTAGTAGAGCTCTAATCCAATATGAACCATCCTATATAATAAAAGCCTAATATGCAAATCGACCTAATGGTGGAATGACTGATTGGGGGGTGACTGGTTGGTGAGCAGGCAGCGCCAGGCCCACCAAGGTGGATGCCAGCGGGCAGAGAGAGGGAACAGTGATCAGGGAGCAGCAGTGGCCAGCAACAGTGGGGTTATAGGGAACGGGGTCGGCTGCTCACTGGCTGGTGCCATCCTCCAATTGGCCCACCGGTTGCCTTTGCCTCCCTCAGAGGGAGGCCAGACTGTGGCTTAGGCCTGTTCCCAACAGGGAGCCATCAGTCTGACATCCCCCAAGGGCTCCCGAACTGCAAAAGGGTGCAGGCCAGACTGAGAGATCCCTTCCCCCAAGTGAACAAATTTTCATGCATTGAGCCTCTAGTGTTTTTATAAGAAGAGACATCAAGGATGTAGCCAACATAGGGTTTGCCATGTGAAGACAGACGGAGAAGGTAGCCATTTGCAAGCTAAGGAGAGAGGCCTCAGGAGAAGCCAGATCTACCACCACCTTGATTTTGGACTTCCAGCCCCCAAACCAGTAAGACAGTTGTTTAAGACCCCAGTTTGTGGTGTTCTGTGTGGCAGTCCCAGCAAACTATACAGAGCCTGTTCCAGAGTGGGAACTCAATAACCTCGGTTACTGGGCATCACTGTGCTCTCTCCACTCTCATGTGTATGGGGGGGGGGGGGTAGAAAGAAACTACTGAAGTCATTAACAAATAGACTAAAAGAAACCATCTGAAGATATTCCATAAGCAGAAGGGCATGATGGTCATGCAAGTAGCAAAGCTTAGAATCAACACATTCCTTGAGCTGGGACCTGGGTCATCTCTTAGTACAAAAAGCATACCTTCTACAAAACTCCTGACTCTTAAACTACCCCAGCCCCACCCTGCATGCTGCCAATGAGAAGGAAGTCGCCACCTAATCAAAACACTCCACCATCCTGGAAAACTGGAGTCTCTCTGGGAACCAGAGTACACTGCTAGTTCGTGGGTCTCTGCTTAGCAAGAAAGACCTTAAAACGAGAATAAAAATTTAGCTCACACTTAATGTGCTGTCCTCTTCTTAACCTCACTTTTAATAATCCCATTTGAACTCATTGTACATTGCACTGAGTTGGAGACTGGCTTTGATGCCACACAGTTCTGTTTTAATTACAGCTGCCGCTTACAAGCTCTGTGACTTTGGCAGTCATTTAATTCAG
Organism: Lasiurus cinereus; assembly: GCA_011751065.1. Taxonomy (NCBI): domain Eukaryota; kingdom Metazoa; phylum Chordata; class Mammalia; order Chiroptera; family Vespertilionidae; genus Lasiurus; species Lasiurus cinereus. The sequence continues at coordinate 19,584,145 of JAAGEH010000452.1, read as the reverse complement.
TCAGCCATGGTTTCCTCATCAGCAAATGAGGAAACATTTACTTAATAAAATGTAGATGGTATCTACTTAATAAGGCTGTTGGAGAGAGCAAACAAGATAAGAGATGCAAAGTGCTCAGCAAGGTGCTCTCAATAAATCATAACTATGATTGCATTATTATTGAGTCAGACTTTGTTATTAATAATTAATATAATAAATGTTAGCACTTATTGAAAGATGTCAACTGCTTAACAATTATAGTCAAAGACAATGCTAGTATGTATCAGTCCCTGTTTCTTTATCAAAATATTTGCTCTCAAAATTCATTTTTTTTTTATTCATTGAAAAGAGGTTGTGCTAGATCTTGGTCAAAATATGCAAGTCAATTAATTTATGAATATTTTGTAAGTAGAAATCATGGGCTTTTTGCTTTGCGAGGCTTTTCTTATTGAAGTAACCTCCAAGCCCAGCTGCTGGAGGTTTTAAAACCAAGGGATATAAGTCTAGGCAGAGATTATCTTTCATCACAGAGTTCTAATAATATTCTCTTCTTTGACAAGGAATTTATGGCAGGCTGCTGAAACATTAGTTTATTGATGATTAAAGTATCAACTATCCTTGATACGAGTAAACAGGATTTTTGAATCATAAGCAGTGAGTTAGGATCCCCAATGGGCCCTTGGGCACTATGCAATTTATTGGAATTCAATTCTTATCAATGTATTGTCCGTATATCCGAGGCATCTGACTGGTCCCTGTTTCAGGGTTGGATGTTCTTTCTATAACCCAAGGAGCACAAAAGTTAAGGTCTCGGCTTTATAGGCTTGAAGCCTCCACTATCACCCAGGATTTAATATTATGAACTGTCCGTAGCCCCAGATTTCCAGATTTTTCTTTTCCTGGTCTTTCAGGATTTGGCCATTCAATATACTACTACTTAGGATAGGATTTTTCAACCACCGGAAAATTTCCATGTCAGGATCCAGACCTCTGGGTAGAAGTTCCAAAAACCAGGGATGACCAAAGAGCTGATGCTGGAAAAGAAGGCTGTTCTCACATGTAGGGGATGGTTGTCAATATGGATGCCATGGAAAATCCATGGCAGAGGCAGTTCGCTGCCTGGCTCAACAGCCATCATTCCACCCTTCACCCTTCTAACAAAATCCCAGGCCCCTCCCCAACCCCCAAATAAATGATTCACTGGTAGAGATAGTCATGATGGTTGCATTTCCCTTGCTGAGGCTCAGGGAGATGTGTGATGCCTGGCCAATGCATCATCAAGGGGGTTCTACTCCCAGTGTCTGGGAGGATGTTCTTCACTCTTTAAAGGGTAAATGAGGAGGTCACATTTTATCCTTTTCTGCCTCTGGTCATTGTTATCTATGAGTGATGCCTGGGACTTGGCAACCAGTTTATTACCATGCGCCTGCCTAAGAGGATAAACCGAAGTATGAGGGAAAGCAAAGCAGAAAGTCAGAGCTAGCCTAGGTGCTTAAAGATATTTTTAAGCCCTTGCATTAATGAAACCTGAAACTGCTTGACCTCCAGACTTTTTTTAAAAATATGTTTTTATTGATTTGAGAGAGAGAAAAGAAGAGGGAGAGAGAAACATCCTGTGAGAAAGAAACATCCATCAGTTGCCTACTGTACCCACTCCGTCCAGGGATCGAATCCACAACCTAGGCATATGCTCTGACCTGGAACTGGCAACCTTTCAGTGCACAGGACGATACTCAATTAACTGAGCCATATTGGCCAGGCAACTCCAGACTTTTTTTGATGTGAGATAATATATGTTATTGTTGAAGCTACTTTTAATGGTGTTTTCTATTATTTATAGGCAAAACTACATTTCTTAAAATGACTTTCCCTCCGAAGTTTGAAAATACCCTCTCTTTTAGCCCTTATACTTGAAATTACACAGAATACTCACTTTCTATGTGGAAAATGTCCATGTATGGCCATCCTAACTTAACTAATGATTTCTTCTTACCTGAAATCATTGGGATAGACTGAATAAAGGAGGAAGAAATGGAAAGTTGGGAGCACAGGGCATTGTGAGGAGAGCAAGCCTGATGGGCACTATAGCATAGTTCTTGGAAATGGCACCACTAGATTCCTGGGAAGAACCCGAAAGTAAAAGAGAGGTATACAAAGTCTGGATAGAAGTACCAAAGATAAACTTCCTCTACTTTTCCGCTCTATCTGTGGATAACTATCTGGGAATCTTTTGTGAGACGAGTTGAAGAGATTTATGCTCAAGGGGGAGTGGGCAGCCAGGAGGTGGCAGTTCTTGACACAGTAGCAAGCAGATTCTTGTGAGAGGCATAGCAGGAAGGAATGGAAAATATTCATCCCACCATTTTCTTTAGTACTAGAAGGCTAATGATAAAGTGAACTAATGCCCTCCCTTGCAGCTAACCCTGATCAGGTTACTAATCCCTGGCCAATGAGCTGTCTGTGAATGCTGAACTGCGGTTCTGGGAAACTCCTTTAGGGAGCTGACTGAGAAGGGTCATCCCTCCTGCCTCCCCCTTCTTCCTGCTGCCTGTGGCTTGAAATTCAAATGGAACTTAGGGTTCCATGAGCTATCCTAGATCAAGAGGTGAACTTGTGGGGCTAGAACTGTACAATTGGAGGAGTCTTTGATGCCTTAATGAAACCACCAAGTCAGTCCTGGATTAGCTACCTAGTCACTGACCTATTTTAGATGAAAAAATAAGCCCTTGTGTATTTAAACCAATGTTGTTTTGGGTTTCGCATTTTATGAAACTGAAACTACCACTAACTGAAACAGTGGTTTATTTGCTACCTAAGATGTCTGTCACCATAAATATTGACTACAATACTGTTTTAAATGTCTATAAAATATCTTTAAGACATTTTAACTACTTTTTTTTTTTTTTTGCTACAAGCCTGTAGATTTCAAGTATTTCTTTTACTTTAATGGGAACTTGCAATGTGTAAGACCAAGGAAAAGTTACACTATCTGGACCTCATCCATCAACCAACCCAAGTTTTCATCTGTGGCACCAAGAAACCAGTTGAGGGGAGAAAGGTTCCTCCTGCTTGGATCCACCTGAACAGATCAGGAAGCTAATCACAATCAACCCACTGTAAACCTAACACTCATAAAACTATCTTCATTTTATTCAAATGTTATTTTTCACATATATTTTTGAAATATGAGTTTACTAACTTCACTACTCCCAGTGGCATTTCCTTTAATTTGTTACAAATAAGACTCTAGGTCTAGTATAAATTGGGTTTTGTCAAAAGCATATCTTTTTCTCTGTTTCCAAGTTAGATGGTATCAAACAACAAGATAGCCCCTTAGTTATTTTCTTTGTAGGAAAAAAAAAAGGTGTCATTTTGGTAAAGATTAGACTGTGCAAACACATCTGGTTTTCTTCTCCTTTGAGGCCCATGGGGAGATTATACATTCCCACCCTCTTCAAGAACAAGTGACTGGTTCTCACCAATAGACTATTGAGAGGAAGTGACATGTGACATTCCAAACCAAAGCATATAGTTGCTGCTGTGACTGTCTCCAGTTGTGAAAAAGGCCAGATGGTACAGCTATGAGACAATGGAGACAACATCAACCAGAGTCCCTGAGTGACTGTTTGTACAGTGATCCTGCCAACCCACCCCGTTCACATAGTATGAGCAAGAAATAAAAATGTACACTGTGCTAAAATAGCATCCCTTCACCATTCACACCCCCATTCTATATGCACACAGCATACACACTTTTATATTAGAAAAGGAAAAGAATGTTAGCTATATTGCTTCCACTATGCTATCATTTCACTACTGGTTCTGGCTACAGAAAAAGATTGAACTAATGTCCTTAGGGATCAGGTGGTGATGACTCCCAGGCCCCTCATCTGGGTTTTAACTGAGAGTCCCATCTCAATTTTCCTGCATCAGGAAAGAAAGTCAGAAAATGCAAGCACTTGGAGCTTATTATCTTTGCTTCTTGCAGAAATGCCTTCACTGAATTATGATTCAGGGTTATGCCAGTTTAGGAGGCTGATATAAGAAATGTCTACTTGAAAAGCATTTCTGTGTCTTTTATAAAATCACAGTTGAGCACCACTTTGCTCTCTGGATTACCCAAGGCCTCACATGTGGACCTGTGAAATAGGCACCTGCTGAAGTTCAATATCAGAAAAAGCATTTGCCTCTGCAGATGGACTTGTGTTACAGAGTTTTCATCTCCTGACAATAGCAAGCAATGTTGTTTGCTTCCCAACTTAACTCACAGAATACTGGGGACCCAATCCAGGGACCAACCAAGGAAACAGGCTTATTCTAAGTTCTTACAAAATCCACGCTACCTTCTTTAGGTTGTCCCTCTTTTTTTCCTCCTAATTTTCATAGTGTGTGTAATATTTTATGTTTTCAAGCCTGAAGAACACAGAGTCTATCACTTTATACAAAATTAGGAGCTCCATCCTTACCCAAGAATTTACACTCAGGAAAATGGCACCAGGAGATCATGCCGTAAGATCATCTATATAGCCAGTATCATTTATGGAAAGCCTAAATTGCACAAATAGATGACTTCTGTTAGCTTGCATTTCACGTCCTGAAATGTTTAGTGCCAAAGAAATTTGGGAGATTTCACTAGGAAGCATTACTTTACAAAAAAAATCATGAAGAGTAAACCAGATGGATAACCAGGGTCTGCCTAATTCACATTTTTTTTAACCCTCTACTTAAAGAGGCCCTCTTTTAATTATTTAATCAAGACACTAATCCATGAAAATAGTCCTACTAGTCTTTGACTAATCCTTAAAAACTAAACAAAAAACTTTTAACTTTTTATTTTATCTTTATTTTTTAACCTTATATTTTTTCTATTACAAAAACAACACACATATACTAAAGGAGGAAAAATCAGAAAAGGAAAGAAGAAAGAAGCAGAATCGGTAAAAAGTGCTATTTACTGGCAAATTTTCTGAGTTCAAACATCCATGCCTAATTCATCCTATTCAGGCCTGGGAAGCAGGTCCTCCTACAGTTGTCACTTTACAGATAAGGACTTGGAGGTGTACCAAGGCTAAATTGCTTATCCAATGTCACACCGCTCAGCCAATTAGTGATAGAGGCAGAATTTGAATCCATGGCTGTTTGACAAAGTTCATTAACTTAACCTTGTACAACTAAATTACATCTAGCCAGCCAGAACCACTGTAGATAACTTGGTGTATCTCTTTCAGAATCTTTTTCCATGTATATACCTATGTGTGTGTGTCTCTGTGTCTATAACAAAAGTAGATATATACAGTACATGCAATTTCCTAAACTGCTTTTTACACTTAAAAGAAATTGAAGTTCTCAAAATATGTTAAGTTCTCTGAACATCTTCAAAGCCTCTCAAAAATCCAAATGTATTATATCTATTCACTGCGTCCTCCCAACATAGCAGACAAAGATCACCTGTGACATGTCTCATAAAAACCTCCATTGGAAGAAATACTGGAAAGTCAGAGCTCACAGGAATTCACAGAAAGTTGCTGCTCTGATGAAGACTAATAATCAGAAGCCCAGAGTGCAGCCACTGTAGGCAGATGTGGACGCAGACACAGTCGACAGCCGAGAGCCATAGTGAACATCAGCATTAATGCACAGTTGGCAAATGACATTTTGTTTTTATGCCAGAAACAAACTTTATTCTGTCCTTCTTTTACTCCCAAATCAGTGGTTTTCATGAATACCAATTACCCCCATGTGCAAGGACTAATAGATTTATAATCAGCAAATGTATTTGAATGTCACATACTACATATATGTGGAAGAACCAAGGTTCAAATTACACCACTGTAACGTTTGAAACCAAAGAATCAAGATTATACTTAAGTGAATATATGATCACTCTTAACAACTGAAATATAAAAAGTTCTTGGGTGTATGATTCTTTTTTTTATCCTGTTGTTCCTTGCGGTGTGACATTAATCCTGTCCACTTCTGCTGATACTCTTGGCTTTGTCAACCATATCTAAATAAATGAACACACCACTCTCTCAGACAGATACCAACCGAACATCAAAAGCCAGAGAAACTGTGCTGGTGGGAACACAGAGAACTGTAGATCCCACTTCTAAGATTGCTGTGTGGATGGAAGTGTCTGTGTGTGTTGTGTTGTGTTTTGTTGTGTTGCGTTGCCTTGCGTTGTGTTGTGTTGTGTTGAAAATGGGAGCCAGAAAGTGTATGAGCTGGGGAAATGCCTGTACTTAAATGTAAGTGTGGTGTTCTAAATTTATATTGGATCTGATCCTATCTATGGAGAGTAAATTGCTCAATCGAGGTGGATTAATAACAAGATAAAGAAAATGAACACATTCCAACATCAAGTACAAATGCTCTGGGGGTCACCACCTGTGTTAGATTACCCATTGCACCTCATCCTGACATTAGCATTAGTAATTATCAACTGGCTCTCTGTAGAGGGAAACCATGCCTTGGTGAAATACAGAGGTTTCATTTCCTGGACAACCACTGCAAGTGCAATCTGTACAGATAGCGCGTGTGCAAAAATCTGTCCATGCACGTTAGAGAGTTTGGAAAATTTTAAAAATGCATCTGTGTGCACCTTAAAATATAATGCCTTTAGACCTGAAGTCCTACTTCTGTCAACATGAATTAACTAAATATTTTGCACTTTTTCTGTGCCCACTTCTTATCAATGCAGAATTGCTTACTAGAGGAGAAATACCCTCTTTAAAATTCTATGTAACTTCTCCCTCTAAATAATGCCATAAGTTTTCTTTTTAGAACAACAGTAGTTTCAGTAACAATAGTGCTACCCATACTAAGCAGACAGGCAGAGTGCTGGTTATTTTTGTGAGTTACTTCAATTAATCTTCAGAAATGAGTCCCTATGTCATAGAGCTACTGTCATTTTGTCTATGCACCTAATTCTAATCTAGAAGCCTCAGTTCAGTTCAACACATATTGAATACCTACTATGTGCCATGCACTGAGAAGCTAGAGAAGAAACAATGAAATAATTTCAGTAAAATGCAGTTAAATGGCTATGAGAAAGGCAAATATGAGATGCTAATTATAAAAATTCCTCAAATACAAAATGATAACTCCTTCTGGCTATACTACAGTCCTCTCCAAACTACTTCCTTACCAAGACCCTTTCCCATCCACCCCCTCACTGTGAAAGGGCATTGCTTTGCTCACTGTCCAAAGCGACTATTTCAGGTAATGGAAGAAATTGCAACAGAAGAAACATATAAACAAGATAAGTTTTCAAATGCATCTCTTAGGTACTATTCAGGGCAAAATGAACAGAAATAAACAATCCTCCAATATCAGGTGACATATTTTATACTTTTCCACCCTGCATTTTAGGAAGGTAGCAGAAAGAAAAAACGCTCCTAAATCAGGGTTTCAGAATCAGATGCTGGTATTAGAAATAAGATTAACCTGGTCCCTTAACAATCAAATTTACGACTAGTAAAGGGTTATGAAAAATTCTATCTCGATGTCAAACGTAAGAAACACAGTCTTTGGAGGCATATAATGATAAACTGCAGCTTGAGCAATACGCGCGGGGAAAGGAATGAGCAGTTCAAGAGTTCAAAACGTGTTCTGTGGAAAGGTGTGCGGTGAAAGAGAAGGGCTGGCTCCAGACAAAGGCACGGAAAGGTCATCCTTATAGTCATTTCATCTTCATTACACAGGAAAGCCTGTGGCCAAAGGGCACATGCCAGGCCTCCACCTGCACACTGCACAGAAGCTTATGACCACCAGGAAACTGATGTACTAAACAAAAGTAAACACATAGAGTGCTGGCAGCCACTCCTAGATGTCTCCACTGGGGCTTCCGAATGCAGCCTGAGCCACCCAAAATAAATGTCGTGTGGACCATCTCCATCTCCCCCACCCCTTGCCCTGCCTCTTTTTTTTTTTTTTTTGGTGTGAGTGATAGATTAATTAAAGATTACAATCTATCTTCTTCACAAGGGCAGAGAATTGGACTTGCAATCAGCAACCTAATTTTCTTTCAGGTAGTTGCCAAACTTAAGTTAGTTCTACCAAATAAAATTATTTCCCCCATACATGCAGCTCAAAATTTCATGTTCTAATGATAATGTTCATTATTTGCCCTCTAACTCAACCCTCATCTTTCTGTTTTCAGATTTGGGGGAGAGGTGAATTTCATTTACTGATTATCAGCAGACTGCCTGAGAGATAGGCTAGCGCTGTTATAATGGGGAAAGGAGCCCTGACTTACCGTGGACAACCTTCCTGAGAAGGCCAGGATTACTGGCTGTCCATTTTGGAGTGGGGTCCACATGAGCGGACAAGTCTTCCTTCTCGGCCCTCCTCCAAACTCATACATCAGCTACCCTAATCTAGCCTCCTCCCCATTCCAAAGGGAACCTTGCTTTGTCCCTGCCTACCTCAACTCCCCAAATGAACTGACAATGTGGACCCAGATTCTAATTCTGGACCTCAAAACAGTTGTTACCACAACAGCACAACTAAACTCCCTGCCAGTTTGAATTTGGGTTTTAATAGATGGATTCTAGTTTAAAGTGACATGGTATGCTCTCCCCTATCCATGTCCGCATGACCATGAGAAAATGTAAATCACACAGGGGTGGTGAGGAAGATGAAAGCAACAACTATAACTTGTTAAGTTGAAAGGCAGTATCCTTAGCCAGTGAGAAAACCAACTCAACCACTTAGGAGCTGCATCCTCCTAAAACTGCATCTATCCACCTGAAAAAGTTATGTCATATATCATTGAGGTGTTTGTGTTAAGGAGTAA
>JAAGEH010000452.1:19564555-19574969 GCA_011751065.1 Lasiurus cinereus | reverse complement strand
AAGGGAGGAGGGGAGGAGGGGACAAGGGGAGGAGGAGAAGAGGGGGGGAAGGGAGGAGGGAAGAAGGGGAGAAAGAGAGGAGGGGAGGAGGGGAGGAGGGGAGGGAGGGAGGAAGGAGGGGAGGAAGGGAGGAAGGTTGGTTGGTTTGATACTGATATTTTTAAACCTTGGTCTTCAGCTAGCATATAGTGAGTGCTTTTGTTGTTATGCTGAAAATTCAGATCAGGATACAAAAACAAGGAAATTAAAAGAGAAAAATAATCCACCTAAAACTAGAGGCAAGTCATGCACTCTTCCTCATCATTTGTCATCATTCTCTCCTCTCCCTTTCCCATCAAGATTAGAAGCCACACCCCGTGCCTGCCTGGGATTGCATGAATTCCCTGCTGAGACCTACTGGAAAAGACATGAGCAGCACTCTTTGTGGCCCCTGTTGTCTGTACAGGGATAAATACTGGCAGCAGGAAGTTACTGAAAGAAAAGGAATCCCAGCAGGCCTGAAGCAGTGGGCAAAACTGCAGGCAATTCCTCAAATGACAAAAGGTGGAAACCTCCCAGACCAGCTGTGATATGGGCCCTGAGGTGGGGGTGAGGGCAGCTTCCTTCTCATGGGACTTGATCTCCCTCATTCTCAATTGATTCAGTGAATAAACTCATTTGGCTGAGAACCTCAAGCCCTCAAATCAACTGTCAGTGAAAAAAAAAACAGTTCCATGAAGGATATGACATTTATGCTAAAAACTTATTTAAGATAGGGCAGAAGAATGGTGCCAAAGTATTCCTAATAACATTTTCAAATACAGGTATATGTCATGAGGGAAGCAGGGGAGTTATCTAATGACAACGTTTTATGTCATGGTGCATGTATTTTAAAATGGGATAATAAGGCACAAACACAAGATCTAAACTTCCAAATAACTTCACCAAGGCTCCCACTGACATTGCTGGTGCCAAGAACATTGAGAACTAAGATTTAATGAATTCTTATTGTACATCGCTTGTACAAGACTTGGCATGCAGGACCTGCTGGCCCACTCACAATTAACCACCCCATTTTTCCACTGAGGAAACTGAGTCCTGGCAAGCCTAAATTTCTTGATCTCAAGGTCACATCTCCTGGAAGTTATAGAGATGGATCCCCTCCAATCCATGATTCTGTTCTTTACCTGCCACGCTGCCAAAGGAAGCAGCACTCTTAGAATGTCTGAAGGTGCTCTGTGACCAAGACCATACACTCAGTGATTACAGGGAAACAGAGATCATTTTAATCTCCCTATTCAAGTGTCAGAATATACCAGCCAAGGCAGGCTTTCTTTTCAAAAATGATTCAAAAGCCCGTGGCCTCGGACACAACCAAAATCTCATTTCTGAGGGCTCCCCCTCTGTGTCAAGGTGGGATGGGAGCAGGGCATGTGTATAAAAGAGCCACAAGGCTCTTGGAACATTACATTCCATTCTTGACTTCTCTTTGGAGAGTAGAATCCTACAATTAGCTCCAAAACAATAAAAGTGAGTAGTTAGAGCAGCAGTAAGGAGATGGAGAGAAGATAAAGTGGGGAGTGATCACCCATATCATCCATCTCCCGGACTCCCGAAAGAGGGGCCACAGGAGACCTAATCTAGCCTTGGTCCTATCACTGATCACTCAGCCTCTGATGGCGGAGGCAGAATTAGCAGGTGATGTTATCTCCCTGAGCAGACCCTGTCCATCTGCAGCCTCTGCTTTTGGTGCAAAAAAGGAGCTCCGTGTGCAGTGTCGGGTCAAGGCTGGGACGAGATGACAGGAGAAGAGAGGCAGAATTTTTCCTAGTTGGCATGAACTTGGGGGTTAGCAGGTATCTGTCCTCAGCCACAGTGTAAATCAATATTGCAGGACATTTTTTTTTTCTACATGTAGTTTTGAGAGAGTAACTATTTAGATTAACAAACAGGAGATATGAGACATGTGACCTCCACAAAGGGTCACCACACCTCTACTTCACTGAGTTTCCTTCTACGATTCTGAGATGCTTAATTTGCCACATGCCATGTCCTCTTCCACCCTTGGGTCCAATCATGCCAAAACTATCATTTTCAGTTTTTTAAATATTGGACAAAATGGTGTCAATATCTAAATCAAAACTGAGTTTCAAGGAAGTTACAATTGTCACCTTTCACCATTAGTCTCTTCATGGTTTTCAGCTGGTTGTTTTAGTGAGCCAGCAAGATTAAAATAAGCAAACAAGGTCAAGAATAAAGAGCAGCTTGTGTTTATTGAGTACCTATACTGTACCAGGTACCACGCAAGTTTATCTTGTCTGATTGGTTAACTTAATCTTCATAAAATCTGAGGAAGATAGGATTTCTCCATTTTTTATATATGAGCAGATGCAGAGAGGGGGGCCCCTGCCTAAAGTTGCACAAGCCAATGCATCTGGGATGTCCACACTTCAGATAAGGAGCAGCCAAATAGTTCTATATTTCTTTTAAATTCAGGGTTCAACAATTCTAATAGCCATTTCCCCCATATGACTTGAATTATAACAATGGCTTATATCCATCTTTCTAGGAACTCTCTTTGCATTCCTCTCTTAATTTAGGCACATATTTATAGGGTTACTATTTCATAACTAGCCCTAGACTTATTAAAATGGGGAACCAATGCTAACAAGATGGATGTATGTCTGCCTTCATGGGGCTCCCGGAAAAGACAGACATATAGACAGACATGATGATCAAGTGTGCTAACAGCAATGAGGATCTAGAAAGTTCTGAAGGAACATTCAGGAGACGTACCTAACTTAGTCCTCTAAGACAAGGAAAGATTTTCTAGAGGAACAGCATTTAAATGGAGACTTTGAAGAATGAGCTGGAGTTAGATCTGAACATAATGTGGACCGAAGACCAACTCTCAATGAGTAAAAAAAAAACACAGTTCTGACATTTAGAGGATTCTACAACTGAACCTTGCTCTCTCTCACACTAGAAGTCTTTCAAACCCTCGAGCTCACCTTAGAGACTCTGTTCTAAATGGACCAACTACAGATTCATTTGGAATCTCAAACACCAAATGTGCATGACAAGAGAGCCCCCTGTCTGTGCAAAAGGGGAGAAGTGACAAATGCTATCTTTAGTGCCAGCTCTGTGTCACTAACCAACTAGCCCCCAGCCAGTGAGGCAAGTGGGGGCCGTTGGGCCCACCTTTCCCTCACCCACAGCTCAGGGACAGTACACAATGACCAGGAAACCAGCATGCTGCCAGAGAAATGCACCCTTACTTCTGCCCTCCTTCCCTCCTTCATTTTTCAAATCTAGTTGATGAGATAATAATCAATTTTCAGTCCAAACCATGTGGTTCATCCTGTTTCCTTGATGTTTTCTGTTCTCAAGTTAAAGTTTAGAATAGAAAAAGAAATGCATAGATTCTCCATCAGTGTTGGAGAACAGAGATCTGAAGTTACAGCTCCTGGCAGGACCTGCCAGTGCAGATCTCCTGTTGCCAAATTAGGGCAACCAGAAGAACGGAGGGACAATTAATATCCTCTTAAGAAAATTAAAAAGGCTATGCCAGGATATGAGCTTATATTGAGTGCACACCCATCATTTCATGGAGGTGACCAAAAGATGTGTCCCTGGGTGAGGTGAAGATTTCCCAAAGTTTTGTCAGAGAGCAGATCCTCCTAAACTCAATATGGCCACAGACTGAGGCCATGTTGATGGGATTTGGAAAAGTAAACAGCTGATTCCCAAGTCCAGACACTCTAACTCTGAAATCCAGAGTGTATTTCTAACAAGCCAGAGTTCAAGGTCTTTTTCCTGGAAGGAAATGATATTCTTTGCACTTTTAAGTATTCTTTTGATTATCATGTATTAATTTGATCACTAGTGAAAGCATTTATTTTTTAAAGTATTTATTGTATATGCCCATAATTTATATAGGGAAGGGCCATAGTATGTTTACAGTTGATTGTATGGCAAAAGGACATAGAGGTTACGATTATTACAACAGCTTTATTAACTCTACTAGAGGCCTGGTGCATGAAATTCGTGTATAGGGATGGAGTGTCCCTCAGCCCAGACTGCACCCTCTCCAATCTGGGAGCCCTCAAGGTATGTCCGATTGCCCTCTCACAATCCAGGACTGCTAGCTCCAAAAAGCACACCTGCCTGCCTGATTGCCCCTAATTGCTTCTGCCAGCCCAAATAACACCTAACTGCTTCCTGCCAGCCCCATTGCCCCTAACTGCCCTCCCCTGCTGGCCCAGTCACCCCTTACTGCCCTCCCCTGCCGGCCTGGTCACCTCCTACTGCCCGCCCTTGCAGGCCCAGTTGCCCCTAATTGCCCTCTCCTGAAGGCCTGGTCATCCCTAACTGCCCTCCCTTGCCAGCCTGGTTGTCCCTAACTGCCCTCTCCTGCTGGCCTGATTGCACCTAACTGCCCTCCCCTGCCAGACTGGTCACCCCTAATTGCCCTCACCTGCCAACTCAGTCACCTCCAACTGTCCTCCCCTACAGGCCTGGTCACCCCCAACTGCCCTCTCCTGCTAGCCCAGGTACCCCTAACTGCCCTCTCTTGCCAGCCTTGTTGCTCCTAACTCCCCTCACCTGCTGGCCTTGTCCCTCCCAACTGTCCTCTCCTGCTGGCCTTGTCCCCCCCAATTCCCCTCTTCTGCAGGCCTGGGTCCTCCCCAACTGTCCTCTCTTGCAGGTCTGGTCCCTCCCAACTGTCCTCCCTGTAGGCCTGATGGCCCACAACTGCCCTCCTCTGTTGGCCATCTTGTGGCAGCTATCTTGTGTCCACATGGGGATGGCCATCTTGTGTGTTGGAGTGATGGTCAATTTGCATATTACCTCTTTATTACATAGGATTATTATCACCATCTCTATCTGTAGCCAGATGCAGATCTCATCAGACCGAATTCCACAGGGTGAGAAATTTCAGATCTGAATATAGAAACATTCACAAACTTTCAGAGAGTTAGATTTATAAAACTATGATTAGCATCTCATGCTGTTTTGTTTAAATACATGCCTTAGAGTCATAGATAGAACCATATTTAAGTATAATTGATGTCCTTTATAAACCTAGGTATTTCATAGTATACATTTTTTATAAGTTTGAGATGGCTTCAGCAGATTGTTGTGAGACAAAAATATAAAACAAGTAAGGAAATAGAAAACAAACAAAACCAGGTGTATCTAAGCACCCCAACCATGTAATTCAATAGGAGAGATGACCCTTGAGGCTCTGTTAGGATGCATTCAATGAGGGGTCACTTAATATCACTGACGTTTATTAAAATGTGTATGATGGAAAGACCTTTTCTGAACAATTGATTCTTCATCCAGGATGTGAGGGAGCTGGGAGTGGATCATCTCCGAATCAGGTTGTGTGGCTTCCCCGGCTCCCTAACTCAAAACAGGAAGAACCAGCCAGGGGAAAACCAATAGGCCTTTTCGTTTTCCTCAAACCTCTAACTAAAGTTCATTTTTACAAGCCAAATTTAAAAATCAATTAATAAATTACAACAGCCAAAGAATGTTAAAAAGCCCAGAGGCACCTAAGAAGTGCTTGGAAGAAACAACAAAGCATTAAGCTGGAGATAAATGGGTTAGCTGTGTGTTTACTGTAATGTTGACTTAGTATCCCCAAGCAAAAATTCTCTTACCTCCACTTACCACTGCTTTGTATGATAATAGCAGCATTAATTTTAAAATGATCATGAATCAATCATGAAATCTGACTCTTGTTTTCACTGGCAACAAAACACACTAATTAGCACCTTGAACAAGAGTGCTTTCTAGATGGGCATGGGTGAGAGCAATCTTCTGCTGTTAATTCTTCGCTAATTACCCGCAGTAAAAGAGGTTGAAATACTATTAAGCTATGTTAAATTCTCTACCCCTCCTGATTACTAGTCTAGTGATTCAATCTGCATGCTGGAACAGAGTAGAGTTTTTCAAGCTTGGCTATGACAGGGTGAGGGAGGCTGTCCTGTGCACTACAGGATGATTAACAGCATCCTTGGCCTTCTACCACTAGATGCCAGTCACACCTTTCTGCATCATCCCCACCCCCAAATGTGGCCACCACAAATGTCTCTAGACATTGCCAAATGTCCCCTGACTGGTGACACTGTCCCCAATTAAGAACCTTTGAACTAAAGAATCCCCGTTATATGAAGTTAAAAAGATTAAATGTAAGAATAGATTTTTTTTAAAGCTCTAACATGCTGTCAGGTGCAGTGGGACTGAACTACATGTAAAGATGGTTAAAAACGATCCATCTAAGGAACCCAAGACAATGGAAAAGATGCTTCTGCCACCAAGTTAGGGGAATGAGTTTGGTCAATGCTGTCCTCAGGTTCTGCCTTCCTTATCCCCACAGAGCTGTTGTTTTAAAATTTAACTTGTTGAAGTATAACTTCCATGAAACAAAGTGTATGCTTCCAGGTGTTTTGACAGCTGTTTTCACCCATGTCACATAGAAGCATCACCAAAGGCTTTTATTTGCTGCAAACTCACTTTGAAATAAGAGGACACATATGATATTCTATATCAGAAGTTTTACCATTTGATTCACAAGCTTGTGATCAGGCTTCTTGGAAACCCTTTAGGGGGTGAGCTTCCCTGGAAGCAGGGCAGGTTCATGGAATGAGACCACTGTAGGAGCACAGGGCCCATGTTTGGGGCGCAATACTCTGCAGTAGCATAGCATTATTCTTTAATAATTACAGGTCTGAACCTATATTTTGTAAGTGAAGTCCAGTGGGACAATAGAGCATGTACTGGGCTTGGAGTCTTAGCTCACCTGCAGGTCTGCCCCGTCCCCCATCACTGCCTGCCTCGGATGCATTCTTGACCACCTACTCTGCCCACTGGCACCCTGGGCCAGGACAGTCCTTCCCTCTAGGCCTCCACCTTGAGATCACTGTCACCCTCAACCCAGGTTTCCTCAGGGAATACCCACCTTCCTTGCCCTCTACTCCCAGTGGAAGCCGGACATGGATGTGAGTAGACAAGACATCATAAAAGGTTGCAGCCTTGCCCAGTCCTGGGCTGGCAGGACCTAGTGAGTTGGTATGGTGACAGAAAAGGGGCTCTTGCTCACCCTGATCCTGGCCCCAAATATGTCTCAGGGCAGAGGAATCCTTGTCCACCCAACACTGGCAGGCCCAAGAAAAGGGGAGGCCAACTTCCCTCCCCGGACTAAAGCCCACATTCTCATTTTGCACTGGGTCTGGCGTATTCCCTAGGCTTCTTGGGATTTCTCTTATTTCAGGGTGTACCTTTGGGGAATGACTTGCATTAGAATCCTTGTTCATGTCAGTTAGAAGAGAGATGGCTTAGAGCCAACAGGCTTCCCGGTGTAAAGATCAGAACCACTAGCTCCTTCGAGGCCACTGGATAAACGAGGGGGCTGAAGAAATGAGCAGCAGCTGTCCACAGGTCCTGCCAGGAATTCCTGGTCCTGCTTCTCTCCCTTCATGCCTACTTCTACTGCCGATGGCCTGGAGCCCTTGCTCAGGTGCGGGGATCTCCACTCCTCTGTCAGTGGCCCTCGGAATAAATGTTAATGACCAGAGCTGTGCAAGCACACACCAAATTACAGTTCTGCAAGCTCTTTCATCAAAATTACAAAAACCACAACTGCTTCCTGGATGTCACAAGCAGATCTGACGATACACGTGCCCTATGACCATAAAAAAGAATGTTCCAATCAAATGGTAAATCGTGCCTCTAGGATTTCTATATCTCCATTTAGAAGGGAAAGAATTATGTTTTCCCCAGACCGTTTTCTTAAAGCAGTGCTCATATGTCTAAAACATCTGGGGAATCCTGATTCACAGTCCACACAACTGTGTCACAGTCCACACAACTGTGGACAAATTCGGGAAGAGGAGAGAGAAAGAGTTGGAAGAAATAGCATTTGTAGCTGTGATAGTTCCCAGGCAGGTAAATGCTCGTCCCAGCATACCACTGCCCTTACCCCTTCTTGGGGCTCAGATGGAAAAGACCATTTATAAAGAGAGAAAATTTTCTTCAATCCCAACTGAAAAGAAAGAACCACAGGAACCATTTCTCTCAGGCAATTATTTTCTCTTTGGCCCTGTAAGAAAACATGTGTATTATCAAAAGAAATGAAATCATTAGTGCATTTTAACCTCCATTACTACATATTAAATGTTATTTATTAAATTGCTAATAACTCATTAGCTAAAAGACAAATGTGAAATCACTAATCCATTAAATTTTAGAAATTAAGTTGGATTTTAATGGTGGGAGAGAGAGAAGTAATTCTCTGATGGAAAATAATTTTAAGCAACAAAATAGCATCACCCATGATGATATTATCCTTAGTGGCTGTTGGTTCCCATGTCAGGCGCATCATGACAATTTCCCTTAAAAACCAACAATAATAGTTCCTTCGCAATAAAAACGGTAACTTTATAAAGAGAAGAGAGTATGAAGCAGGGAATCAGCCCGAATGCATTAGGGGTTTACAAAGTGAGGTTTGCAGGCTAACATGCGGTCCAGTTATTTGATGTTGACTTGATAACTGCACAAATTGGAATTGCCACAATTTAATGAAAATTCCGTGTGATACACGAGAAACACAAACATAAGTGAATTGTGCTTGAGAACAGAAGCAAATGTTAATAAAATACACAGGGGGAAAAAATCCACCAATGTTTCTTAAAATGTGCCATGTTCTTACCTGCAATTTCTTAGCCTAAAACTGCCACTCCTAGCTGTATTCTGGGCTTCCCACCAGAGCCTAGCTTCCTGCAGGGAGTGTGTGTGCACCCAAGCTGTTTTCAGAGGTCCCCAGGGTCAGGGTCTCATCAATCAGATGCCCATGCTGGACACCATGGAGGAGAGAAAATGTAGCATCTTTCTCCAAGGAATCCTAACTGTATGTGTTGGAATCATTTCCATTTACTGAAGGCCAGTCCCCACAGCATCAAGAAAAACAAAAAGCCTTTTCACCCATGATAAAGAAAAACAAATATAGAAGAAAAACTCACTTTTTTTTCCCCCATCAGACTATCCAGTGGGAATTAAAATACCATCATCTGGATACAAAAGACAAGCGTTTAAAATATATAAGGACAGACTTGAGTTGCTACTAACACAATGACCTTTAGCTCCCCAAACATTTATGATTCCATAATTACAGGATGGTATTATTACTGATGGCTATATAACTTCCTCTCTCTTACAACCATTTGGATACACTAAGGTGAGTCGAATTCTCACCATTTCCTGTGTATTGCAGTATATAAAGCATACAGTTGTCCATTTAAAATCCTAGAGCTTATATATTAAACATAACAAAAATTAACATTTTAGGTCCTTTGGTTTATACATGTGGCTTTAAATGAAAGCAGTAATTGATAGTACTATGATTACCACCTTCAATGAATACAGACTGGTAAGCTACTGATCAAAGAAGGATTTATAGTGCTTGATTTCTGCTCACACCAGTGTTAGATTTTAACCCTACCAGATATTCGATTCAGATACCTGATTTTATTATCCTGAGCTCTCCACTGGTAACCTTGCCTGTACTTTTAACCAAAGCTAGCAGAAGCATCTCTCGTCTGCTCAATTACTTATTAGTGTTGCTATACCATTTCCTCTCGAGGCTGATAAAATATTAATCAAAAACAGGAACTGAGCGATTTCCCAGTGTAGATGTCTTCTAATGGTAATACAGGGAGTCAAAGAGAGATCTGGAGGTCACATAATAGCTTCTGAAGAAGGCAGAGAGGAGTGACACTGGAGAATGAGGAGAGACTGCAGGCAGAACCCAGGTGCAGGGTGAGTTATTACCATTCTGCACAGATGAGAACTTCCAGAAGTGTGAATGGAAGTGACTTGTGAGGAAAATCGAGGTCTAAGAAACACTCAAAGAATAAGGTTGCTGTTCCTTTTTAACACAGACCAAGCTTTCCATTAACCAGAATGGTGACTTGATTTAATCTTTTTTTTCCCCACATTCTAACCCACATTTTTTTCAATGACTTTCAGATTTCCTGAATTTACTTCCTACCTTAATAAAGAGAGTAGGACAAAAATTAGTGAGTCTCAAATCAACTTCTGAATTTCAAAAAATGCCTTTTTTCTCTTCCCTTTTCTTCCACAGTCATGTGTATGTGGATCGATGTGCTTTAGGTATATAGACAGCTGTGCGTTTGCAGTAGGCCCACCACTCACAACAAGGTGACTAACTGGAAAATCACTCTCTCACAACCTTAGCTTCCTGAAAATTTGCAAAACTTATCATGAGTCTCTCTTTCCCCATCTCCAGTGCCCAAACTATAAAATTCAGACAAGTGCCCCCCAAGCTAACCACACACACACACACACACACACACACACACACACACACACACACGTTTTATAGGTCTAGAGTGAATTGCAGTTCCTT
>JAAGEH010000452.1:19441529-19564545 GCA_011751065.1 Lasiurus cinereus | reverse complement strand
TTTCAAAAGAGGAGCCCTAAATTGATTTGCCAGATTTTATGCAGCTCTATGATAGTAGCATTGTAATGGGAACTTGGGCCACACCTTTGAACTACCTCTGCCTCTCCTACATTTCCCACTCCTGATACTCCCTGAAATAACCCCACCACCATCCATGCACCCCATTTATGAAGTAGTATCTAAAAGCAGAAAAGATGCGCAAAAGTCTCTTGAGGACTAGCCAAGCTTCAATGAGATCAAGACTTAAGTCATATAAGTAAGCTGTCAAAATTTTTTAAATTGAAAATGTCGTTTTACTGCTGTGAAGTTAAACAGAATCAACTGGGTTCTCCTCCAGGACTAAGGAAGTGTGTTCCTGGAAGGGTTGGCGGGCACGCTCCTTCATTTCACCTGCAAGTCCAGGCCTTCACCCAGTTCTGCTCCCCAACATCATTATTTATTTTGAACTCATTTGGTCCCGTTGCTTGTTAACTCCATGGCAAAATTCAAATTCACAGCTCCCCTATCAGATTACAGGAGAACTCCTTCAGCTTAGACATTTTGGGCTTGGGTAAAAAGGCTGTTCACACCACAGGGGTCCATTTAGGATTGGGGGGGGTGCGGGGGGAACGCGATTGTTCACTCTGCTGCAGGGGCAGCCAATGCATGTATTCATGATGCTTTCCCACACATCCCATCCTTCTTAATAAATATTACCAAGCAGCCAGGACCCTCCCGATGCCCCCACAAACCAGCCTGCCTCAGCTCTGTGACCTTCTCCTGAGGACAATTCAGACAGCAACGCTCACTTGTGTTTGGCATTGAGATGACACTTATTAGCAATTTTTGTTCTACAAAAACACTAGCAAAAGTAAGCTAGCTCCTTTCTAATACTTGTAAAATACATGTGCACAACTGCTGGAGTACCCACCTGCTTCTTCATCCTCAAATACTGAAATGAAAAGCCACCCAGATATTAGAATCAATTAATATTGTGATACGCTGGTCAAATTGCTACTCTTCCTGTGTGTACACTTAATTACCATCCATCATTACATCTAAAAAAATCACTCTAAGTTGAGTCAAGATTTTGGCTCTCTTTAGCACAATCCATTAGAATGATAAAAAATCCATTTTAAAAATTTAGCATCTGGCCTAGCAATCCCACACCTGGGAATCCATCCCACAGAAATAAAAGCATCAGTCTAACATAAGAACAAAGATGCACATTGTATCACTATTTAAGGCCCAGGAGAGTGAGGGAAGAAACCTTTGGAAATGAAAGAAATGACCCTCAATATGTTCAATTTGGGGAAATACTGCATAAATCATGGAATGTCCACATCATAGAGTATTATGCTACAGCTGGATGAGAAAACAGAAGTATGGAACAGCGTGCATAGCTTGAGCCCATGTTTTACCAAGCAAAACTTTTAAACAAAACATTTAAAAACCTCTAAGTATATGTCTTCTGTGTGCATATCCATATGCAGTCTACATGTGAAATATGAGCACAAATGTCCTCTTATGCTCAGTTAAATCACGAACAATGCTTTCCCCCACTGCCCTGCTAAGGGAAATTTTTCCTTAAAGCTAACCCCCTAGCAGGAAGCAGGCATGTTCAGCAAGATGGAAAGCTCTCTATGGGCCGGGATATGCTTATCTTTTCACCAGAAACCTTCTCCCTGACCAAGGGGTTGTATCCACTCCTCTGAAATGTGATCTCCACGAAGGTGGAGACCTGCCAGGCTACTGTCTCCCTCTGGTCTAGAACCATGTCTGAAACAGTTGGCTTTCTGTAAATAAGTCTTCACTGAGTTAATTCTAGGTGCTCAGCAACATGTGTTGTGAATGCTTAAATGATGAGCTTCCACTATGTGAAAATGGAAAAAAAATTACCCCTAAGGGAACTGGATGTGTTTTGTATAAAGATAACATGAATGATCATAACAGCAAAAACAGCTCATATTAAATTTCTACTTAACAGGCTCTTGCTGTCCTCTTTATGTACACACTAGAGGCCTAGTGCACGAAATTCAAGCACTGGTAGGGTCCCTAATGGTTGCTGGCTGCAGGCCATGGCCTCCCTCCCTTCCTTCAGCTGGCCCCACCCCCTAGTCAAACTCCCGGATAACATCCCAGTTGAGGGGACAATACTACACTTTTATTATATAAGATTGCATGTGAATCTCACAAGAATATTGGAAAGTACACATTACTAGTTCCCATGCAACTTCAGAAAACTGCAGCTCAAAGTGTTTAATTACCTAGTTCAAGGGCATACAGTGAACAAGGAAAGCACCAAAATTCAAACTCAGGACCCTCCCTTCCCTTTTCACTGTGCCTCTGTCCTCTGCACACATATGCTCAATTACTCATGAACACTACATAATAAGGTATCCTAGTCACTTCTTTTAAAGTTGGGTATGCAGAATAAGAAAACAATTTAAAGGCTGTACAACACTATTCTTGGTCCAGAGTAAAGAAAACCCAAAGCCCAAAGTTAAGAAGCTCCAATATGTGACTTGTGTTTGATTTTAATACTTGTCCTGACAGGTACTCAATGCAACCTCACACTTCAACAGACAGGACTCGCTTAGAGTGCTGAGAAACTTGGCAGAGGTGTTCATGCAGAGGGATATTCCCATTTCTGCCCCCTTCGAACCACAGAACGGCAGTTACAGAATCCAAATCCATTTGTATCCCCCATTGAATCTCACATAATTCAGCAGACATTCATTACAATGCCATAATGATATCACACTGCCATAAATACATATGCTAGGTGTCGAACAAGACATTCATATTTAAACATAGCAGGAAATAATTTTAGTTCCGGTGATTTTCTATTGCTCATTCTATTACTTTTCTCTGGATGCTTAAAATGTTAACATATAGTAGGAAACCAAGAATTATAAGAATAAAGAATAAAGGAGAGGGAGAGAGAAAGAGAGAGAGAGAGAATGCTTCTGATTTAGCAAGAAAAGGAACTTGGGTATCAAGTTACATCGGATAAATATTTTGTTTGAGAAGAAGCTAATTTAATAATAGATGAGAAGTTCCTTGATATGTCAATTTGAGAAGATTCATTCACACAGCCATAAATGCAATGTGAGATTTTAGTATTTTGAGATATATGTTGCATATTTAAAAGATGATTGTCCTGGTTCCACAAATAAGAAACACAGATAAAACTTTTAAAAATATGTAAAGCAAATAAATAATACAAGTAAAATTAAAACCACTTTAAATTTACTGTTCCTAAAGATGAGGAAAAATGATTTCTCAGGAATCAGACCTCTGCCTCCAGGAAGGAGCAAACAGATAGCTCAGGTAACATAACATCAACGACGACAATGTTAATCTTGATCTTTCTCTTATACATCTCAACACAGACAGAATAACAGTTTGTCTTCAGCCTCGATGATGTATCCATTAACAGCTCTCTTCTCCTAGTATTCAGACAACTTGCAACGGATTTTTGAATTATTTAAATGGAAGTAGCATTAGAAAACCCTCATGTTTAAATTATGCTAAATAAGTATCCTTTCAGCTGAACTTTTGCCTGTGCAAAAAAAAAAAAACATATTCTGCAGGCATGTAGGAAGGGCTCAGAGGAATATGAGAAGATGGTACATGTGCAAATGGAAAATGAAGTCTGGGGAACAGAGTGTACAAACAAATGAGGGGTGCAGACACTGTAAGTACCCAGACTTTCCGGAGGGAATTTGAGTCTGTATATTTACAGAGATGATGTCAATATCCTAAAATGCTTCCAAATGTCCATAAAGCTCTGAACATAAGAATTTTAAAATGTATGGATGTCCAATTGCAATAAATCAGGAAATATCCATATCATGGAATATTATGCAGCTATTAGAAGAAATGAGTTTGCTGTTATCTATTGACCCAGGGAGATGTCCATGATGTATTGGTAAGGGAAATAAGAATGGGAGGGGCAGTGCACAGCGCATAAACAGGGCAGGATTCTTGTAAAAGAAAACAGAAAGGCCTCCCTATGTTTGCCACCCATGTCACTTTATGGGTAAAAGAGCCTGGGGAATGGGTGAAGGGCTCCTGGTGGGCTGTCACTGTGATCAGTGGGCAGAGGGTATGGCTGGGGGATTGAAGAAAGAAAAGGGTAAGTCAGGAACTTGGTTTCTTGCTATTCCTTTGCATGGGTTGCACTCTGTGAGGAGCTCATGCTATCATTTAATTTGTGAGAAATTTGTAATAAAAGAGAGTGGAGGAGAGGCAGAAAAGCAGAATACCAAAGGGCAGATAAAGAAGAAGGTAGAAGAAAAGGAGAGAGGAAAGAGAAAAAGAATGAGAAGGAGAGAGAGAAAATGCTAACAAAGCCACAAATTCCTGCTGGCCCAAGATGGTTCACTATCAGGATTCTTTATACTATCCCAGAATACCAAGACTGAAGAAATTTATCCCTTTTTTTTCTTGTTTTGTTACCCCCCTGCCCTTTAAAGTGAATGTGCTGATTTATTTGGAAGAGGAACTCTCTGCCCTCTGCAAAGCCACCTTTACAGAAGAACTGTTGCTGAAGAGCTGACCATGCAGGCTTGGTGCAATGTGGAGCCTGGCAGGTGCGAAGGCAGGTGCAGAAGGGAGCTGAGCTGGGTCAGGGTGGCAATGGGGAGAAAGCATGATGTGATCAAGCTTGTGGAAGGTTTCCATCCCATCTAGGCACTGTAGGATCTGGTCAGAGGTGGGCCTGTGGAACCTGCATGATGCTGTCAGTGGTCTCTCCAGGAAGTCCACAGGTGATGAGCAAGTCACCTATCCCTCCCTCAGGGCACATCCAGGGAAATGACTAATCACCAGGCCAAACAAATAACTAGGTAAATAAAAATAAGAAGAGCTGGTGTTTAATCTCTGTGTTGCTTTTAAATGCAAATATATTCTATTTTACTGAGATTTTATTGTGCTCTAATATGTGCAGGGCCTTATGTTGATATAATAAAAGTATATCTTAAACTTCAACATATAAGTTGATGGCTTTTTTCTAATTATAAAAAAGTGACAAATTCTTTAAAAAAATGCTTAACTATAGGAAATTATTTTTAAAGATGATAAAATTGCCTATAATTCCCAAAATTCAGATACGGCCATCTTGTTATGGGCTATATTCCCAGCACCAGTATTGTAAGTAGCATAAAATCAATCTCTCATCAATATTAGTTGAGAGAAAGGGGGGAGGCAAAGAAGTTATAGTAATATCATTTATGTAAATCCATTTTCTATGCCTACATTTTTATATAACAAGGAAACCATCCTATACACACTGTTTTTTAAATAACTCATTCCAATCCTAATAAAGGTTGAATATGCAAATTGACCATCATCCCACAACAAAGATGGCAGTGCCTACAGCCAATAAGGAGCGAATATGTAAACTGACATGACAAAGATGGTGATGGCAGAATGCTTACATTGTTACCATGGCAAAAACACAGGTGTTCCACCCCAGCCCAGTCACTCCCAGCCTCTGGGCAGCATGCCTACTATGGGGAGGGGGGGTGAGGGAGGAAGGGAGGTGGAGGGCAGCAGGGCCAGAGGGAAGGCAGAAGGCAGAGGCCAGAGCAAAGGCCTGGGTCCTGGGTGCTGGAGGGAAACTGGTACCGGCAGCCAGGGGAAGGAAAGCCAATTTTTGCACAAATCTTCGTGCATCAGGCCTCTAATTAATATATAACAAGCCTTTAGCCAACATTAAATGCATTGGAAAACCCTGGCTATCTGGGGCTTGGGCAGGCAATAGCCTGCTGTGTGTGATGTCGGGCAAGGAGCTGTCTGCACTGCACCGAGGTCCCAGAGGGAGCTGAGGATGCTCTCTACATCTACAAAGGTGGCCATGAGTACACTGGGATCCTACCAACTTTGTTACTTTGTTCACTGTACTGCTCTTTACCTCTATACATGGGGGAAAACGTTAAAACATGCCAAAGAGAAAGATGTCACAGGTCGAATAGTGAACTCACAAGCTATTTCCAAGCAGTTGCACTCCCACACACACTCAACTGCAGCTGTTGCATATAATTAATGTGTTAATCATACATAATTATCTAATTACTAAAGGAGGAAGTTAAAGCAAGTGCTTCAGTAAAGATACTGAAATTGGCTCCTATAGAATACCCTGCAATACAGACTATTTTGCTATTTCTGAAAGTCACTTAACTTTTGTCTGACACTTGAGGTCTCTGTAAATATAGAGAAGTCTTTACAAATGCTTCAGTGATATCACGAGCTAGATGTTTTAGTCACTCCAGTGACAGGATTAAAAATATTATATGAAGAAAAATCTTCACAATGTTCTGTGAGTAAAGAAAGTCTCCCAGTGGATGGTCCAAAGAAGGCTGGTCCCACAAAATGATGAAAGGAGGAATAACACCTGAAGGTTAAGTGGTAATATAAGTATGGAAAACTATCTATCTCTTGGGTGTTCCATATATTGTGGTCCAATAAAATATAAAATAAAAAAAGTGTGAGGGTGAGCAGTAGGTGGTCATGATATAAATTTGGAAAATACTATTATTCTTTCCCCCTTTTGGAGAGGTATATGATACATTTGCATGTAAAAGGCTCTGATAAGTACTGCATTTCTGAAATAGTTTTAACTGCATAATCCTTTTTCTTTCATATTCTCTGTACAACTATGAATTCCATCAGAATTCACAGAAAACCCATAATGGAGGACAGGTGACTATTTTACGTCCTCCACTGGACCACAGATTTACCAAAAACGAAGCTTCATTTTGAATCTGCAATCAAGTTGCTGTCCAAAAGGAACAACATCACAATAAGGTATCTGAAAATCTAAAACGAAATCTTGGATGAGCCGCAAAAAGTGCCATTTTCTACTCACTGCTTCTCTCACAAACATTCTCACCAGAGCTTTGAATGTACTACCTAGACATTTACTTTCTATGACCACATAATTAAATCTTTTATCATATAGTACCCACAGTATTTCTTGAGAATGTTAAGGGCACCACAAATTAATTCCACATCAGAAAAAAAAAGAGATACCTCTTTACATAGATATAAATTAGCATCTTTGGAGCATATGTTATTGTATTAATTTGTTAATTCATACTGTGTCTCCTTCCAAAAATGATTCAAGGCATCTTTTTTTTTTAATGCTATCATCAAAAATCAATGGGCCATGACAAAAGGGAAGAATGAAAATACAAACCAGTTGGATCCTCCGAAGGCACATCTTCATTACTTTTACTATTTAACTTTAACTTTTAATCTTGGGCCATAAAAACTGTCCTAATAAAAGACCCATAAATATCTCCAGAATGTGCACAGGAGCGACTTTGATGACCGGTGAGCATATGCTGGGCTCCTTCGCTGAGCGGCCTTGGTACCTGTGACTGCCTGAGAGAGAACACTGAGCAAGATGCAGATGTGGGTCCTTCCTGGACGTGATTCCACAGAGCTGGTTATGCACGGGAGTAAAGGGAACTGCTTCTGCTTTCATTTTTAAATTTCATTTCAAAAATCATGAAACTATATCCTTTATTTATTTTATAGGTAGCTGGGCAGATTTTGGCATTACTAGTTCAAGCATTTTTGAAAAACTAATTATAGATCACATATACACAAAATAACATACCATTCCCCAGGATGTGGGTCTCCTTGAATCCCCACCTAGAAATTTCTTCTCACCCAGTTTCCCTTTGCACATCATAGGGACTCAATTCTCATTTGTTCTATGAATGAATGAATGTGTTGCATCTGAATATTGCTCTGTTAATTCTTGATTCCAATCACATAAAAATTCTAAAGTAAATACAATTAATTGCCAAATGAATAATTTCCGTTTATTAAACAGGTTTTCTTGAACATGTTTAATTCAACTGAACACATTTTTTAAATTAGAAACACTCAAACCAAACATTATTTTTCCCTCAAACATTTTTAAAATTAAACTCTGAAAACAAGTATACTTTAAAAATTATATTATCATAGTGCATTTCTGCATGAACAATACATAAGGATAATGGCTTTTATAATGTGATGCATGGATGCAAGTTTATAGGAACCAGTAATTTATAATATTAACCATTGGGTTTTTTTCACTTATATGGCTTTATCCTTTTCTGCTACCCACTATTCTGAGGAAACTCTATAAGGCTGTGTGACTTGATTACACTATCTTGATTACTATTATTTTTCTAGCTTTCTTAAATTACATGCAAGCAGCATTTCTAAGTTTAGAATATTGAATAGAATACCATGTGTTTGAAGCCAGTGTTTCTAAAACTCTATATTTTTTATGCCCAGCAAGTTTTTTGCATCTTCCTTTCTTATGTAAAGTGGGTCTATGGGATCCTATCTTGCAAGTTTAGTGGAGAGGGATGTGTAAAAAGCAGTGGCTATGTATTTTAGCAGAAAATAATCTGTCATAAATAGCATGCTGTACTTAATATTCAGATCAAGACATCTCTGTCTCATCCTAGCAGACCCTCCTGACAAAAGCCATCCTACGTCTGCCAGGAGTATCGAGTCCAGTGGAGGACAAATTTCAAGATGAACCTGAAATCAATTTGCCATCAAATTTTCATGCCTTTCCTAGACTCTCTGTGGCATTTTAATTACAAGCACCCAAGGTGGGGGGTACTACAGATATTGACACTTTGCTCCTACAATAAACTTTATTGGCAACCTCTGTCTGAATGCAGTACTCAACTAGAATAACAAGAAATATATGAGGATTGTTTGTATTGCATGGAGGTACTGCAATCACTCTGAAATCATCTTGTTCAATGGGCCTGAGCATCTCTTAGACAACGGCTTGGGAGAGAGGACACCTGGCTCTCGGAAGTACAAACAGCCTGCAGATCAGACATGCCTGCAATGTCCTCGAGCTCTGCAATGTCCTGGATCCTCCCCACAGGACAGCAAGGCGTCCTCCTGCTCCCTTCTTGGTCTCAGGTAGATATTTCTGGTGTACGTCAGTTCACAGCTCTGAAAAAATTTCAAATCCTTCTTGAAAGGTCAGGGTGTCCGGGCAAAAGGCATCCTGGTAAACTGCTAAAAGGCTTGATTTAGGGGACAGAAGTGGTCCCTGTTTAGATGTGGAGACAATGTGTATATGGGGATAGAAGAGAGGTAACGCTGTCTTTACATTAACGGCAGCCTTTCCCAGCCTCCTCCTGATTTTTGTACAAGCTGTTAGAAGGGCTGTAAATAGTAAGACATCGGGAAGGGCCTGAATTTGCTAGCCATAAAAGTGTTTTGCTCTCTGAAAATCAACACCTTGAGACTACAGAAATGCGGTTTTAACCAGCCACACTGAGAAGCCCCTCATCCTGAGTGAGTAAGCTACAGGCATGCTGTGTGGGCACATACCATCCTGCTCCCTAAAAGAGTAACCAGGGGTGGAAACGTGCCTACCACCACTGCCATCACTGTGGCTGTGTGCCGGCACCTGAGCAGGCAGGTATGTGCACCCCATCTCAGTGAGTCCCCAAACACTAGCGCAAAACCGCAGCTGACAGAGGGAGTCAGGTGTTCTGGTAAAGGTTTAGTATAGGCTTTCCAAAATGAATACATGCCTATAAATACATACATACAATTATCACAGAGTTATTGATATAAAAGACATTAGCACACAATTTACAAGTAAAATACACTCTTTATTATAAATTCCACAGAACCAATTGATTCTTACCAGCGCTTTCATTGATTTCTGCCGAACTCTTGCATCCACAGTACAGATGCAGTTGGTGAGTGAGTGATGTGCAATGTAAATGTTGGCTGAGTTAACCAGTAAGACGAAGTGAAACAATCAAGACAGATGTATTTCAGAACTTCACTCATTCCTCAGCGATTTCTTTGCTGTATTGGATTAATTGTTTTCCTCATAAGCTGAAGAAACTATTTCCTTATTTTTATATAATGTTCATAATATAATGGCTGCAGACATTCTATTCTTAAATTTAATCGGCATTATTAACATTATAATTACTTTAAGGCAAACAATATAAAGAAAGTGATCAATTAAATATTGCTTATTTCAACTATGTAAATACTCCCACTATGGCTCTCATGCTCCCGGTGATGTCACTGAATGTGGATCTGGGGAAAGACGTGAAGCTACACTCCATTCTACATACAACAGACCTAGGTAAGAGCATAGACAATGACAGCAAAAGGCACTAAAATGGCTAGGAAGCATTGAGTATTTAATGACTTCTTCTTGAATACAATTTACTTAATTGTAAGCTTATTTAATTTATGTTTTCACATTGTCTGTGTTTAACAACTGGGTCATGGAATTCCTGCCAGCTCCAGCACACTGCAAGTCCCAGGTCGCTGTGAGGGGAGGGCTCACCCCACGCTAGAAACGGGGCCAGGGAGCACACTGGCCCGAGTGCACACTGCACAGACACATACAACACACACACACACACACACACACACACACACACACACACACACACCCTTTCATAGGAGATCCTGCCGGCAAAATCCCCTCCTTTTCTAGAGAGGGAGATGCTTTCGAATGCATCCGGGAGACCCATGACTGAGGTCTAACAGCAGCAGATAATTAAATATCTGTGTTCCTGAAAAGAGCTGGAGGCTTGACAAAGACAAAGGAGACAGAGGGAGCAACATTCGCCTTCTGACGGGGAGACCAGCCCTGCGGAGAGAGAGCCCGCAGTTCTGCGCAGCCAGAACTGCAGCACGGACTCCTTTGCAGCATCTGCGCTCTGCGGTCCACCTCCCTCGCTGGGACCACCAGCTTTTCTGCTCTTTGGACACGGAGGGCATGGTCACCTTTCAATAACTTCTGAGAGATGAGCAGATGATTCCCCCTCTGAATTGTGTTGTTGTTTCTGTGGCAAAAACTGACTTGAGAAATAAAAACTAGAACCGAGGTGGGTGTGGTTCTAGAAAACATACCTATGTGCTGATGTCCAGGCCAGGTTAGCCAACTCTGGTCTGCAGAGCAATTAGCTGTGCCCAGTTCCAGGGCCTGTCATTTTGTGTAGTCTGAACAGGTGAGAACTCGGAAGCTCCTGTGTGCATTATTAAGTAGGCAGGACAGTGGGCGCCACAGCAGAGACGGCTCTGCTCCCTGGGCAGCAGAGAGCAGCATTAACATGAGACGCTGCAGCCAGGCTGTGTGCCCTCTGCTGCACCATAATTCACACACGTCCCAAACAGTCAAGAGCATACAGCAAGAACTGCGATGCTGATTTGGCTGGAGGCAGCACTGGGATATTTCTCAAGAGGGCAGCGGGATGGGGGTACTATGAGGGTGACATTGATGCTTTGCACTGTCTCCCCAAGGATAAGATACCTAATACCATATGCTGTGGGTTTCTCTGCATGTGTTTTCAACACATAAATACAAAGACGGCTTTTTATGGACACACCGGACTAGAAGTATTCCAAAGTGGTCCCTCGGAATGCCAGGACTGTAAAATATCCGTGCGATATGAAACAGAACATCCCATCGCTTGTCAGGAACACGGCTTGTTTGTTTCCTCTTTTTATTTTTATCCCTGAGGGTCAGCGGCTTAAAATAAACATCCATGTTTCCTCAGCACAATCTACATTTCGAATGTGAAATCTAACCTAGGGTGCGTGGGCAGGAAGAAACTATTTGTGTTTACACATTACTATTAATCTTATCTTTAGAAGAGTCACCACGCAGAAAGCATGCAGATGCGCCCTCCTCCAGACACTCCTGTTCTGACTGGTCCTCTGCCATTGGCTGCACACAAGAGCACTGTCCATGTCTATCACTTCACGCAACATAACGTTGCCCTTGTAGAAAAACTGTGCTCCTCGGTGTTTGCAACGGCAAAAGATTAGGTGCCCCCACCCCGGCCTGAAGGAAGGGGGCTGGACATGAAATAGGGCCTGGGTGAGAAGTACTACTCGACCCAGGGCCTCCACCAGGGCCACACTCTCAGCCTCTTCCCCGCTGGCCAGCACTGCTCCCTGGGCCCAGGTGAGAAGCAGGTGCCAGAGAAGGGCATGCACTCTCTCATTTGCCCATAAACATGTGGGTAGGTGGAGATATGTTTGGACATCCCAGCTACACCTTGGGGTGGAGGGAATTAAGAATGAGAATGTTCAGCCTCTGGATCATTTATTATTGTTTTCTTCTCACTCGTACATTAAAATGTTACCTGCATACACGTGCTGCTCTTCAATTTACAGAGTGGCTAAGACACTGATCAGATTCGTTTCTGGGGCAAAAATGATATAGGAAGTCAGCGTGTGCCAAAAATGGGCTTGGGCATGGGGCCAAGAGAATAAGGCCCTCTGTCTACAGGGGTTGCCCAGAGGCCAAGTTATGGAGGAGGGGGGCGTGTTTCCTATTTCTGATGTAGTCTTTTCATGTCCACAGAAGCCACTCCCACCCCCAAATTGGAGTCAGTTGCCTCTCTCTCTAGGCAGCCCCTGCTGGGCCAAGAGACTATCTTTTGGGCACTGACCAACAGGACGCCCAGCAGAAGGCCCGTAGTATGGGGGTCTGAATGGGGCTGACCGGACGTGGTGTGCCTTCCCTTCGGATCGCTCCTCTCCTCTGGAGCACCGCCAAGGAAATGTGGGTTGCCAAGCCAACCTCCCGCTTCTCTCTCCAAATCACATTGCTCATGATTAGGAAGAGAAAGGCCGAATCTTCCTCCTTGGCCCTGGAGTCCTCTCCACCCACTCCCTATACAAAATCAGTTCATCTGGGTAATTTTAAAAGCACAGCACTTGGGCCAGCTGGAACCTGTTTCTGGCCGAATGCTTGGGGTTTCTTCCAGCCTCAAGCCTACGTGCTCCGTGTGCTGGTGAGGGCGCAGAAATATAGCCAAGACTGGGAATGAGGGACTTGCTAACCAGGCTTCCCAGCAACTTCCTGGGTTTGGAGCAGGCAGAAAGCCTCATTTTCTGGTGAGGTGGCTCTGCCCCAAAAGGCAGGCCACTGAGCTCTACAGCCCAGCATTACAACTCTGCAACCTGGGATGACCTAGGTATCCAGTGATGAACCAGGCCCACACTGTGTCCTCGCCTTTAACAAAGTAAGATGATTTTCCTGGGGAAGCGGATTCACTTTATTTGCTTTAGTCTCTTCCAGCTCAGGAGTGGCCTCCATGCTTCTGAGAGGCCTGGGGGACTCTGATTTTACTCTGGAAACCAGGCAAGTTAAATAAGGCATTGTCAAGCCAGAAGTTGCCTTGGACTCTTGGCAAGTGTGTGAACTCAGTATGAAATAATATAAACAGAAAAGAACAATATTCCCTGTTTTCTCCCTCCAAGCATTTTAGAGGCTGGGGATCAGTATTCATTTGAGATGGGCCAAACACGTTCAAAAAATAAGTTCTGTGTGTTTAAAAGATCTTGAGATTTGAAGTTCTGAAGAATGGGTAGGGGTGGCGGGGGAGGGGAGGGGCTGCCTGTTGTGAGCACCTATTGTACTTTGCTCAGAAGAATTCAAGAATAACAGCTCTTCTTAAACAGAGAGAAGAAATTGCAAAAAACAAACCTTTCAGGTACAAAAGCCTGTACACAAGCATATACAAAAACATATGCATTCTTACATTCTTCTTCTAGGGCCCTGCAACACGTCCACACTGTCATTATTAATTACTGTGTATTTTGTTTCTAAACTGCTCAGCTTAAGAACTCCAGCAGAGATGTTCTAGAAACTAAGTAACCCATCGGTATCCCCCACAGAGGGCCCCAAAGTAGGAACATGAAGGAACTCCAGAGGGGCTATTTCATGTGTCCAGAACAAGCCCCAAGCAGGCTCACTTTTGCTATTTGGAAACTGGAATTTATTCTTCTATCCTCCCTACTTCACAGAGATGTTCTGAGGATGAACCAAGTCATAGATAATAAATTTTGGGTGAGGAACGGAAAGATAGTCTTGCTAAAACACTGTCGTCGCTATTCCCACTTCTGGGAGCAGCTAGTCCTGTGAGCATCTATAAAACAACCAAGCAGCAGGCACTTTTCATGTCATATGAGCCTAGAAGAAAACTTTGAGGAGAAACTGAGAAATACTAGAAAAATCTGTACAACAGTTTTTAAAAATCTGAAGTGGAGGAATGTATTCCAAGAGAACTACCTTGCTAATAATAAATATTGGTTCACAAAATAATTTAATTTACATATGTGAATCATAGAGCGTACCCTTCTCTTAGAATTTTCTTTAAAAAACACACAACAGTTTTCTTTAGTTCACAGTTTTTAAACTTTCTCTCCCTCTTCAGGGATACTTTAGACTTGGCAAGGAGCTGTTTCCTAATACATCCCAGAGAATATATGATTTCATTTTTTCACAGATGCATTGTCATACACCTGGTATTTCAGTTATTTATTAACCATGCCTCGTTTTGTGGTTTCTAGCTTTATATCTTTAAAGTCATTAAAACTTAATAGAAGAATTAATCATAAAAGAAATGTATCAAACACAGTTGCCTGGCACTTTTTTTTTTCTGACTTGACATCTTTAAAATTTATCTGAATGTTATTTATTTAATCACATCTAGGAAATAGCTTCCAAGTTCAGAGAAAGCATAAAAATGTGATTTACTATTTATTGTACACTTAGGCACATGCATATTATATATTGCATGTTAATCTTCAACTAGCTAAGTTTAGCAAATTTGACAACACTAGTGTTTGCTAGTGAGGAAAAAGAATCGACATCTGTTCTCATCCAGATATGATTCCTTCTTGGAAGGAATCAGAAATACGCACAGGTCTTCTATTTTCTGGGTAAACTGATAGAATGCTGTTTAAATAGATGGTCAAACCACAATGCCCCCTGGTGGTCAAATTATGCATAAACACATGTGAGTGTTTCAGCACCTTGTGGATATTTTTAAGCAAAATCTAATTTTTAATGAAATCTTTTTGTCTTACAAATTCAAATATAAAGAGCATAGTAGATTGATGGTGCTTTAAGTTAATAAAGCTTTGTTGCTAGTGATACTAGAGACACATTTAGTTTATCAAAACCACCTTAACAAAATTTTTTTCTTTTTCTTTTTTTTATAATAAGAGATTATATTTTAATTCCACACTGAAGATTAGCAGTGTTGTGGGTAGGAGTAGAATTGCAGTACATGTATTTTTCAAAACTAAATTTAAATACTGGAACCATCAGCAGATCCTTACAGGTAGACTGACAGATGTGTGAGTTTATTGCCACTTCAGTTAGAACGGAACGGGAGGAGATTCCAGATCGTACCAGGGGACAGCAGACTCCATCTTCCCATCATGCTCTCAGCATGCACCTCTGATAAGCAGCTTACTGGGGATTTCCTTGGGTCAGACAGGAACAGTGCTTCTCAGGTTCCCTTAATCCAGACACACATCGCTTGTGAGTTAGGCCTCATAAATCTCAAAAAACAGTCAGCAACACGTGAGAGGCGATGTTGTTTGAAGGCTCAGATACATTAAATGGGAACATCTGAGATGTGGACTCATTAATCATACAAACAATACTGAAGCTGTGTAGTAATCCAGGAATGCAGCACCTTCCTTTCTCAGAACACAGCTCATTTTACTGCTTGCTGTCCCCAGAAGTAGGGAGGCCCACAGCAGGAGTGGTCACTGCCCTTCCTCTTCACCTGAGAGTAACAGTTCAAGCCATTATAGCTCAAGGTCATACAGCAGGTGCAAGATGAAGAAGTCCCTCAAGTTCCTTGGCCCAGTTCCTGAGCAGCCTGCTTTGCTAATAATGACTTGTTTCTGATGCAGAACATTTCAAGATGCATCCCCAATATCCCAGAGGATAGCACCAAGACATGCTATGAAAGAATACTGGCTGCAAATATAATCCACACTGACTTGTACATGAATGTTCATAGCAGTAGTATTCATAATAGCCATAAAGTGAAAACAACCCAAGTGTCAATCAACTGACTAAAGGATGAATAAATGTGGTATATCCATGCAATGGAATACTATTCAGTTATAAAGAGAAATGAAATACTGATAAATGCTACAGTGGGAGGAACTGTGAAGACATTATGCTAAGTGAAAGAAGAAAGACAAAGACCACATATTGCATAATCTCATTTATATGTAATGTCCAGAATAGGTAAGTCTAAAGAGAGAGAAAGCAGATCAGTGCTGCCCAAGGCTGAGAGAGGGACAAGAGGGTAATGGCTGAGGGTCACAGAGTATCATCTTAGGCTAGTAAACAAGTTCTAAAATTGATTGTGGTGATGGGTACACAACACACTAAAAACTACTGAATTATATTCTTTAAATGGATTAATTGTATGGCTGGTGCATATGTCAATAAAGCTGTTTTGCTTTGTTTCTTTTTAAAGAATATTGGAGGACTAATGGCAGGCAGACCTTGCAAAACTCTAATGGATGTAAAAGTGTCTGTCACTTCTATAAAAGTGACAGAAGAAAAGGACAGGAAGAAGAGAGGACTAGACCTGACTAAGAGAAATACAGTGAATCCCTGAGTCAGGATGGAATTTTCTCACAGCTCCACACTCCCAGAAACTATCTACACAAGCTCTGGAGAGAGTGTCTCTCCCCCCCAAATCCTGAAGTTTGACAATGGGGCACTGTGAATGACAGGGGTTTTTGGCTCTCATATCCTCCCCCACCATAGATCCAGATTCAATTAGCCCATGGTAGCACTAGTTTTAAAGAACTTCCCAATTGATTCTAATGTACAGCCAAAGCCAAGGACCACTATTTGGGAGCAAGCCAACAAAAAAAGCCAGAGTAGAATTAGAAGGAAAAGCTGTGTTTTACAGAAAATCTCTACTTTGCATTTCTTCCTATTCTCCCAAGTACATATTTAACCCCTCACCCCACCCCAGCTGCATCTGTGTGTGGCCACAGCAGGTATGAAATGGTCATCTTGAACCTCCATCAGTTGTTTTCACAAATAGTGCCCGAATGTTTGAACAAAGATAGCTGAACCCACCTGTCTGCTTACTGACAATAGGTGGGCATTGTTCCAAGGATTATTTCAATATGTCTCCTCCCCCAAAAC
This sequence comes from Lasiurus cinereus, assembly GCA_011751065.1. Lineage (NCBI taxonomy): Eukaryota > Metazoa > Chordata > Mammalia > Chiroptera > Vespertilionidae > Lasiurus > Lasiurus cinereus. The sequence goes on along the minus strand of JAAGEH010000452.1, from coordinate 19,547,564 downwards.
ATGCTTGTAGGGGGAGGGGATTTCTGTTCAGAGTTCAGAATTCTATGGGCATCACCTGAGGGCTTCAGTGGCTGGCTCCCAGCTGACCTTCTGTCCTGCCCAACATTCCACACTGAGGAATGCTAAGGGCAAAAGCTACCACCTCCCCAGCAAGGCTGCACATATTTCCCTGGCTGGGTTTTAATCCAAGCTCAACATCAGTAAACCTGAGTGCAGTACCTGCCTTACTTGCTGCCCAGAGAAAGAAACACACTGGTTTTGAATTCTTTCTTTTGGAACTTCTCTGAGCCAGAAAATACCGACTCCTCGCAGGCCCAGCACAGGCGTTGTGTGTGTGGCTCTTTCTGGGTCTGTACTAATCAATGACAATTTTGGAAAACACAGCCTGAATAATTCATCACAGAAAAAAGCTTTTGGATTAAATGATATTACTGGGGCTTCCAGCACAAACATACATGTGTTCCCGAAAAGCTGGTCCAGCTGGAAGGCTGCTCGGAAACCATCAGGATGGTGCCAAGCTGAGCCCCCCATTTTGTAAATTGTAACGTGTTGTCTACCCACCGGGTCACACAGACATGCTCAGGTGTGTCAGCCAGGTGTTCCAACAGCATGTGGCTGGCACAACTTGCCCTGGTTTGCTCAACGTGCTAAAATGCTACCGTGATCGACTCAGTGAGGCAGTGTGCAGTGTGTTTGGTGGAAAAAAAAAAGACAGATGAAGGGAGAAGGGAAGGAATGAAGAAAGGAAAGAAGGAGAGAGAAAATGGCACAAAAATGTTGGCTACACTGTGCAGAGTAAAAGTGAACCGCAGTGGGGACAATTCAATTTAATCTTGGAAACTGGAATGGAGCCTTAACACACACAGTAAATGCCAAGCAATCCATACATTTTTTTAAAAGATCCATCTTTTCCCCCACTGCACACACACTCACAGGAACAATTAGTATTATACTGACTGTAAGTGGTAGCAAACCAAGGCTAGTAAAATTCCCCTCCCTGGCATTACACACCAAAACCCTCAACAAGCACTCATGACCATCCTTGCCTGCTTTTGTGTTTTGTGTTTTGTTTTGTTTTCCTTTCTTGGTGTGCAAAAACTGGTTTCAACCCACTTACTCGCCACCTGTCCCTTTTTACCTATTTTTTAAAAAAGACTAAAAGCAGTGAAGCCTCCAAATGGGAAGAAGCATTTGGTACTACTTAATTCTAGTTAGCCTGGAGCAGGAATGTGTATTTATAGCATATAAGGATGGAATGTAAGGGAGGGGCCCCATGGTGTGAAATTCAAGTGTTCAACATCCAGAAACAATGGGACCTACATTGCCTGGACCATTTTTTTTTTAAATAAATTCATTCCATGGGTGTAACTAGGGATAAAAAATAAAAATAAAAAATAAAATAAAAAAAGCACAGCCCTAACTCTTGAAGAAACTAAGCCTGGTGGGAAGAGAGTCAAATGCACAAACAGTGACTATATGGTACAAGAAGAGCCTTCAGGAGCTGGGAAAAAGCTCTGAGCCAAGATCCAGGAAGCCCTTCTGAAACCCATCATCCTGGACCCTAAATCAGCTGCTGAGTGACCTGTGGTCTCTGCCTATCACCAAAGGCCAGGAATTCTCCAAAAGACCCACCTGGCCATTTAAAAAATTAACAAGGGACAAAGAAAAGAAAAATAAAGACTATTCTAAGAATAAATAAAGACTATTCTTCAATGGTCCAATACCACCCAGAAAGATGGGGTACCATCCTTCCATCAGGAGCAAGGTCAAATGGAAAAGAATACCATGCTTCCCCCCACAAGCAAAGCAATCTCCATGAGGCCGGTGTCCTGAGTCTCACCCCCAGTCTAGACACCTTGAACTATTCAGAGACAAGGACTCTAGCAATTTTTCATATGAAAAGAGAAAGGCCCCAATGGTTTTTATACTTAAAGTAAAATTCCCTTTTAATCAAACTCAGTTAATTATGGACTCAACAAGGATGAAGCTAGAGGAAAATCATTTTTGCCTTAAGCCAAACTATTAAGAAGTCTCATAGAGCTAATAGACTAAAAGTCCTCAGAATTATTCCTTTAGCCTTCATAATATTCAATCTTAACTCAATCATAACTGTGCTTATCTTTCAATGCCAATGAACGAGAGACAACTGAGGAGGTTGCATTTATATTTAAGAAAAAGGGGATGTGGAATAGCCATGAACAAATACCTCCATGTTCTTTGGCTGAATCACTAAAACAGCATAATGTTCCTTCTGAATTTTTCTTATCATGCATGTCATAAACACCAATTTAAGCCAAAGGTGTGCAGCCCTTTTCCTGTCTCTACATTACTCAAGCTCCCAGGAACAGCACTTCTCACTAGGAAGGGTTTTATATTATCACAAATTTTGGGGAGCAAGGCATGTGTGATCCCTCCAGCATATCTTGTCCTTAGCTGGGGAAGAGGTGAGGGCAGAGACCTGTCCCCTCTGCTGCCCCACTCCATAAACTCTGAAAGCAGCTAATGGGCCCCATTAGTGACTATGAAATTTACAAAATAAGAACAAACCACAAAGTATGATAGAAACTCTAACCAAGGTCTTTTTTCCCTTCGTGTTGGCAATCTTGATGATTTCTTTAAAAAAAATAAATTTTGGCCCTGGCCAGGTAGCTCAATTGTTGAAGCACTGTCCCCTATACCAAAAGGTTGCAGGTTTGATTCCCAGTCAGAGCACATACCTAGGCTGTGGGTTTGATCCCATCAGCCTAGGTATGTGCTGAGGCAACTGATCAATGTTTCTCTCTCATATTGATGTTTCTCTTTAACTCTCTCTATCTACCTACCACTCTCTCTCAAAACAATCTATAAAAACAAATCTTTGGATGAGGATTAATATATATGTTTTTTTCCCCTTAAATATATGGTTTTCCTAAGTCCTAGTTCCTCTGCTATATAATTAGTCTACCTTTTAATTTTTTTCTTTTTTGAGTTAACAGAACAGCTTCTAAGGAAAAACAGCCAAGGGTGACATCTCCAGACCCAGGGACAGCACTGTCCCTGTAATATAGTGTCCAGAGTTCAGAATGTGGGGCTCTAGTCATGAGGGCTGCTTAGATCCAATCAAATAATATTATTAAACATATAATAAGGTATGGGGAAGAGATATAAACATACTATTTCTGCTCACTAACCAGTTATTCTAACGACCATTTACAATTTCAATAGTTACTACTGTTGACATACTACCAAACAGAGCCAAAGCCTAAAAGAATTTGGCCTCTTGAATATGGTGCTTATAAACTCAGGCCTGAAAGCCTGCTGCCTTTGTCTCAAGTTTCTCCCGATGGCCATTAGTTATGAGAAGGTGTTACCAGTGGAAGATTCCGGCTTATGATACTACCAAATAACCAATCATGAACCATAGAAATGTACCATTCTGGGATAGGATGTCGATAGTGAGGGAGACTGTATATATGTGGAGGCAAAGGGAATATTGAGTACTATCCACTCAATTTTGTTGTCACCCAAAACTGTAAAAAAAAAAAGTCTATATAAGAATTATAATAAAATCTTGAAAGAAACAAATTATAAATGAGATTAAAAGAAAAACAGCTTTCAGAGCAAAATATGGGCCTTTTTTATGGATCTGTATCTTTATAAAATCATTTGGTCCAACTTCCCCATGCATATATGCTCCCTTGAGTCTCCCTAAACACCACCACAAGCCTGTGTGGAAATGTTATCTAATGTAACCAGTTATTTTAGGCCACAGCAATAGGCCTACACAGAGGGCACCATGCCTTAGCATCCCACAGCCCCGCAGAATCATTCCCCTGAAGTTTGCTGCTAAAACCTTTCTTGGCAAAATTTAACTCTGGATTTTTGACTATTTGGTTTTCCTTCCTGGTGGTTTGACAGAGCTGGAAAGGAGAGGATTGATGAGCAAGAACATCTTCTCTCCTTCCATGCAGATGGCTCAGAAAGGTGTCCCAGGTAGATTGGAGTGAGCTATCCAAGGGCTCTGGTTTTCAAAGAGTGTCCCATCCCTTTGGGAACAGCAATCCCAAACACATCACAAGAAAGCCAATATTTGGCAGTTAGTAGAAAACCAAAGGGGCCTGTTAGTAGAAAACCAAAAACTTGGGATGTGTCGATCACAGCCCTGCTTTTGGGTCCAGATGCCCCAAATTAAGTGGGATAGACAAGCCCATTCACCACAACAGGACCCTGGAAAAGCAATGGTCATGGAGTGGCATAGACACCTCTCACACTTCGATTGTGGCCAAGTGAGTTGAACAGACCCACACAATGCCAACCACCCACTAACAGACATGATTCCTCCCCTAAATTCCACTATTAGCTCCTCATAGATACAAAATTCTCCAACAGGGCTATATACCACAATGACATCTTCAGTGATCTTTGTATATGCCCTGCCATTCTGGCACTCATTTTTTTTATCAGTTTAAAAAGGCAGGACACCAGCGATGACTGCAGACATATGCTTCATTTTCTGAGGCAGAAAATTGCTGGGAAGTGGGTAAAAGGGCAGTGGGGGAAGCTAAACACCCACGTAGAAAAACAATAAAAAAGACGTATGAGCTCTAATTGGCTAAAATTTGTGAAAGCAATAATGAAAATCCATACTTCAGCTAAAGGTACCCCAGATTTTTGTGGTTCCCATTTCAATTTTTCCTTTCTTGGGGAATTTTTGACCATTAGAAATAAGTGTATAGATTTTGACTTTTTAACTATATAGTAATTTGAAATTATAAAAGTAATCTATGCTCACAGATTGGTCCAAAGTCACACTAGATTTTTTTCTCTGTGACTTCCTACCCAAACCCACTCCCCAGGGGAAAATGCGATGGGAAGTTTACTACTTATCTTTCTAGATCGTTTCCTATGTGCCCACATACAGGTATTTTAAAAATTATGTGTAATTAAAAACAATACAAATCAATGAAACATCTCTACTTTGCAGTATATCCTATCCCAGGGGCCTGATCTCCTGGGCTCAACCACAGAATAAGACACCTCTGTCCACCTGACGGTGGTAAGTGGGCTGAGGCAAAGTACTGAAGGAGGAAATAACAAGGGTCTCTAAGGACAGGCCTAAAACTCTCAGAACCAGCTGTCACCGCGCGATGGACATCAGCTCTTACTCAATTGACAGGCCTTCCTCCGGCTATAGGATCTTGACTGTAATTACAGGAAAGGCCATTCCATAAAGAGGGGGGAAGCTAATTGACAAAAAGTCCAATGTGCTGACTCAGGGGCCAATGGCCGAGCTTTACATTTCTGTCCTCAAAAAGACGGTGCTGTGCAGTCCATTAGGCCACAGCCATGCCAACCCAGGAGAAGGCTTGTTTCCAGTCAGAGCACACGTGAGCCTCACACATCAACTCCTGTCTGTGCATCACATGGGTCTGTGGAGGGCTGCCAACAAAAGAATTTTCAAGTGCACAAAAGTGATTTGTTGCTGGTTTTATTTTCTTTTGTTTGCTTATTGCTTTGTGTTTGCTTCATGTTTATTTACTGACCTGTCTAAAACAGGAAAGACATTGCCTTAAGATCTTCTCTAAGCCTCTGGTTCCCAACTTTGTTACCTTCTAATCATTTTAAAAATCTGGAATCCTGGCCTGGCTCAATAAGAAAGTGTTAGTATTAGTCTGTCCAAACGTTTAGGACCCCATAGTATTCAGTGGGTAAAAACACAGGCGGAGGGTCAGACAATTACTTCAGCAGTACACTTTTGGACTGTTTACTTATCTTCTATGTGCCTCCATTGACTGAAATCTGAAATGGTGATAGTATTGTGGTGAAAGGTTCATTTATGTTATATATACAGAAAGAGTGGTATGTGTTATATACTTATGTACATAAGCACATGGGAAGATCTATATAGGTACCAACTACATTTATGTTGCTTTCCTTATGCCATTAAATCAGAAGTTATAAAAATGAGCCACTTTAATCAGCATAAAGATATTTGACAAATGATTCAACTGACACTGTAGGGACCTAGACTGACAGAATACAATTGCTATGCTTTACTATCAAAGGAAATAATAGGCACACACATTAATTACCCACACAAAGAGACACAGCTTGATGCAACAGATATGTTCTTGAAACTTTGTACTCATAAGTGAAATCATACTTTCAGTGACCGGGGTAAGATTGCCATTGCAATGGGTCCTTTCTGTTCCAGGAAAGCTTCTAAACCAGAACACTAATAGCCACCTGTCTCCATACACAGTACTTTTTTCTTTATTTTTTTTTAATTCTTTTCAATTACAGTTTACATTGAATACCATTTTGTAGTAGTTTTAGATGTACAGCATTTAGTGGTTAGACCAGTGGTCGGCAAACTGCGGCTTGCGAGCCACATGCGGCTCTTAGGCCCTTGAGTGTGGCTCTTCCACAAAATACCACTATTTTAAGGAAGTGGCGTTAGAAGAAGTTTAAGTTTAAAAATTTGGCTCTCACTGAAACCGGTTTGGCTCAGTGGATAGAGCGTCAGTCTGTGGACTGAAAGGTCCCAGGTTTGATTCTGGTCAAGGGCATGTACCTTGATTGCAGGCACATCCCCAGTAGGGGGTGTGCAAGAGGCAGCTGATCGATGTTTCTCTCTCATTGATGTTTCTAACTCTCTATCCCTCTCCCTTCCTCTCTGTAAAACATCAATAAAATATATTTTAAAAATAAAAATAAAAATTTGCTTCTCAAAAGAAATTTCAATGGTTGTACTGTTGATATTTGGCACTGCTGACTAATGAGTTTGCCAACCACTGGATTAGACAATCAAATATTTTACAAAGTGTCCCCCTACCCATATTTCCAGTACCTACCCAACACCATAGAAAGTTATTACATTATTAATTACTAGAGGCCCTGACTGGCAATTGGGACCATCACACACACACTATGACTTTTTATCTGCTCCTCTATTGATGGATTCTTGTGCTGCTTCCATTTCTTGGCTATTGTAAATAACACTGCAATAAACATAGGAGTGCATATATTCTTTTTGATTGGTGGTTCAAGATTCTTAAGATATATTCCTAGACGTAGGATCACTGGGTCAAATGGCAGTTCCATTTTTAATTTTTTGAGGAAACTCCACACTATTTCATAGTGATTGTACCAGTCTGCATTCCCAACTGCAGCATACTAGGGTTCTTTTTTCTCCACATTCTTGCCAACACTTGTTGATTTATTGAGATAGCCATTCTGACATGTGGAGGTGATAGCTCATTATGGTTTTAATTTTCAATTTTCTGATGATTAATGACATTGAGCATCTTTTCATATGTTCATTTGCCATCTTTAATAAACAAACTCTTAATGTAGAACTTTTTCTTACACAGCTCCAGCTTATGGTTGGAGAGTGAGTGTCAGGCCCATGCAGAAAATGTAAGTAGAAAACATGTATTATACCAATAGGTGACTGGCTTGAAGTTTTTCCAGCCTTCTCCCAGGAGGAAGGGCAAGCTATGACTGCTAAATATCACCAGGAATAAGATCTCCAAAGGTGTGACCGATATACAGGGGGCCGATCTGTATTCTGCAGGAAGAATGATGATGCTTTTACCAAAATAACACTTTGCTAGAATAGTAGATAAAAAGTGTCTCCTACCTGACTCCAGATAACTAGTAATGGCTGCCTGGAGTCATGTGCTAAGGACAATTCTGATTGATTAGTGATCTCTGTCATAGGCAAAGGACTTGGGAAGTAGATGCCAGCACACTTATGTTCACCATTCCCACACTTGTGGTCCACAATATTTAGTATATCAGGGAAAAGGCTGTTGGTAATTTGTCAAAAGCTACAAATTGAGGGAAAAACGTATTTTGAGATGATGATGCATATTCTCTAATAACTAAGTTAATTCCCTAAATTATAACTCCGTAAGTTGCTGCACACAGCAGCACAATAAAATTTCCCTAAGCCAATAAATAAAGAAAATTTCAACATAAATCCAGTCTCACTTGGGAGAGGAGGGAAACACTGATTCTGAAAACACCTCCGCAGGCCCTGGACCCTGCCCCAAGGTTAAAGACTATCTCTTGCTCACTTGTTCTAGATGTAGCAAAATGCTCTTATATCATACACAACCAGTCCAATATGGACTAGATAGGGAATATATTTGTTTCAACATATTGTGAGGTGGACTTTATATACAATGATAAAAGAGAGGCTAGGAACTTATAGGAATGGGTTGAATTGCTAAAAAGTTATTGAGGTGGCCCAGTAGGCTTTTATCCTGTGTCAACTTGCCCAGTGGCTAGTGAATAGAAAATTAAAACAAATTACTCAATTTGAAGATACACACATGCACACACACACTTTCAGGAGACATGTTTCCTTCATGATTGTATGGCTGTTAACACATGCCTCGTTAAGTCTCCACCGGCCTTTGGTTCAAGTCTACCTCCTCACTCCTAATATGCTTTACACACCCTGCCTGTGAAACCATCTGCTTTCCTTGCTGTGGAAATGCCCCTTTAGCTACAGCAACCACTTCATTTTCTGTGTGTTCATTTAAGTGTGATGTGCAAGCAAGCAGCTAAGAATTTTCAAGGGAGAGTGCCAAGTTTCAGAAACCTAGAGAATAACCCAGAAGAGCACACCCACACTCTGTGCCTTAGAATATCACTCACTACAGTGAAGATACTTCAGATGCAGGAACCATATCAGATAAAGATGTGACTCAGCAGTATGTGGGCTGTAGGATCTTGATGAAGGTAACTGAGGGAGGGGTGGAAGGAAGGGTAATGAGTGGTGGGTGGCTCTCAGGTCACCAGAGGCATCTTGCCCACCCCCTCTCCAATCCTCAAATGACTGTTATTCAAAATAGTTTCATATGCTCAAATTTTCTCCAGTGGTTTCAAATTCAGTTCTTGTCTTCCAGCTTGCAAATAAAGAAACTCCAGGTATGAGTCAGCAATTCCCAGTTTGATTGAATTTTGTAATCACACTCCCACATACATATGATGCAACTGTTATACCTCATTGAAAATAAGACACCAAGTGCAATTAGATCTTAAATAGAGATCAGCTTGGGGAAGGGAGGGAATTCAACAAGTGTTTACTGAGCACCTACTAGGTGCAGGCTGGGGTTAGAAATAGAATAAATCACAGTCCTTTTTCCCCAGGGAGCATTTCATTCAATAGGGAAGATGACTGTGCAACTGGACAATCCTGATACAGAAGTACCCCTTGTGTCATGCATTGAGGGGGGGGCAGATGTAAGTAGTGGTCTGGGAAGTCTTCATGGAAGACAAGATTCAAGAGCTGGGTTTTGAAGGATGAACAGTATGTCATCAGACCCTGTGAAGAGGGCAGGAGGATGAGCCTGGGAAGAGGGCACAGCTGGCACAGTGACTCACCCTGATGAGCTCAGTTGAGTGTGGCTAGACCATAAACGTGGCCACTGGGGAGAACTGGAAGCACAGAAGGCTGGGGCAGTCACCTGGGGCCAATTCAAGGGCTCATGAGCCTAATGGAGGAGCTCATGGTGAGTTTCACTTGAGTTCCTGGCTAGTTTTATGTTATGAGTTCCTGCCAGTGAATCCTGTTTTGCAGTACAGCAAATGTCAATGGGGATGGTTCTTGGAAACATTTGGTCCTCTGAATGACCGAGTGCTTGCTTACCAAGTGAAGAATTACTTGGTAAGGGAATACCTACATTTGAAGTCATCATGAGGAAACAGGAGTCATCTTCCTTGGATGAGAGATGGATACAAAACTGAGGGAGAAATGGCTGGACATGCAAATGAGTGCTTTCAAATTCAAAAGTCATCTGAACAATCAGAGGAACTATCAATTTATAAGCCCCGTCTTCCCTCTTCTGTGTCCCACAACAAGCCAGACTCCAAAATTAGCCCAGTGTCTGAAACGACCAAGTGTCCATGATCTTCTTGTGGAGAGTACCAATCAATGTACTGGTATACAGACCACAGCACTCAGCACAGAGAGCTCCACCAACCATAGGTGCCAATGGAGCCCATGCCATGACTGCAGACAAAAGGAACCACTTAAATACATGCACACATCTGATGACACATTGGGTCACTTTAAAATAGATTAATTATGCCCAAAAGGTAATGCAATGCCAAGCTATTCAAATGTCTAACAATATGGAGCACTTACAGCATGCTTCCATTAGTCCATGGCTGATGGTCATCGTGGCCACATATTACCACCTAGCTATTTACCTTGTGTGTCCTTGATAAGAAGAGTCAACCCAAAATACAAGTGAACCCACAACACAACTAAAACAATTTTTTCCAATATGAACAAATTGTTTAGTGTAAAAATAAACAGAACTAGAAACTGTCTCTAATAAACTAATATTAGTCTCCCCAGAGGGTTAATTATGTCGCTCCGTATTTTAAGAAGAATGTAAATTGCCAGTTTCAACAGATGTTCTTTTAAAAGGATTGGTTATCTGGGAATGATGGGTCTTTGTTACAGCTTACCCCAGTGGAATATAAACATTAAAATCATCCGACTATCTGTCACACAACCCCACTCCTCCAACTGATTCACCCTTTGGTTATCAGCAGCTTTAGTGACAAGTGTTCTAGTCAGAACTGTGGCCTCAGATATCAGACTTGTTCTGATGATTTCCTAATTCTCCTTCCACCACTGCAAAAACCCCTAAATGAAACCTTCCCACCATTACCAGCTCCAATGTAGGTCCTCAGCAGATGGTCATTTCCATCCTATTCTTTTACCCAGGAGAGCTAGATGATGAGATCAAAAAGAACCACAATAAGAACTTTCTGGAAATATAAAGACCTGTCCAAATTCAGTTTAAATATTCAAATGTGTCAGATGCATGTTAAATACATGCAAACCTATTAGAAAACTGACAAGGGAGGAATGAGAATGTAAGTTTCCCTGGAAAAGTCATTAGAAGAAAAAAGAGATCACAAATTTCTCTATTGTTGGCTCTCAAAAAGCATTTTGTGATGCTGAAATGTTGCCAGGTTCAAAGTGAGAGCTTCAGCTTGGATACCTGGACAAGGAAAAATCTAAGAGAGGACAGGATCCTCAGGGTGGAAGAGGGTCATTCCAGATTGACTGACAGCTGCTGACCTGGGGATGGAGAGATCATGTGCTCAATGTTGCAGCAGGTGGCTGGGGCCTGACTGCCAACATCACTTGACCTGACTCTTTGTCATCATCTTGGTTAGATTCACTTCACAGATAGGGAAACTGAGGCTGAGGGAGATTAATGACTCCTATGGAAAACTTAACAGAATGTGCTTTCACTATTGATCTAGTAACAAGCATAAAATCTCATTTCAGCCAGAAAGGTAAGCAGATAACTATTGATCTCCTTAACTGTTTCTGAAAGGGGCTGCTGGAGGTAGGAGCTGGGCACTCTGAAAAGACTGGGCAGTTTTATGCCCTATATGCCCTATATGCAGGAGGGGACAAGGCAGTTCAAGGCCATTATTTGTTGAAATGACCTAAATGGCAATAAAACCAAAGGATGCTATCTGCAATCCTTAGGAGCCTAGTGGTCGTCAAACTGCGGCTTGCGAGCTACATGTGGCTCTTTGGCCCCTTGAGTGTGGCTCTTCCACGAAATACCACGGCCTGGGCAAGTCTATTTTGAATAAGTGGTGTTAAAAGAAGTTTATGTTTAAAAAATCTGGCTCTCAAAAGAAATTTCAATGGTTGTACTGTTGATATTTGGCTCGGTTGACTAATGAGTTTGCTGCCACTAGCCTAGGGATGGGAAATAGTGTCCTTGGATAGAAATATTGCATTTCTTCCTTCAGGTCAGATCCCTGGGCAAAGCTGATTGGGTGGCATAAGGCTAGCTTATTCTCAGTTATCCTGTTTAGGGGGCTGGAAGTTCCTGGAAGCCAGGTGGAGAGAGGGCTAACTATCAGGAAACAGTGACTACTACTTCTTTCCTGTACACTGTAAGTGGCTAAGAACTGTGGATTCTCCCCCTTCTCTACAAGCCCCAACACAGAGGGCATTTGGCAATATCCAGAGATATTTTTTTTATCCCTACTTCAGGAGAGAGCTTGCTCTGGGCATCTAGTGGGAGGAGGCCAGGGATGCTGCTCAACTTCCTACAGTGCCCAAAGACAGAACCCTACAACAAGAATGGCCCAGCACCAAATCTAACAGGACAGGCACTGAGAAACGGGGCTCTGAGGAGCCTCTGCATTGAGTCCCACATACATAATAACAGGTGAGCCATGACTTTGAGTTTTCCCAAACCTCAGAAGATGATGATCCTTGCTATAATGCCTTGCAAAGATGTCACATTAACAAGTGACTCCCTTCAAATGTGTGGGCTGATACTTAATAGAACTCATTAGTTTGTATTAGTAGATGGGATGAGGACCTGTGGGAACCATTCTCAGAGGCTCAACTCTGCTGACACCTCTGATTTTTCTTGGGGGTGGCAGTGAGTGGGAAATAACCCAATCCTTGCTTCAGTCTTTCAGGGAAACCTAGCACCTGTCTATATCAACATGTTCAAGATGGAAAGAAAACAAAAACTGGAAAAAGGAGATAAATTATTTATCCAGCATAAATATTAAAAAAAAAATTGCAAAACATAGTCTGGTGTCACCATGCTGTTGTTACAGAATCATCTTGTTATAGCTTCTGGCAAAACACTGTTGTCCTTAATATCAGTACAACAGACTTGTCTGGAGTGCACCAGACAGGTGCATGTGTCTGCTTGCTGTCGAGGACACTTAGCGGCATGCCAACTAGCTCGTCACGCCCCAGCAGAAAACTGTGCAGGGTCACCGTTAGGGATGAGCCTGAATTAGGAGGAGAGCATGAACTTTATCTGAACACAGGATGTAATTTAAAACTGGCAATCAAACACACACAGGTGAGTGCTACTGTCGGGGGTGACCAACTCTCGAGAGTCAACTGCTACATTTCCAGGACTTTTGTGAGCTAACTGTCAGACACACCCATTGTTAAATATTAAATTACATAAAGTCATGCTGAAATATATAAAAAAACAAAGGTAAAAGATACTAAAAACTCAATACTTTTGAATAATGTTAGTATGTCTATCATCTATGCATTTGAGCTATTAACATCTATTGTGTCTGCAGAGCATACACACACACACACACACACACACACACACACACACACATGGTTTGTGAAACTAGCTCCATGTTTCATAACTTCCCGTTGGCCATGGTGTACTTACACGACCAGCAATAGCAAGCATTGCAAGTCAATGTTTATTGCCCTCCCCAAGAATCTATTGTTAACTATTTACCAACACACACACCCCCACCCCCACCCCCACCACAGACATGGAATATACTGTATAGTAGCAGCACAAACAGAAGGTTTTTGTTTTAGAAGACAACGCCTATTATTCAAAGCTTAGCAAACTCTGTACCGCAGCGGCATGGGCTCCTAGGTAACCAAGAAGTTTAATAAATCTGTACAATGATAATTAAACACTGTAAATAAGTTATCTGCTGAAGCTCCCTGGCTGGCCCGTTCGGCCTTTGTAGAAAAGTGATCCGTGCTGACATCCTGAATAAGGTTGGCAAAACAAGTGCAGGGAGGAGTGGTAGTGGAAAGTAGGTTTGCTCTCAATAATGTATGAAGCCCCATGCTGGGGAGAGAGAACCTAGGAAAAGCAGCTCCAAAGCAATCTGTTCTTTCATCTGGTGCGGCGTGGCGGCAAAGGTGCTGCCCCAAATCAGGAGCACAATTGCTTACTTGTGAGCAGATGTCCTTCACGCGGCAGGCAGCGCTCTTTTAACACAGCTGAGCAAATGCACGCTGCAAGACGGGCTCCCCGCCCCGTTGCCAAAAGAACACAGTATATATTAATTTAGCAGATTGTTGAATAATGTTTGAAAGGGAGATTTATGAAGTAGAAAAATCACGTGGCGAGGCAGAATGACTTTCTAACCTACTGGGGTGAAGAAAGGGGGTTCAGTTCCCAGGGAAGATGAAGTAGAAAGAGTCTGACAGATACCCAGCCCCATAAAGAAAGCCGAAAAGGGGCTACCCAAGGAGTCAGAAATAGCCCAGTAGGGCAGGCCCAACGCAAAGCCATATTTTAACATCCACTACCCAAAAGATTGTTTTTAACTAAAATGCAGTTTGATTATAAGCGCATGTAGATGGGAGAAGGTGGGTGCATGTGTGGGGGGAGGCACACATAGGAAATCTCTGCACTGTGCTCTAAAATATAAAGTTTATTAATATATCTTTTAAAGTTCATGTAGCCCTAAGTCCTGAATTTAGCTGAATTGTTTGCTTTCTGTGTGGGAGTCCAGAGGGCAGGTCTTTCAAAGACTGTCCTGGTATGTTTGGTGGGCAAACCTGGCTCCTAGGCAGCCTCACTGAGGGCAGGTATACAAGCTTTGTGGTGTGAGTGGACTCCCTGAAAACCCAGTGGGCTGGGACCCCCTCCCCGCTTCGCCTAATGTAACCATTACAGAAATGAAGACAAAGGCACTCTTTCTTTAAGTTCCTCTCTTTCTGCCCCATCCTTTTTCCAGAACCATGAGGCAGCCAGGACAGCTTCGACAAACCCAACCGCTTCTTCCAGGATGACAGAATGTGGTCCATGTTCCCCTAGGGGGAAGAACCATCTGTTTTACCTAGGAAAAGGAAGAGCAGCAATCGGCTTAATGGGTCCCACCTTTACAGCCCAGCATCCACTCAACCTCTACACACAAATACCATTGTTTTCCACCTCGATAATTATTAAATTGTAATGTAAAATGCAACTTCTGCTTAAGTATGCGTGATTATTAGACTACAAGTCAATTGTGGATAACACCCAGATATAAATGCAGCTAATAAGTCTTACTGTAATGATTAATCAATTTATGAATACATTATTTAAACTAATAGCTCAGGTAGGGTATCTTAAACAAGTTGCAGAGTACATCGACCAATTCAAATACCAGCTGCTGGATCAATAGCAAACTGTAAGTCAACTCTGGGGAATAGGTACACTTGCAAAAAAAAATCTGCGAACAAAAGGGGCTTGGATGAAGGAAATGTACAACACTTTCAATTTTTAAGACAAATGCAGAGCACTTTAATAATATATTCCAAAGCTTAAAGGGAAAGTTAAAAAAGTGTGTCACTGAAAATTTTGCTCCTCTTCATCCTATTCAATAATAATTTAGGACAGCTCATACAAACACATATGTTTTCACAAACCTCTGCATATGTTTGCAAGTAGACAGTGTATTAAAGTTCCTTAATAAAATTATACATTGGGTTCATTTCATTGTAAGGAACTATATTTACCTATTTATCTATAAATATCATTTTAACAGAAAAAAAAGAAGTGCATCTTAAAGGTAAAATGAGCAGTTTTCTGAAAAGAGTCCATGTCCCAGCTGACACCAGGGGACACCTGTCCTGTTAGGACCACAGAGCCCCCCTCCTCCCTCTCACTGTTAACATAAGGGGGTTTGTATGGGCAAAGCTTTCTCCCTTCCCAGCATTATTTTAAATTAATGCTAATTAATACGAGTTTACTAAATAAACCAAAGAGCCTTGATTTTCAAAGGTGTGATATTTTATCACAGTTTCAAATGATGCCTCATTTTTAAAAATTAATTAGTATCTTGTAAGACCGGCCACATATTATTGAGTAAGGAATAGCAGCTAAGTGAAACAGATGAAATATTGGTAAGCGATGCAGCCCACAGTATAAGTATGTGAAGGGGGTCAGAGGTTAATCCCTATTGATTTTCCGAGTCTGCGTACAGCACCGCTGGGAAAGGCCGGTTCTGTTGGCATTCAGCTAGCACAAATACATTATAAATCTTACTGTCCACCTTCACTGATCAGTGTCACTTACTTCCTTCACTAAAGACCATTAAGAAACTAGTGGGAAAAAAATCTATCCAGATGCAGGCAGGAAGAAAAGCATTTTAAAAGTCTTTGTGTCACAGGATGCCTTTGGAGATGGAGGACTTCCCTGAATGCGGAAGCACATGCATAAATACAGAGTGATTTTCAAATGACTTCAACACCAAACTGAAATGGTGAAGCAGCTTTCACAATTCAGTGGATGAAAAAAAAGAACAGTCAAACATGCTCAGTGACATTGAGAGGCATATCCAACATGGTTTTGTGAAATTTTGTCCTTGACACACTTTGAAGGTAATGAAGAGTAAGCTTCAAGGGCCATCAGGTCCTTGGGCCTCTTCTAACATTCTTCACTGAATATTTTATTCTTTTCTTAAAGTGAGTCCCCACCATTCATAAGCTTCTGCCCTCACAAACCTCCAACCTATTTCCAGGAATATCTATACATGGCTGCTTCCTTTTCATGCCTGCTTTCCTTTAACAGATTATGCCATGTACCTCCTGTGCATGTGCCACTATTGCTAGGCATGACAAAACAAATGAGTAAGATAGGGTCCTTCCCTAGAAAAATGAAACACAAGGTCTTTGTCATACCTGGACTCTCCTACAATATGGTCCTGCAAAAAGTCTTAGTGCTAGTAAGTGTTCTGCCACTGACCAGCTGTGTGACAGAAAATTACTTAATCTCTCTGGAGTTTTCCATTCTGTTACCTTTGTAAATGAGGATAGTAACAGTAGCCATGTCACGGGGGGAGGGAGGGGGAAGGGGAGGAGATTAGAAATCACATGCTAAAAGCACTTAGTATAAGGCCCAATAAGCATGTAGTAAATGTGGTTCAATTAAAAAAATTGTGACATTAGAAAAAACAAATGATTTCTCTCAACCTCTGTTTCTCTAATGGGGATTATGGAATTAAGATAAAAAAAAAGATATGGAGACATGTGATCTATGATTCCATACAAATAGATATATCAGATCCAACTCCTTCTTAGAGAAAGTGAAACAATAACAAGTAAGTTTTAAGTTATTCGTTAGAGATAGGTTTTTTAAACGCTTAAAAAGCATATGAAAGCAAAACATATTAGAAACATAGACACTGATAGCTTACATTAATCAGAGATACAGAATTAAGAAATGTTTTAAGAAATCCTTGGGCAAAGAAGGGTTCCCTTTCTACACTGAAATGACATACTTTATCTTAAAGCACCAGTACCAGAAACATGAATAGAAAAGGTTCATAGATATATGTTATACCTGCACAGTTTTCACAAAAACCAAGGCATATCCAGCAATTTCTCATCAAAAGTTCAGTCTCTGCCATGACTCTTTGCTTCTATCAATGGGGTTTTTTCCTTTCAAAATACCTTTCCTTTTAGCATTTTCAACTGTATTGAAAGGATGGTCTTTGTTAGGCAGAAGATAAACAGAGAAGGACCCAAATGAACAGTGAAAACCAAGACAGGCAAAAGTCACAGGCTCTTTAAAAACCCGAGGCTCCAGACTATTTTAATTATGCACCTTCATCAAACAAAAAAATTCAGGGCACATACATCATTATGTGTTCTTATCCTATCTAATAAAAGAGTAATATGCAAATTGACCATCACTCCAACATACAATATGGTTGCCTTTATGTGGTCAAAGATCCTGCCCCCATGTGGATACAAGATGGCCACCACAAGATGGCCAGCAGGGGAGGACAGTTGTGAGGAATCAAGCCTGCAAGAAAGGGCAGTTGGGGGCAATCAAGCCTGCAGAGGAGGACAGTTGGGGGAGACCAGGCCTGCAAAGGAGGGAAGTTGGGGGCGGCCAGGCCTACAGGGAAAGGCAGTTTGGGGGGACTTAGGCCTGAAGGGAAGAGCAGCTGGGGGGTACCAGGCCTGCAGGGTAGGGAAGTTGGGGGGGATCAGGCCTGCAAGGAAGGGCAGACAGGGTTGACCAGGTCTGCAGGGGAGGGCATTTAGGGGCAATCAGGCTAGCAGGAGAGGGCAGTTAGAGGCAAGCAGGCTGGCAGGGAAGTGTTCAGAGAGTGATCAGGAAGGCAGGCAGGTGAGCAGTTCTGAGGGATGTCCGACTGCCCTGGTAGGATATCTGACGATCCTGGTAGGATCGGGCCTAAATGGGCAGTCGGACATCTCTCCAGGGGTCCCATATTGGAGAACGTACAGGCTGGGCTGAGGGACACACACCTTGTGCACAAATTTTGTGCACCAGGCCTCTATTAAATTATAAACTTGTATCATTCTAGTAGCTCATGTCTCAAGACATGGTATAGGGTTAGAATGATGTTCATTATTAAAATTAGTGCATACAATTTTACATCTTTTTGCTATTTTAAACGTTTGTTTTCTTGTCCTCTAAGATCTGATCACATTTTCATTGTGTTTGCCTTGGAACAGATGATGAGTTCATAGTAGAAGGAGCTGAAGTGCCAGTGTTGCCATTTTCACATTGCTTGCCTGTGTTCGCATTGTAAGCATCATGTTCAAATGCTGGTCTCTTTCACAGAAGTCTTTGTAAGCCTTTTTTGTTCATTTTATTCAGGATGCTTTAGTTCCAACCAGATAATCTAATGTCTTAACCCATTTAACTGGGCAGACATGAGGAACTACCATGCATTTTCCAATGCAGAATGGAAACCCACAGGAAACAAAGGCCCCACCATGGCCTCTCTGCTTGGGGAAACATCCTGCCTCACCTCAGAGTGCCTTGCATCTCATGCATGGTCCCCAACCATTTGAGGACTGGAGAGGGCACCATGTCTACACATCTGTGTAATATTTGTAAAGATCCATGTTTCTTAATTCAGAGTCAATATCGTACAGAGGTTAAAAGTGAGGATCCTGGAGCTAGACCACCTGACTCAGTGTGTCTGTGTCCTCACCTCTAAAAAGGGGAAATAACAGCACTATCTTAGTGTACATGTGCAAAGATACTTAAAAGGATGATATGCATAAATATAAGAAGCACTCAAAACAGTTGCATCTGCCACCTGATAAATGTGTCAAGATATTTAATAATAAATGGAAGAGTTTAATGGACAAAAACAAGTTGTAATGTTTTCTCTTAGAACCCTAGCAGGTCCTTCTTCACACTTTGGAGACTTTTGCTTTAGAGAAGCCTAACCCAATCCAGTGCTCTGCTATGAAACATTCTTCATCAGTGCTACCCAATACGGTAGCCACTAACCACATGTGGCTATTGAGCACTTTCATGTGGCTAATGTGACTGAGGAACTGAACTTCTATTTTAATTATTAAATAGCCACATGTGGTCAGATGCTACTATATTGCACAATGAATCTCCAGAAAATTAACTGTGTCTGATATACTATAAGTTGGAACTCAATTTTGTGATCCATCGATCTGCCTCAGAGAAGGTCTGGCTGCTTAGATGAGATCAAGCAAGCCTGCTTCTGGGCTCTGAAGCCAAGAGCATCATCACCTTTAGCTCCTCAGCTCTTCTGTATCTAAGATGCTCAATTTCTTTGTCATTGGCTGCAATGTCCTCAGGAAGGGACAGTGACTGGGGTCACTGCTTGTCAGAATTATTGGAGACCTCTGATTTGTGCTGGTTGGGCTTTTGCCTGCTCAGCTTGGCTTTTATTTCCGGTATGGGTCTTGAATCTTGACTTAGGGAACCATGTCCAAGCTCCCAGGCCACACACATACACCACTCTATTTGGTGCCCTGGCCCCTGTTCTCAATTTGCAAGTAACTTACCAATTCCACAAATGGATCTCTGTGTTGACCCTCCTTGTGACGGTGGCCACATGATTCTCTGAGGGCATCTAGACCAATGCCAATCTATTATAGAGAGCTAGAGGCCCGATGCATGAAATTCGTGCAAGGGGCTTGGCACCCGCCTATCACAGCAACCGCCTCTGCCTCGGTCTTGCTGTGGCTTCATCTGGAAGGATGTCTGGTCTAATTAGCATATTATGCTTTTATTATTATAGAAGACGGGAATCATCTTATGCCCATGTTCACTATGTAAAGTATCCTCTGGCATATGGTCCTGCCCAAAAGGCTTCATTCTAAAACTATAATCTTCATAGTATTCGGTATCATAGCATTTACCTGCAATAGGATTTGTTTTATAAGTCCAAATAAACTATAGTCATAAGTAAAAAAGCTTTCAGCATTATAATGAAAGCCTTTTCTAACCCAAGGTTGAGTTAGGTCTCTGTGACTATGTGTTAAAATTATGTCTTTCCCAATGGACAATGAGATTCTTGAAGGCAATAACTGATCCAAATTCAAATTCTCACTGTCTGAAGTAGTCTCTGACACACAGTAAGCACTCAACACATATTGGATGGGTGATAAATTAAGAGATGGGTGGATGAATGGATGGAGGTATGTAGTGCTGAACTGTATTTTGATTTAAAAAAAAAAAGGAAAACAATTTAAAAACTTTGACCATATTCCCAAGATATTTTCTTTTTTTAATCCTCATCCAACCATATTTTTTCCCATTGATTTTCAGAGAGAGTGGAAGGGAGGAGGAGAGAGAGAGAGAAACACTGAAGCAAGAGAGACACGTTGATTGGATGCCTCCTGCAAGAACCCTACCAGAACTGGGGAATCTACAACCAAGGCATGAGCACTTGACCAGGAATTGAACCCTGAACCCTTGGGTCCATAGGCCAACAGTCTAACCACTGAGCAAAACTGGCCAGAGCTCTTTTTCTTTTCCAAGTACTCTTAATGTATGAGAAACAAATACAGCACTACTAAATCCTCCTTGTATTTTAGGAAGGCGGGATACCCAAGTCTGTGACTCCTAGAGCTGGAATGTGCTCCATCACAATCATGCCAGACTAGTGACTTCCATGGAAATGAGACAATGAAGAAAAAAGAGACCATGACGGAAATATCAAAACCAAATTAAATACTGAAAATAAGTTAATGAAATTACATTTCAGATTCAGCTTACTCAGAAAGGACTTGTCCAAAGGATGGAGAGGGGAAAGAAAAAAGTTAACCATCAGACCCAGCTATCTAGTTTGAACAGCTGGATTGCTGAGCACACATGGTATGCATATTCATAGGTACCATGGAAAATTAAGCACCTTTGGAACCACCATTAAAACTCTCCTTCCAGTGAGTGAAGTGAACCAATAACACAACAGCCCCCTTGTGGCCTGGAAGAATTAATGCAGCTTCAGAAGGTGTAAAGGTTCTCCTTGGAGTGGGGTGGATCATGGGGAGTGGGCAAGGAGCCCTGTGAGAGGAGACATGCTGAACTACTTGTAAAGGTGTTAGATCTGGCCCTGTTTTGTGGAAGAGCAATGCATCATGATCAACACTTTTTTCTTTCTAGAGACTGAAAAGGAACCTCAGTGTACATGCCAGTTCAAACTAATGTGTGCTTAAAGAAGAAATAGATCAAATGATCTCAGTATTTCCATTTAAAAATATCATTTAAGGGAATTTTAAGCTGTCTGAGAAGATAGATACACTGTGTTTGTTTTCTACATTAATGAGCTATAAAAAGAATGGAATAGGCCATAAATACAGTATTTTGTAACAGCCTTTACTAAAAATGCTACTACTTGTGTTTATCATTTATATCCTTGTATACAACCTCAAAATTGATTACACTTTAAACCGTACATAACTTGCTATGTTTTTCATTTTGTGCAATACCACAAACATTTTTATAACTCAGTTAATATATTCCATATTTTGTGTTCTTATTGATTATGAATATTTCTTTAGGGGATTTTATTGCTTTTAAAATAACAAATGTTAGGTATTAAAAAATAGAAAAACCTATTGCAGCTTTTATATTTTTCTTTCCCCTGGTAATTCTAATACATACATTTTAGCAAAACCATAGACAGAATATCTTTCTCTGTATCTTTTATACTCCCACACACTAAAATAAAAAAATCTAGTGCACAGTAAAAGAATGAGACTTTTCAAAGGAAACCCACCTTTTAATGTGTTTGACTTGAATCCATAATCCTTTCCTTCTACAATTAAAAAATTAAAGTGCCAAAAGATTATCCAAATGTAAAAGGATGGTTTTACATCAAGTATATATTATCTTTCCTAATTGCCATCTCAGTTTATAGGCTAAAATATGATTTATATATATGATATGATTTCACTATTAATTATCAAATTGAAAAAATAAAATCTCACATTATAAATTCTCTCCTGGAAATTAGTTTTATTATTTTTTCCATAATCCTATCACACAAGCTATAAGTGCATTGCAGCATGAACACTTTAATTTTTCCAGTTAGTTTTAAGCAAGCCCAGAGGTGAGGTTTAATAAGGATCAATGGCACTTTATCTGGGACAGGGCCTCTTCACAGCATGCAAATTACACAGTAACACTTAAAAAAAGAAATAGATTTAATTAAAAAAAAGTAGAACCACAGGCTCTAGAAATTCAATTAAAGGATTTATGCAAAGGTTTGCTAGGTTTTATATGCAGTTACTGCTTACATAATGAGCTTTTCATATTAAAAATCAATAGGTAATCTAGACTAGAAGATCATCCCCTTAAATACATTTTTGAAATCAATTTGAAAAATAGTCCATCAACTGCTGTGACTACTCTTGCTGCTTCGATTACACTAAAAGCAATATTTAGATTGTAAGACGTGCTATGGAATATCTATGCTGGGATATTGCTTTCAAGGGCTCTTGTTCTTTTGAGTGTGCCTAAAATGATCACCTAGTAATTCAAGATTGTGTTAAATGTATAAAAATTTTATTTAATTACCAGCAAAAGCCTACAGACACAACTCCACTGTATTTATAACAGTTAAGTGAAAGAAGAAAAAGAAAAAGAAGGAACTGAAGGAGAAAGAGAGGGAAAGAGAGAGAGAAAAGAAGGAAGGAAGGAAAAGATAAAGGGAGGGAAAGAAAGAAAATAAGAGAAAAGAACAGAACACCTCTTCTAAATTAGTCTTTGCTACCTCAATTGCCTTTTGTGAGTTGTCTACTTGGCATTTGGAGATATGCATCTCACTTTAAAACTCATTTAGGTCTTCAACTAAGAAAGCAATTAGCTAGCTTATAATTTAAACAGGCTTTCCATCTTCTGTGATACTGGGGCGGGGGAGAAGGGAGGGGGCAGGCCTTAAAAATGAAAACTGCTGCTCCAATTCTATCACTAAGTTCACCATGCATCTGACAGCCAAAATCTGCCTGTGTTTAGTAACAATTAGACTTCCCAATGCTGGTAAGCTGGAGAATAATCTTCTTACAGAGGGATGCACTGGGAGGAGGGTAGGAAAAAAGATCAGGTTGGTCCAAATCATAACTACGCCCATCTGTATAGAATATCAGCACCATTCCTGTATACTTCTTTTTCTGACTTTTATTTAAAAGGTTTTTATTTCTAAAAGGTGTAGTGAGCACTCTGTGACCATCAAAATGAAAATCATGACTCAAGTTATCTTAAACCAAAATGAGCCTTATAAAAATAGGCCTAAACTGTTTTTAAAAACTAATTTATAACCAAGTCTGTACTCTCTTCTGTAAAACTAGGGGAAAACGTAAGCAAAACATTTAGTAAAACCCCAATGTATCCAACTACCAAAAACACCTATTCTCAGGAATGGCAGTACTTTAGGAAGGTGCTGATAAAGCCAGCCTAGGTAACCAAGAAGGTCCTTGTACTTGATACACGGTGGAGATGATGGAGACAAGGAGAAAGAATGAGACAAAGAGGCAAGTTCTGATGTCTGCGATATTGGTGATGTCCACGCTATATTCCCTAAAGCACAATTCTGCAGGCATCACATGACCAGCCGGCCTTTCAGGATGTGCCTATAGCTGGGCTAAGGGAGACTTAAGGCCCAGGGGCTAATATGAGCTTTCTCAGGCATACATCTGTGAATTCTGCAAGCACTAGTAGAATGTATGGGATGTGCTAGGCACTGCCAGCAGTCGTGATGACCATGAAGATGAATCCAAAAGATCTCGCATGCTTCACTAGGTGAAATATTTCTGCACACACATTTATTCTTTTATTTTACCGTAAATGTCAAATTTAAAAGAATAAAAAGAAGTGAAAGAAGACAGTCCCAAAGGACCACATACTGTAAGATCCCACTTATACAAAATGCTCAGGAGAAACAAATCTATGGAGACAAAGTGGGTTTGTGGTGGCTAAGGCCGGCTGAGGAAGTGCAAGGTGATGGCAAGAGGGTACAGGCTTTCCTTGTGGGGGAGGGGGGTATTAAAATGATCTAAATTTGATTGTGGTGATGATTTATACAACTATGTGCATATACTAAAGCTAGTAGTTGTACACTTTAAACGAGTGAATGGTATGGTATGTGGATTATATCTCAGTAAAGCTGTTATAAAAAGTAGGGGCATTTATGGATTATATTCTAAATAGTAGTAGCTTTAAGGAGAAGCCAACAAGAAAAGTCTGAAAAGGAAGGGGAGAAATCGTTGTTTTGTACCCACAATGATCTAACAAAAACATTGAACCTTTCTCTGTCTCTGCAAAATACCTGGTGCATGTGACGATCAGCTTATAGAATGCACCAACTGAAGTTGTGCAAACGTAACGCATTGGCTTTCTGCTGAAAGGTGCCGACGTCAAAATAAGCAGAATCTTCCCCTCTCACAAAATGAGAGCTTTAGCATGAAATGTCCCAGGTGAGTGTGATCAAAATGTCAAATACGAAACCATTTGTAACGTGAGAGTTGTTAGTAATGGAAGTTTGAACAATGTTAACACTTAAATTTTCAGCAGAACCATTTCAATCCATAAATGAATAAAAGTCATTTTACAGTGTGCTTAGCAGTGAAGACCAAGAGCTGTTATAAAAGAAGACGCCCTCAATGTCACTTGATTTTCTTTTATTATTATCACATTTAAATCTCTCTGTAAAAGTGGTCTTGATAGGTAACTTTATTGCACATTTCAAGACTATTCATTCTGAACAGAACTTCCTCCAAGGAATTAACAGGTAAAGTGAGACCACTTCCCCCTCATCATCCCTAAAGTATGCTGTGAGCACAGCACAGCAGGCTGGCAGTGTGCATGTCACAAGGATTTGGACTGCCATGCCACATATGGATAATCTTAGAGGTGACTCTTTTGGTTCTGCAGAGAATCGTTATTTGGTTACAGTGTTTCTGAGCTAACATCTTGCTGTTTACCTTGGAAAGACATGAGAGGAAAGCAGGGTAGAAAGGGCAAGTCAAGGCTGGGACCTGTTGAAGAGAAAGAATTCCAAAAAGTAGCCACATGGCCACATCAGCATCAAGGGCAAGAAACACATTCTCACCTTCCTCATTTCACTGCCTCTGCTCACAGGTGAATACATTTCCTAACTAGGTGCTGGCAAACTTGTTGTAAAGGGGCAGGGGTAGATACTTTCAGCTTTGCAAACCATACCATATTTGTTGCAACTCTGCTTTTGTAATGCTGCAGCAGCCTCAGAGAATGCAAAAATGGATGAGTGAGGCTATGTCCCAATAAAACTTAATTATGGACAAATTTTAATTTCATACAGTTTGCATATAACCACAAAATATCATTTTTCTTTAGGATTTTTTTTTTAATTTAAAAAACAATTCTTAGCTCACAAGCTGCACAAAAATACACACTAGGTCAGATTTGAGTCAAGAGTCATAGTTTCCATTTCCTATGATAAACCATAGGCTAGCCAGGAAGGACGTCGACTAGTACTTCCTTCTTGACTGGGATTCATTCACCCAATACTCTGATGACCAAGTGGTGTGATTTTCCTCAGTGGGGCAAAACTTGATGGCATACCTTCCAAATTGAGTGCACCTTACAGAAGAGCAAGACAACTTAGTTTCTATTGACAGAAATTCATATTCTAAACTTTCTAAATGATTACCTTCAGAAACAGTTATCAATGCCCCCAAGTTTTCCATTACTCGAAAGTGAACAGAGGTTTCTGGAACTGATAGCTTTTTTTTTTTAAATTTATTTTGGAACGGACAGCTTTAAAGTAATCCTGGACACACGATAGCCTTGGTTTATGAGATACAAAGCTGACTGCGTTCCCTGTGGCTCTGCTTAGTAATGCTATTGTTAATGCGGCAGGTTATGTGAATGCAACATGCAGCCAAGCCTTGGCATGGCGCTTCTACTTGGCTCAGGGTTTAATTTGGAATATAGTGTGACTTGTCCCTCTGACCACTGCAAGCATAGATGCCCAGGAAAAACAGGTGCACAAATTGGGTATTATAATAACTAATTGGAATAATCAAATGGATGGCTTTGTTATCAGAAGAATACAGTAATGGGATTCCTCTATTGCTTGTGAAAATAGGATTCTTGGGGTACCGCTGAAATAAGTGCTTTCAGAAGGGGAGAATGAAGTGTGGCAGAAGACTTTATTAGGGTGGAGTTACAAGCCTCTGCTTCTAATGTTCCATTTTCCTTAAGTCCTAAAACAGGGGCAGCTGTGGGTTCAGCAAAGCCAAAAGCAAAGCCAGTGACCAGAGCTTCCATTCCAAGTTGCACCAGAGACCAGTACATTCAGTCTAGATTCAGTCCATTGATCCATTGTGTGGAGCCCACATGGCAATGGAGCCTAGATGGCCATGGTTTATGTGGGCAAATGCAGGACACTGTGCTCCCTGCAACAGGAGTCAGATGTAAAAAGCAAGAGAGCGAGCCAAGAACCTAGAGAGTGAACTCCCTTTGTCTAGGAGTTTAAATATTTAGGTTTCGCTCGCTTTCCGTGGCCATGCCTATCTGGCCACTAATTTGTTCCCAGGTGTGATCAAAGAAGGCATCTTCCCATGTCACCCATACCTTACTGGGCATGTGCCTAAACTGTGTTTGTCCAGTCCCTTCCCCAACGGTTAGTGGGGGACAGACTTGGAGAGCGTTAAATAAGCAAAGCTGTATAAATTGCATGTCTCTATTATCTGGTCTTCCCTTTACTCCATTTCTGTTAAATAATAACCAGATTATTATAATGATATCAGCTTTAACAGAATAAAGTAGAAAGTGTACATTTTTGTTACATTGCTAAAGAAGCATTATGTGTAGTGTTTCAGCTATGTGTAGAATAAAAACTGACAACTGTTATCTGGAATACTTTTGCTGAATAGGGAAACAAAAACCATTGCAAATTGATATATTAAAGAGCTTTAAAAGTTTCTTTAATAAGTCATACATCTACTTCATGGTGATATTTACACTATTCCTTGGCATGGGAAGTTCTTTTTATTAATATTATTATTATTTTGATAAGAGTGATAGAAATTGTAGTCCAGTGCAGGTCAAATGACATTGAGATACTAGTGTTTACATATTTTTATCTTCTAATGAATGTGGCCCAAATAAATATTTTTAAATACCACAAAGCATTTACCATAACATAAATGGGTCTCAGTACAAAGTCACAGAGGAAAAGAGGTAACAATAATAGGAAAGGGAAGAGGTTCAAATCTCACTTTGGGGATTTCACGCATGAGGCAAAGTCCTGAGATCACCATCTCCCACATTACCACAACAGAAATGGGCTGGTGAGAAAATTTCAACGGTGAAGAACGTCTTCCTAATTTAAAACTGGTAGCTTTCTAGAAACAACATACTGAGTGCTCCCCATCTGAAGCAAAATAATATAATTAGTGAATGTTTAAACAAACCAACGGGGTGAGGGATGGCTGCTGCATTTTCAGAGTTCCCACTCCTGAGAATTATCCAGAGTCTCTTGGAAACCTGTATTCACATCTGCATCAATACATTTAGTATATATTCATTAACTGATGGGAGAGGAATGAGGAAACATGCCTGACTACTCTGCAGCTGCTGACTGGTCAGTGGTCCTACAGTGTGAGGGCCAATCTCTCTGCCTTTCTTTTTATATTTTTCTCCAGTTTGATGCTTCATGTTAGCAAAAGGACTGCTGTAGCTATAGTATCAAATCTGCAGAGTAGAAAGAAGGGGGTGGAGGGGATAGCAGCAACACTTGCCTTTTTATTCAAAAGCAAAAGTCTCCAATGTGGCCTTCTGCACAAGCCTGACTTCAGTAGCTGGCTAGACCTGTCACCTCAGTAGATAGGGAGGCCAAGAGGTGAGTACAGTATTATCCTTTCCCCTGTTTATAGTGAAAGGTGGACAAAGGCACCTGACACCATGGACAATAGGAATGGGACTTGCTTCCCCAAGAGGCTGAGAGAGTGGAGGGCAGGGAGCATGGCTTAGTCATCCCTGGCTATCTCCAGAGTTAATCACATGAAAAATGTGGGCAAAAGAAGGTACTGATTTAAAACAACATTTGGCTCAATGGATAGAGTCGGCCTGCGGACTGAAAGGTCCCAGGTTCGATTCCGGTCCAGGGCATGTACCTTGGTTGCAGGCATATCTCCAGTAGGGGGCGTGCAGGAGGCAGCTGATCGATGTCTCTCTCTCATTGATGTTTCTAACTCTCTATCCCTCGCCCTTCCTCTCTGTAAAAAAATGAATAAAATATATTAAAAAATAATAAATAAAACATAGTACATCAGCGCGGGGAAAAACAGTATCTGTTCACACAGCCTATTTCCGCTTCTTCCTGGGCACACAGCTAGACTACATTCCCTAGCCTCTTTTGTTTCGTAGATAAGTGCTACTCCCACACCTGGTCTTTAAAATGTCCCACATATGATAGCCCAAGTTCTTGCCTTTCCCACCTGCTTAATACAGACTACCAAGCCAGCCCTGGAAGCCAGCCCTGGAAGCCAGCTGAACCACAGGATGAAGAGAGCCTGAGTCCCCGGGTCAGCACTGGGAAGAGAGCTGCCGGTTAACGCAGAACACACATGCCAGGCCTCCTTTCAGTGAGAAACAAACGCTTACCGTGTCTGAGCCAGTCCACACAGGTGGGCTCATTTTCACAGAATCTAGTGTTACCTTTAACAATACATCAATCTAAAGCTTACACGTCTTCTAGAGTCTGAGAATTTCATTCACATCTTTTGCCTCTAACCCCAGGTTACCCATATTGGTTTGTTTTAGAGGCTCTGTAGGTGTCACCTCACATCACCTTGCCCTGGCTTCTGTGGCTCACTCAGTTGGAGGATGGCCTTTCCAGGGATGCCACTCCTGCCAACCAGGGGAAAAGGGCACCAGCCTGGCATCCACATGGAAGCGGAATCCACAGACTCTTCCCCACTGTGTGTGAATTACTTGAAAGTCTGCTATGCTTTCAAAGTTTGTTTTTTCACATCTCTTAACTAGGCTCCTTTTATCAAAAAGCCCTTCTGCACACCCCATGATATGCTTCCAGGGAAGGTCTTGCTTAATCCTGAATGGGTGATTTATAACACCATCATTACGCCCCATTGTGGAGTCCCGTCATCTCAATTTCAGAAATCCCGTCCCTTTTCTGTTTACATTTTGTCTGCCTTCAGCCCTTCTCCAAGTGCTATTGTGAGGAGATGCATTTTGTAGCTTAAGAGTTTGGCTTTTATAAGTTACTCTGAGCCATATTTTCCTTGTTCTCCTGCTCCTAGATGGAAAACAAATTGCATAAGGGAAATGGCTTTATAGTACCAGTCCTTAAATATTTTACAGGCAGAAATCTTGGTGGGTGGTTTGGAGGCTCAATTACCCTTCTCAGTAGAAGGTATAAATATCCCTGAGGGTTTACATAACAAAGCCAAGGAGACTGCTCCATGCCACTTAAAACCCAGTATTTACATCTGCCTCTGAAACCTAGGACTCAATAGCATTTGAGCATTCCAAAATGAATACGGCCAGCAGGACTGCACATGTTAACATCCATCCATCCATCCGTCCATCTATTCAGAGACATAATAAAGGTAACTAAGTCATTCAGAACTATTAGATGTGAGATATCATGACACTGAAAGTTGGCCTTTTGAATATACTTTTTGGGAGAAAAATCAGGTAGCCACCATGTAAGAAAAAAGAGCGAGAGAAGAGCTAGAATTAGATGGCTGGCGGGCTACTGCTAAAATCAGAATATGAATTATAACTTTATAACTACAGTCTGCTTTACCATATTTGACCCATCTACAACCCTCTGAAGTAAATACTATTATCCCCACTTTATAGATGAAAAAAATGGAGACGTACAGAAGTTCAGCATCCTACCCTAGGTCAACAAGCTAGTGTGTAAGAGACGTGGTATTTGTACTTAGCTCTGTTTTTACACAAGCCCAAGCCCAGTACGTTTTCCACTTTACCATGTGGTTCTCTATCAAGCCACCGGCTCACTGATGTCTACAGAGAAGAGAGAACGAGGTATTCTTCCTAAGAGGAATGGAGAAAATGCTATGAGATGCTCCTGTAGGAACTTCCTTCCCGGAGAGTATGGAAACAAAACAATAGAACCAGAATCTCAATGTGAACTCTGACGGTGGTGCTCCTATGCACAAATTTCCCTTTTGCTACTAATCATAGGGAAAAAAAAGAATCAAGCAGCCAGTAGGACTGATCAGCACTGGGGAAGCCTCACTGTTTCAAGACGAAGGTGTTAGGGTCCCCAGAGAGTTGTTTTGTGTTTTTAAAAAGAGGCAGCCTGGAAGTGCATTCTTAAGTTTCAGGACCAGATCTGCTGAGTAGAAAAGAGAAGCTGAATAGGAAACAGGTAGAAAACCCCAGAAAAGTGAAGAAACAGTACCAAAGGGATCTTTAGGTACCCAAAGGCCGGGGATGCTCTAAGGAGGCAGTAAGCAGTGACTTTCTGAAAGAGATGTACTCTAACTGGTGGCTTAGAAAGAAGCAGGGAGAGTTTTAATTTTTTTGTAATAGAAAGGATAACATATCAATAGACACCACTCCACCCTTCCATTTCCCCAGTCATCAATTTCTAAACAGATGTTGGAAGCAAACAAAAAGATAATGAAAGCAAAGGTGACAAGAGCCAGGATCATAGATGTCACTGGATTTGGAGTCTGTTCAGAGCCAGAAAGACAGGGCACCTAGAATATCCCAGTACTGTTCATTGAGTTGTAAGAATTATCTTCTTCTAAATTCTAAGGAAGCAAAAATAAAGTTTCAATGCTGTCTACTTCACGCTTTTATCAGCACTAATTTAAGCCCATTTCTCCCTTATAATTCTGAACACAGGGAAAACATACATTAATTAAGCAAAACTTTATCTCTTTCTACTCTAACAATAAAGCCAAGTTACAGTTATATTTTCCCCAAGATTTTTCTCCACTTAACAAAGACATTATCCTCGAGTTTTCAAAGTCACTTTACAAAAGAGCATTCAAGAGACATTAAAGTCAGTTTAAACTAAAAAGTCTTTTTGAAGTCAATAAACAATCAAAGAATAATGAAAAGAGAGCCTTTGATCGTGCCTTCCTCTAAAGTCTTTAATTTCTGTTTTAATCTATGAGATGTGTAAGTCTTGTATTCAAATATATTTTACCTCTAGCATATAGTAAGCTTGAATTAAATGCCTGTTTTATAATTCGCTCTTAAAATGTATATGGATGTGTATTTATGCAAATATATATATATATATATATATAAATGTACATATATATATAAATGTACATGTATATAGATTACATACATGGACATCCATGTATATCTCATTAACTGAAAGGAGGTCAGCAGGAAGTTCTCTACTAGAAAAAGGAGAGAACAGTTTTAAAATTATTCCCATTCTACTTCTTTGAAAATTAAAAAATAAAAGAGAGAGAAATGAAATCTTTCACTTTGAAATGCATAACAAGATCAAAGACTATAATGCACATAGATTTTTTTCCAGGGATACATTATTAATAACACAGGCAAACACATTACTAATCAATAACATAGTCAAGAAGTGATAAGGTAAGCAAGCATGTGTTTTGAAGCTCTGTGTATAACACCAGTAAGGACAGGGACTGGGTTCCGCCTAAGAGCTGTTTACTTGGGCATCACAGGCAGCAAAATCATTGCCTCCTGGGATTTAGGGGTAGGACTGTCTAATCAAGATAAAGAAAATGAAAAAAAAAAAAAGCTTAATATACCCCATGTGCTAAAAGTCTTCTCTATATGTGAACTTCTTTTTATTTAGGTGAAATTCATATATCATAAACGTAATCCTTCTAGAGTATACAATTCAGTGGGATTAAGTACATTCACATTGTTGTGCAACCAACACCTCTATCTACTACTAAAACATTTCCATCAACTTAATAGGAAACCCCAAACCCATTAGCAGCAGTCCCCATTCCCTGTCCCTCAGCCCCTCCAAACAACCAATATGTAGCCTATCTCTCTATATTTGCCTAATCTGAATGTTTCATATCAATTGAATGATATGTGACCTTTTGTATCTGATGAGCTAGCCTCTTTTAATTTAAAAATACATTAAGCCCATATGAATACAACTCTGATTCTAAAAATCATTTTTTCAAAAAGAAAAAAAAACATAAAACGTAAGTATTTCAAAAGTATAAACTAGTTACAGTTACTGGTGCCCTCTGATAATAGGCATTATTTCCAAGGTGCATGTATATATAGCTTATTCCCCAAACAGATTGTGTTGAGTGGGAAATATTAACACCTTCCTGGAAAGCATCTATACTAATAAAAGGGTAATATGTTAATTAGACTGGGAGACCTTCCAGACAAAGCCATGGTGGTGGGGACTAGGCAGAAACGGTTAGGGGCGAGAAGGCCAGCAAGAGTGGGGGGCGGAAGTTGGGGGTGAGTAGACTGGCAGGGGGAGGCAGTTGGGGGTGAACAAGCCAGCAGTAGAGGGCAGATGGGGGCGATGATTAGGCCAGCAGGCAGAGTGGTTAGGGGCAATCAGGCAGGCAGGTGAGCAGTTAGGAGCCAGAGGTTCTGGATTGCGAGAGGAAACCCAACTGCCAGTTTGGGCTCGATCCCTGTGGA
This sequence comes from Lasiurus cinereus, assembly GCA_011751065.1. NCBI lineage: Eukaryota > Metazoa > Chordata > Mammalia > Chiroptera > Vespertilionidae > Lasiurus > Lasiurus cinereus. Next base: position 19,514,901 of record JAAGEH010000452.1, on the reverse strand, counting down.
CATTCTGGCAGTCAGACATTCCCTAAGGAGTCCTAGATTGGAAAGCATGTAGGCCAGGCCAGAGCATGTAGTCTACATAATAAAAGCCTAAGTGGCTATTACGGCAGAACGACCAGAACAACCAGTCGCTATGATGTGCAATGACCACCAGGGGGGCAGAAGCTCAATGCAGGAGCTGCCCCCTGGTGATCAGTGCATTTCACAGGGAGAACGCCACTCAGCCAGAAGCCAGGGTCAAGGTTGGCGAGTGCAGTGGCAGTGGGGGGAGCTTCTCCTGCCTCTGCGGCAGCACTAAGGAGCAGCAAGCAGGCAGGCGGTATGGAGCAAGGGGTCCCGGACTGTGAGAGGGTATAGGCCAGGCTGAGGAACTTAACCCACCAACCCCCCTCCCAGAGCACGAATTTCATGCACTAGGTCTCTAGTGTTAAATAAAGAGACTATGAGTCCATGTGCTTATTATTGAGAAGGCACATTACTCAGAGATATTGCCCCAACCTTTGAGCTTGGCATCCCTCGGATAAACCAGAGAGTTCTTTAACAAAACGCTCCTCCAATCCACTTAGGAAAATGACAGCACCGGCTGAGTGATTTGTAGGTCTACATCAGTATGATTCCCAATCCAGATTATTCATCAATGTTAGAAATGGAAATTTTTATCATTCTATTTCTTTCCCTGATCAATTCCTCCTTTTCCCTCCTTTCCCTGATTTCCCCTTTTCCTCCTTCCCAGAAATGAAAGGGAGGGATTTGCCCTTATCTGACCTTTAGAGAAAGAAAGCCTCCTCAGAAAGAATGGGCAGGAGCACATAAAAGTGGGGCAGTGTTTCTGTATTTGCACCCAGAGGGGAAAGTACTGACAGATCTGTGTTCAAATCCTGCCTCTGATTCTGTCATGGCCCCTAAACAACAGCTTTGTCCTGTAGAAAATGAGGATTGCTATTAAAGTTAAATGTTCTATGGGAAAATGTTAGGCACTTGATAAATTTTAGTCCTTTGGCACTATTATTTCTATTCAGCCAAGTTACTCTGTTTGGGCTTTAGGAAACAGTGAATATGACTTTGGCTCTGCTGTCAATTAACTTTTTTTTCCCTCCCTCTCTTCCCCCCTTCTTCCTCTCTTCTCCCTTTCCCTCTTTTCTACTGTTTAGAGGTAGATAAACTAGGGTGTCCCTTGGCCACAATGCTAAGCAATGAGCCCTACATCTCAGTACTCCCTATGCCACACCTCTCTGAGATAATCCATCAGAGCCACCAGGCATTTACTGATGTTGGTGTGCTCTGATCAGCATCACCTACTTGTCAACAGCACTGCCTTTTGAGTCCCAGGTGATCTCCACACCAACCAGCTAAAATTCCATTCTGCAGAAGGGAGACCCCCTTCATAAAACTGAACAAAACTGTTCTGAGGCCAAAGGTCCATTCTAGGAAGTTGGGAAGTTTGACTCACTCTTTTGTACTAATCATCCAGGCGATCGTATGCAAACAGGGCTCTAATATAAAACATTCCTTTAAACTCTTTACTTGATCATAAACCTTAACTAACAACACAGAAAGGTCCTGGGGTGAAGTGAGCATTAGAGTTGCCCAAGTTTTATGGATTGGGGTTAGAACCCAATGACAAGACTTCACCCAACAGTTTCTACAACTAACTGAAGAATCCAAAAAGGTTTATTGAGAACTTACTACATGCTAGATTAGTAAAATGTGTCCAAGTACATCATTTCTTTATCTCATCTCATTGTTGCTCCTTGGCATGCTGCCAACTCACTCACAACACAAATGACCAGTCACCTATATTTATCAACTAGAGGCCCAATGCACGATTCATGCAAGGGCCTTGGCCCCTGCCACTACAGTGGCTGCCTCAGCTCCCTCCGCCTCCGTGGCCACTTCCTCTGCCTCAGCCAGCTGCCTCGGCCCTCAAAGCTCCAGCTTCATCTGAAAGGTTGTCCAGAAGGACATCTGGTCTAACTTGCATATTACACTTTTATTATTATAAATGATAACAACAAGTGCTCAGCATGTCTAGACAATGCTAGAATTTAAAGAATATGCTGTAGAGCAGTGGTTCTCAACCTTCCTAATGCCGCAACCCTTTAAGACAGCTCCTCATGTGGTGGTGACCCCCAACCATAAAATTATTTCTGTTGCTACTTCATAACTGTAATTTTGCTACTGTTATGAACTGTAATGTAAATATCTGATATGCAGGATGTATTTTCATTGTTATAAATTGAACATAATTAAAGCATAGTGATTAATCACAAAAAATATGTAATTATATATTGTGAAATATTTATTTCTAATTACAAATAAATGAAATTTTGTCTTAAATTGTGGTGTAGCATGGGTAACAGTCTTAATATGAAAACAGTAAACTACATTGCTACATTTTGCTACACCAAGGAGCGGTGTGTTGGTTCCTAAGACCATGGGAAATAGGTGTTTTCCAATAGTCTTAGGCGACCCCTGTGAAAGGGTCATTCAACCCCCAAAGGGTTGAGAACTGCTGCTATAGAGCATAGAAAAGTCTCCAGCTATGTATCAATGTGCAGTTATTTTTCAAGGGTAGGCCTTTTAGCCAGTCTGGCATTTCATGATGCATCTCCAAAGAATTTCTTCAACTAGCCTTTCCCAGGAATGGACACCACCAACACTTACCTGCAAGGGCATCTCAAACATGTGCCTTACAATTAAATTATCCCCATTTGTCCTGAAGAATACCACCCTCAAACTCATAATTCCTTAGTGCCCATGTTTATTTTCTTTCATGCTTTCTTTCTGGCACAGCAAGACCAAATCTGTTAATGTGAACCCAGAACTGCAGCAGGGTATGGATTTGACATGAGGCAAATACCTCCCCTTAGCAAAAGCAAATAAAACAAAAGTTCAACGAGCCTCAAAGCCAGTGTGCATAAATGTCACTGCATCTGGAAGGGGGATATTGAGGACATTTATTAAATAACTATAGGTCCGGTGCATAAAATTCATGCATGGGGCAGGGTGTCCCTCAGCCCAGCCTACACCCTCTCTAATCTATGACCCCTAGAGAGATGTCTGACTGCCCATTTAGGCCCGATCCCACCAAAACATCCACATGTCTAAACGGGTGGTCAGACATCCATCCAGGGGTGGGACAGGACCTAAGTGGGCAGTCGGACATCTTTCTCACAATCCAGGACTGCTGGACTCGCCTGCCTCTGCCTGATTGCTCCTAACCACTTCTGCCTGCCAGCCTGATCACCCCCTAACCACTCCCCTGCCAGCCTGATCAACAACTACTTCCTGGCCAGCCAAATTGCCCCAACTGTCCTCCCTTGACAGTTTGGCCGCCCCTAACTGTCCTCCCCTGCAGGCCTGGTCACCCCCAATTGCCCTTCCCTGCAGCCCAATTACCCCTAACTACCCTCCCCTGCCGGCCCAATTGCCCCCAACTGCCCTCCCCTGTCGGCCTGGTCCCACCCTCCCAACTGCCCTTCCCTGCTGGCTTGGTCTTCCAGAACTGCCCTCCTCTGCTAGTCCCATCACCCCTAACTGCCCTCCCTGCTTGCCTGATTGCCCACAACTGCCCTCCCCTTCTGACCTGGTCTCCCCCAACTGCCCTCTCCTGCAGGCCTGGGTCTCCACAACTGCCCTCCTCTGCTGGCCTGGTCACCCGTAACTGCCCACAAGTGCCCTTCCCTGCAGGCCATCTTGTGGTGGCCATCTTGTGTCCACATGGGGGCAGCCCTCTTTGACCACATAGAGATGGCCATCTTGTGTCTTGGAGTGATGATCAATTTGCATATTACTCTTTTATTAGATAGGATGACTCTCCCAGGGCAGCAGGGAAAGGTTACTTTGCCACATTCTGAGAGAGCCATGCTGGTGCCCAAGAGAAATGGCAGGAACAGGGCAAGGCTCTGGGAGGCAGCCACAGTTTGGAAGCTCTCCGTGTGGCTGTCCCACCACCCACTGTCTCTTTCTCAGAGCTAATCAAGAGAAGTGTAACCAGTCCAGGCGGCGGGGCAAGTTTACAACACCTGACAGTAACTATAACATACGCCAGTTTGTATTAAGATGTTATTGCACCTTTCCAATTCTAATCACCAATTATGACTCTATTACTCCTACTTGGCAGTTCATCTGCTCCTGCCTCTGTGCAGGGCGACGTGGAGATGGACCTCTGATCTCCCGGTTCCGCTTCAGCGAGCGCGCAGCAAGGCGGCTGTCATCAGCAGACACTGAAAAGGTAAGGCATTGCTTTCCCTGAGATAACGGTACCTGACCTTACAACAATTTACTAAGGAAATACCTGCTTAATAGCAGGGTGAGTGCAGTTTCCTTTATGCTCACCACGGCACTGCAAATTAGCGACAACAGGATAAATCTATGGCCAGCTCACTAGACACTTCATTAAATCACTGTTCTCTTGCCTTGTAGCACGCTAATAGAATCACAGCCCTCGTTAGCTACTGAATAAAAGATCAATCACAGACTTTGAAAGCTCTAGCTACCAGCTTCCAGAGGAAACAAGGGAGAAAAGAGAGAGAGAGAGAGAGAACGAGAGAGAGTGAGAGAGAGGGAGAGAGAGAAAGAGAGATATTTAGGATCATCACTGAGATTCTGAATGGCCTCGCTGCAAGTTGCTTAAATTACCTTTTCCACAACTGACTCCAACTGTAATACTCAGAGGAACTTGTTAAGCCTGCTTTCAAGAGCAACATTCTAATATATGACTGCTAAGCCCTGGTCAAAAGTTCATAATGTGCATATGTAAAAAGGCACTAAATTGCCTGAGGGCTAAAACCAGAGGAGTTTAATTGTAGCAAAATGCTGAAAATGGTCTGTTGAGGGTCCTTCTATGGGGATACTGCTGCCTCTGGCTGATTGAAGTACAGAACATAAAAGCCTTACAACAATATTTCCTTAAATGCTGGGGAAACTGCCAGCAGTTGGTATTGCATGAATGTTGTGGTTAAAGAAAAACATTTTCCTCCCCTAAAATAAATAGAGTATTAAGAACTGCTCCAGCCCATAATTCTAAAGCATGACGGAAAAAGGAGGGCTCAATGATAATAAATAAGGTATAATTCATAGGGCATGTCCAATCAACTCGCAGTGTATTTTTACATGGGGAACATTGAAGGTAGTCAGGCATGACCTGTAAGGATTTTTGGACTGCGAATGGCTTGGATTTTGAAAACAGTTTGGCCCTAAAATAACAGTGCTCCTGGCTTCCTTGCCCGTCCCTGGGTTAGATACACCCATGTGGAGATCCATGCAAAGGGCCCTGTCTGGCTTGTCTTTATTTCTGCTTTCATAAAATTAAATCTTAAGTCCCAACTACATACACATATTTGGCATGGTTAAAGGGTTTTCTTGTATCCAAAATTCTCTACCTTCCCTAAATACTCTTCCAATTTATTTTTTTCCTTTGTATCCTTACTAATTAGCTCCTCATTTGGATAAATGGCAATGCCAGAGCAGTAAATGGTGACTCAGACTGCTTGGAGGATTGGGTTAAATATAGGGACACCCAGGAGAAAATAGAATTTAAACTAGATTAAAAAGAGGTATTTGTGAAAGTTAAAGTTTTCATAGATCATGAAATACCATACGTCATCTTAATCAGGTTTTCAAATATATCATATATATAAATCTGCATTTTTGCCCTCGTCAGTTTGGCTCAGTGGATAGATCAGCATCATCCTGCCTACTGAGGAGTCCCAGATTTGATTCAAACAAGGGCATCTGAGGGCTATGAGCTCGATCTCCAGTAGGGGGTGTGCAGGAGGCAGCCAGTCAATGATTCTCTCTTATAATTGATGTTTCTATTTCTCCTTCTTCCTTGCTTTCTGAAATCAATAAATTATTTTTAAAATATTTTAACACATGCACTTTTATTGTAGCCCCAGACTCACATGAAGGTGGAATAATAATGACCAATTTTGTGAAATATATATGAGAGCCACAACCTGGATTATATCTGTGGTGAAAATGTGATAAATGAAATCAGCTACACCCATATCCTTATTGATAATTGAAGTCAGTACTGTTCTCCAAGAAAAATACGTCTTTTTAAAAACTATATTTTTATTGATTTCAGAGAGGAAGGGAGAGGTAGACAGAGATATAAACATCAATGATTAGCTGTATGACCCACATTGGGGATCAAGCCTGAAACCTAGGCATGATCCTGACCAGGAATCAAATCATGACCTCCTGATTCATAGGTCAAGACTCAACCACTGAATCAGGCAAGATAAATATGTCTAAACTTGCAGTGGGATGTGGGTGAAGCTTCTTAATATAACATAACAAACTAAAAACTCAAAGAAAGCATCCATTTAATATTAATACTGAATTGCTCAAGGAATCTCTCTACCTACAGGTATAACCCCTGCTATGACACCTGGTTTAATGTGAAATAAATATATACAGTTCATGTTTTTAAAGGAGTTGAATCTACTCCTTAGTTCTTCAAAAGTGAAGACAGAATAGGTCACTGGATATGCCTGCCATATACCCACCAACTTTCTCTCTTACAAACTGCACCTCTGAGTTACTCAGGCCAACATTCTCCACAGGAATAGAGAGCTTCAGAATGGCTAGTCCAGCCTGATCTCTGTTCTGTTCTCTGGGAGAAATCTGTGCACATGAAGCACTAGTATTTGAGGAGGACAGGATAGAAAGGGACATAGAAAGAATACATTGGATGACAGGTTATTAAATAAAAAACAACTAAGGAAAATATAAAGCATAAACTACCTCTTTAGCAATCAGAAATGTTGAAAGGGCAGCCTGCTAATAGTCCCCGTTCCTTGACTCATCTCAGGCCCTAGGTCACACATCTCAATAAACAGGAAGGAATCTATCCCTATAATGTGCCCAGGTCCTATTCCAACCACTGAGGATTCCAACAGAGGAGAGGGCAGCTCCTTCCACATGCTTGACCTATGAGGCCAGTCCCACAAAACCATGCCTAGCCCTGGGGTTAGGGACAGAGCCCACCGAAGCCTTGGTGAGCATGTATTTCGAAATGCAATGAGGAAGGCACACACATTTAAATCAGATGCTCAGTTCTGCTACTTACTACTTTGTGTGACTGAGGCAAGTCACTCAAGGCTTCAGTTTTCCTTATCTGTAAAATGGGCATAGTAATTAAAAAACTCAATAGTTCCTTTGGAAAGTAAAGTTCAGTAGAATGACATATAAAAAATACCTTGTCCATTTCCAGGCACTCAACAAATGCTTCTTTGCTACCCTCTTGTACCACCCATGTAACTTTGAAAATACTCCAAAGGACGCTCAGAAATGAGAATATGGTGTACAACAGACAGGACTATTCTAAGCTACAGTTTTCAATACAGTTTCAATGGAAATCAGATGGATTCTCTGGGAGTCAGTGTATTCCAAGAATGATGTAATCTATCTGATATTATCACCCACACTTAAGACTTGTTTCAAATATGGGAGCAAATGAGACTTATTATAAGCTAATAATTAATGTGTATTTGGATGCATGCTTATAAAATGGTTACTTAGAGTCTAGAGAAAAGCATGAAAATGACATTGACACCCATTGCTTCCATCATAAGCAATATTATTAAAGACGAAATTCGTGTACTGGTGGGGAGGTCCCTCAGCCCAGCCTGCGCCTTCTCACAGTCCAGGAAGCCTCGGGGGATGTCCGCTTGCTGGCTTAGGCCTGCACCAGCAGGCAGACATCCCTGAGGAGTCCTTAGCGCTGCTGTGGGGGTGGAAGAGGTTCCCACCACCACTGCTGCTCTCATCCACTGTGAGCCCAGCTTCTGGCTGAGCTGTGCTCCCCCTGTGAGAGAGTACTGATCACCAGGGGGCAGCCCTTATGTTGAGCATCTGCCTCCTGGTGGTAAGTATGCAACATAGTGTCCAGTCATTCCACCATTCGGTCCATTTGCATATTAGCCTTTTATTATATAGGATAAACAGAAAACTTCAAAGGCTGGCTTGAGAGTTCACAGGTGACTTTTACTTTCTCAGGTTACTGACACCACATCTTCGTGATAAGCATTTCCATTTCTATTTTCTGCAAGTAGACCCCTGCCCCATCTTAGTTCCCTATGTGAAAAGTGAGCATGAATTCATACCAAAAAAGTCACAATGAATGTGCTAAGTGACAGCAAAAGGGCAAAAGTCAAGGGAGCAAAGTGACATCCAAGAAAGTAATGGCACTCAATTTAACTCCCGCTAAAAACATAGTAGTTTAATACGAGGCATGAAAGTATATATGGAAATATTCCCACAAAAATGGTAATAATAAACTATCCCTGATCTTAAAACCATTAGCACAATCCCCATCACCCAAATTGACCTGCTGTGTGGACTGGGTTTTATGGAGAGACACAGTTTGCTGCAGGGTTGCCTTCCTGCAAAGCTGCAGCCTGACTTTATGAATCGTCTGTGTCAGCTCCATGCTCTAGGGTCCCTGTGTTTAACTCTCAGCACATCACAGGAGCCTGTAGTCCACAGGCCAGTGATTTCCAGCTGAGCAAGTTAAGGCAGCAACCACACTGATTAATTCAGAGAGAGAGAGAAAAGAGAGACAAAGTATAGATTTAGTCCTTTTCTGTGAGAAAATTACTTTGGATTTACATAGAGAACCAATTATGTATTTCTCTCTCTCTCAAAATCCTTTTCTTTTTTTTTTAATTCGCTTTCCTTAATTTCCCCGAAATGTGTATGTTCATGAAAACATGTGTGCAAGGCATGCAGATGACTCATATGATGAAAAATCTATCCATGAAATTCCAGGCTCTACCACCTCCACTCCCAGCATATACAAACCGTAGAGCTTCAGTACCAACCCTGATTATAGGTACAGGACTGTGTCTTTTGTCCTGGATAGCTGGAAATTCCTGAAACTGAATAGTACAGACTTTCAAAGGAAATGGCTTTTAGAACTGAACAATGAAGATCCACATAGTTACATCCAAGTTACTAGGCAGCTAAATTCTGGGTTAATTAACAAAAAAAAAGGCAAAATAAGAGCAAGCTAGTCAAGAAGATGCTGAGATGTTCCAAATTCAATTTAAGAGAACTGATGGACCAATGGGTCAAGAGAGAGTCATTCATTTTTCTATTATATATAATTTGTTGGGATTTTAAAATTAAAACTTGTAATTTTTCATTTATGCCATCAGGTTGGATGAGAATGCAAACAAGTCACTGATATTAATTGCAAATATTTAACTGCATTGAAACTAGAAGATGTTTTCCAAGAATACCCATTGGCAATATCAGCAGCCTTTAATAATGACACAGATAAGTGCAGAAAGTAAATTTTGTTCCATAAAATGCCACTGATGTTTAATAACTTACAATTAAACCATGTACCAAATACTCTTATATATGCATAGATTTTAAAGAAAATATGAAGAAATGTAAAACTAGGTGAAATGATTGACCCACACATGTCCTGACTAGCTGGAGTGAAGGGAGGAGGAAGAAGAGGATAAAGAGGAGAATGAAATGGACCTGCTTCCCACCATGAAAACAAAATCCTGGACCTTTGTAGCCATTTTCACTTAAAAGACATAGATGAACTGAATTTGTGACAGCATGCTTAACTCCTAGGCTACTTTGAAATAATGGTTATGATAGAAATAGATTTCATTCAAAATACTGGAGATGTCCAATTCAGTTAAAACATGAAATAGGTTGAAAGTCTCAGAATACAATGTAAACATTCTCTTAAGCCACACTGCTAGCGGTTCTCAACCTGTGGGTCGCGACCCACAGGTTGAGAACCACTCCTGTAGAGCCTAAGACCATCAGAAAACATAGATATTTACATTATGATTCATTAACAGTAGCAAAATTACAGTATGAAGTAGCAACGAAAATAATTTTATGGTTGGGGGTCACCACAACATGAGGAACTGTATTAAAGGGTTATGGCATTAGAAAGGTTGAGAACCACTGGTCTAGAGAGTCCCTAAGGTTATAACAAACTATAGCCACCAAAACTGCTCAAGGAGGCCTCAGCTCCTTCTGCCACACAGGCACTCCTGATCAGTCCTTCCAAAGTGATCTACTGGCCTCTGTTTAGATACTGTAATCCATTAGTTTACTAATATTATCCCTCTAGGTCATAATTAATAGGAGCAACTAACCTGGGACAACTTCAAGTAATAGTGTAAGTGAAGTAAATTAAATACCGAGGTGACACAGGGAATGGAAAATGTTGGAAATTAAGATTTTTTTTTTCCCTCCCCAGGCCCAGTGAGGATATAATCATTCTATTGCCCCACCCCCCATATATTCATTCTACAGGCTAATTTCACCCTCAACCCATACACAGATGAAACATTGCGCCACCTATTGGCAAATGCTAGTGTTCACAGTAGTTTACTAGTATATATGTATTCCTGGCTATGTATACATATGTAAGTATAAACGGACACATATTATACATTTTTAAATATCAGATAGTTTATCTTCCTTTTAATATTAAAAAAATTAGGTCATTTTATTATTATTTTCAAGTTCTGTATAATAATATAATTTTAAAAGATTACATATGCTATATCGAAAATAAGTTAACAAAAAAAAAAGTCAAATAATGAAACAAAATACTTAACTGGCAGGAATAAACTCTGAAACAAAGTCTGTAGACTACATTCAATCACATCAAGGGGTGCCTCCTTCATCTGTGGGGAATTCCTCAGTTTCCTCATCTAGAAACAAGGGAATGTGCCCTCTAACACAGACAGTCCAGAAAGTTCTTGAATCTAGTAAAAGCTGCTAAGTTCATGTTCCATCTATATGTGTCCTCTGTGATATGCATGAATGTTATAAAAACGGAAAGTCCTATAAGAAGGGCTATTAAGATTTCTCCTCCAAAAGCTTAGCATTGGGGGTGGGGGGATGGTTATGAATTAAAAACAATAAAAAGTCTTTCTTTTTCTATTTACCAACTTTGGTGGAAGTCACCTTCACTCTCTCAGGACAAATGTGGAAGTCATGAAGTGATATAGGCATAGTGAAGCCCTGTAATTAATAAATAATTTGTAAAGGACCAAGAGAACAAATAGCAAATCTGGTCTAAATGAAAATGCTTTTCACCATTTCATTTCAAGTGGTGAAAAGACATATTTCAGGAGAGCTTTTGCTACTCCTGGATAATCCTGCTTCGGAAAAGTCATTATCTGCGATTGGAGAAGGCCCTGGAAAGACCTTTAATGAGAACAACAGTAACTAAAGCAACAAAAATGGAACAGACACAGATAGTCAGAGAGAATGCTAACAGTCGGCCTGAACATATGCCAACTCCCCTATGTGCACAGTAGATTAAAATCGTAGGCTGTGCACACAATGAATGACATTTCAGCATCGAAGAAGCCATCTGTCCAGTGGCATTGGTTAAGAAGGTGCTTGCAGAAATGCTGCCAGCCCACAAGGGGATGTGTGTCTTCCTTGTTCACAATGCAGGCAGCTCTTCCTAGGGATGATCAGTCACCACTGGGAGCGCTAATTGGTTAGTTCCGTCATCAGATGGCATTGCAAATTCCATTACATATTCTAAATCATGTTAACATGGTGTGTTAATGTTGGTGTTCACCAAAAGGCCACAGCTATTTAAATAATGAATAGATATGATCATTTGTAAATGTATAATAGAAGTACACATGTGTATATTCTGAATATTCTCTTCTTAGAATCTGTCTTACAACATTTGTTAAACGTTATCAACAGAAAGACATAGTGACATATTTCTGAGATCCTGCAGATTCATAACTTTAGTGATTATTTATGGAAATAAACAATTCACCCATCTAAAGGAAAAATACTTCATATTAAAATACAGTACCATATTACCTCTCTCAGGTATTTTTTAGGCAAGAATTTAATGTTGCTTCTTTTAAAAAGAATAGTATTTTGTTAAGCATCAAATAAAATATCAGATGGTTTCTTTTGTTTGTTTAAACATATATATACCAAAAAAATCCACCCACACATCTACATATCCCTTGTGTAGTCATACCCATATTCAGTTAACACATTGTAAGTTGTTTCTACTTCTACTCTGGAACATCAGGGCCCTTAGCCCCCAATATTATTTATGTATAGGCCTACAAAATTTCTAAAATGTCAACTCTCTCAGCCTCATTATTTGTCCTTGTGCTAAAAATATCTTCCTCTTTCAAACCTACTTCCCCACTGCCATAAAAATGGCTGTTTTGAAGTCCAGTACAACCTGGAGCCAGTAGAGTATAGGCAGTAGGGAGCTAGAGCCTGGACACTTCATTCCATTGGAAAGGGCTTGAATTTGCACTCAGTGCCTTTTAGTTATGTGACCTTGAGCAGGTCATTTATTCCCTTCAAAATCCCTTAATATACATACAGAATACCATTCTCAAAGAAACAATGTGAGAGATAGATACATAACACAGAGGACCCTGGCAGAGAGCAACAGCTCAATAAATATTAGTTTTTTGGTATCATCATTGTCTTATTGCCATTACATCAATTCTAATATGAGATCATAAGATCTCAAATCCTTAGAAAGCCCTCAGTGGCCTACTTTTGCATTCATCTCCTACATAGCCACCACAAATCTATGCTCATTACTAGAGCTTTTTGTATGACATTGATCTGTCTTGATTTAAAAATCAACATTTTTGTTCCATCATTATTTTCACATAAATTTTGATTTTTTTGAAGTGTTTCATTAAAATTTTGTTTATCTTGATTACAAGTTTTTAACATTCCTTAATTTTGTCCCTAATCTTAGTCCTGGCCCTACCATTGCTGCAAAGTCTACTTAAAATTTTCGCCTTTTAGTGTCTGCATGTCCCCCTTCCACATATCCTTCAAGGTTCAGTAAAGATATCATTTCCATTCTGGAACTTTATCTGACAACTCTTGTATCTACAAATAAGACAGAAAAGTCCAGTCGTACTCATCTCACCTCAGTCTAACATTTTTCATCTCAGTCCATTTAATGTAAGTGCCCCAAGGCCAAGAATAATGACTGGCTCACTTTTTCATTTTATACCCCTTAAGTCTGAGCACAAGGCACTCAATGAAAAGTTATCAGATGGGAGCAGAACAAATAGTTATAGAGCAGCTACTTTCAAAGGACAGATTGTTATACAGTGAGTGGTCATGAAACTGGATCACAATCAACACTTTCAAAAATGAATTACAAACTGGAAGAAAACAGCAGAGGACATGGCCCATCATTACAATATTGTTTCATAAAACTTTTGTTTCAGACACATACTCATATACATGCTTATTATATGAACAAACATACATATATATATACATAAGTACACATATAATATGTTGTGGCATAAAACTTGGGACAGTAATAAAAAAAAGTTGGAAAGACACTTCTGGAGCAACAACAGAGCATCTTGATTTGTCATTAACTATCTGTCCCGCCATAACACAGAAAGTGCACGGGATCCAAAGTCATCGAGCCTTTTGAAGTTTGAGAAAGCATCAGCTTAGCAACATGTTCAAAGAACAACCCTGGATAACAGAGAAACCAGAATTCTGAAGTGAACTTACTGAAGAATTTTTTAGATATCAGCTAAAACATAAACATTGGTCCTTTATCAAATTAATAACATATATTTCTGGTTGCAATAGCCACCATATAATGTTGGTGACAAAAAATGTCTCCTGGTGAAATTAGATATGCCCAATCTCAAACTGTGGGCTTGTTGGAAATGACTGACACAAAAGGAAAACACTAGAAAAACTATAAAATTTGGTGTGTACAAAAAACAGGTCATGAAATCTTCACCGTAAAATATGTATAGTGAAAAAATCAATCCTGGTTAAAACGATTTCTGTAAAGTATGTGTTTGTTTTTGTAAAGCATCAGCTTAACAACTATCTTTGTACTGTTTTAAAAACTGGATCAAAGTATTATTTATTTATTTTTATTTAAACTAAAAAGAAACAAAACAGTCTACCCTTCTCCTACCCAACTCTGGCAACCACCTATGTGTCCACCTCTGTGTCTATGAGATCATTGTTTGTTCTTTAAATTCCACATTTAAGAGAAGTCATATAATATTTGTCTTTCTTGCCTTAGCTGGTTTGGTTCAATGGATAGAGAGTCAGCCTGCGGACTGAAAGGTCCCAGGTTCAATTCTGGCAAAGGGCACATGCCTGGGTTGCAGGCTTGATCCCCAGTAGGGGGTATGCAAAGCAGCCAATCAAAGATTCTCTTATCATTGATGTTTCTATCTCTCTCTCCCTCTCCCTTCCTCTCTAAAATCAATGAAATGTATTTTTTAAATGATATTTGTCTTTCTTTTTTTCTGACTTATTTCACTTAGCTTAATACCCACAGTATCCACCTATGTTGATACAAATGGCAAGAATTCATTTTGTTTTTTTAATGGTTGAAAAACATGGATACTTGAAATTGTTTCTATATCTTGGCTATTATAAAAAAATTCTGCAATAAACATGGGGGTTCATACAGCTTTTCAAGTTAGTGTTTTTGTTTTCTGCAGGTAAATACCCCAAAGTAAAATAGCTGGGTCAAATGGTAGTTCTATTGTTAATGTTTAGAGGAGCCTCCATACAGTCTTCCATAGTGGGCGCATCAAATCATTCCCACCATGAGTCCCTTTCTCTACAGATACACCAACACTGGTTATCCCCCATCTTTTTTTATAAAAGCCATTCTAACTGTATGAGGTAATATCTCATTGTGATTTTCATTTATATTTGCTTGATGATTAATGATATTGAACATGTTTTCATACCTGCTGATCATCTATATATCTTCTTTGAGAAAATTTCTCATCAGACCTGATGCCCATTTTTAATTAGGATTTCTTGTTTGTTGTTATTGTTTGCTATTGTTTTGTAAGAGTTCTTTATGTATTTTGAATATTAGCCACATATCAGACACACAATTTGCAAATATTTTCTCCCACTCAGTAGATTGCCTTTTCATTCTGTTGGATTTCCTTTACTATTCAAAAGCTTTTTAATATGATGTACTCCTACAGATTTTTTTCCTCTTGTTGCTTTTGATGTCAAATTTTAACAAATGATTGCTAAGCCTATGTCAAGGAGCTTACTGCCTAAGTTTTCTTCTAAGAGTTTATGGTTTCAAGTATTATGTTCAACTCTTTAATCTATTTTGAGTTAATATTTTTGTATAGTGCAAGATAGTGGTCGATTTTCATTCTTTTGAATGTGGCTGTCCAGTTTTCCCAACACCACTTATTGAAGAGATTGTCCTTTCCCAGTTGAATGTTCCTGGCTCCGTTGTCATAAATTAATTGACCATATATGTTAATCAAGGTATTTAATTGACTTAATGGAATTCACCCTGTATTAGATTTCCACAAAAAAAAAATTGATCAGTGTTGATATAGGTCTGATTAAAATGTTTTATTCATAAACACAGAATTGTTTTTTTTAAGTCTCAGGACCAAAATAGCAGGCTGAAATAACTGGTTTTACCTCTCCCTTCCCCCAAACAGATTTTCTAAATGCACAGCTACATGATGTAAGAACCAAACAAAGAAAAAACAATTTATGGGACACTTACTCTCTGTAAGTATCCATATGCACTGCTATTCTAGCTCCTGATGTCTTTATAAACCACCTTAAATAAAGTAAATACTAAAAAAATTTCTCACAAGATATATTTAAAACATAAATAGCTCACTGAAAAACAATAGTGGGATTAGGGGAAAGAAAATAGTCCAGAAATAGAAAGGATAAGAGCAAAAGAAGAATAGGCGTATTTAATTAGATCCTTGAAGAATGGTGATTACATGCTTCCACACAAAGAAATACATAGACATCTGATTAAGAGATATATCATCTAGGTAGCTAGCATATTGCTAGCTAAAAAGCAGTACCTAGGATTATGCTTTCCAAAATTCTGAAGACAAAATGGTTTTAATAATATATCTACTTTTTTCAGCTTTCATATCAAATAATCTCTTTTGTCAAGCATCAGCAATATATATGAAATATAAAATAAGATAAAGTTGCTCTTGGTAGGGTATCATTAAGAAGCTCTGTGGGAAATGCCTGTACTGTAACCTAAGTTACTTTATTAATTCAATAGAGACTTGGTGCATGAAAATTCGTGCACTCAGCCCCACCTGTACCCTCTCACAGTCAGGGAACCGTTGGGGGATATCGGATGGCTTAGGAGGCAACCATTGGGCCGATCAGACACTGGCCAGCGAGTGGTCAGCCCTACCACAGACAGTCGCCATCCCTGTTTGCTGTCCCCTCCCTCTGCCTGCTAGCACCAGCCTTGCCTAGCCTGGCACTATCCACTCAGTGGCCCCGCCCCCTACCAATCTGTCATTACACCATTCAGTCAATTTGCATATTAGGCTTTTATTATATAAGATATATGACTTGCCTCCAAAAATAGATCTAAGTGACTAAAAGAAAGACCATGCAAAGAACAAGGTGAACAAAATATCTCAGTAACTAAAAACTGGAGGAACTTATACCCTAACCCAGTGGTTGGCAAACTGTGGCTTGCGAGCCACATGTGGCTCGTGAGCCACGATTTGCTGCTCTGTTGACTAATGAGTTTGCTGACACTAGGGCTTAATCACAAGGAACAATAACAGCCTGTAATTATTGGAATCGAGAGTCTAAGTCAGTGGTCGGCAAACTCTTTAGTCAACAGAGTGGCAAACTGCAGCTCAGGAGCCACAGTTTGCCGGCCACTGTGCTAACAAATGGCATTAACGATCTGAAAATGAACAAAACAGACCAGGAGCTCCAACAATACATTATGTTATCATTTCATTATCAAGCAGAAGATATTGTGGAATTCCTCAGGGGTTTTCCTTGGAGTTTAGCATTTAAGGGTATATCTCACATTCAGTGGCATATATGCTTTGTGGTCATGTAATAGACAACATCCTTGACAATAGCTTTCCCTATGTCCTTAAAAATCAGTACATTTACAGGAAAGTATACATTGAGTGATAGGATACAAAGAAAATTAGTATTTCCTGAGTGTCTACTATCGCCCTGAGGTTGAGCTGTGCCTTAATCCTCCCACAACCTAAATATGTGAGAACTATATTCTCCATTTATAAAGAAAATGAAAACTCGAGGTGCTTATTGTGACTTGCTCAAAATGACAAGGGTCACTAGAAGGAAAGGCTGGGATGTGGAGCTAGTTTCTTCAACTTCAAAGCCCATGTATGGGGTTTCTGCTATATCACAAGACATTCGTCTTCAACAAAACAGAGCAACATGCTCTTCTTAGCTCCAACCCACCATATGATGTTGGTAATAGACTATGGGAAATAAGTGAGTCAACACACAAAGGTACTTATAACAGGGCTTACTTGGCACAAGTAAGTTCTAATAAATGTAAGCTGTTGTTTTTGTTGTTATTGTTTCCCTTTTCCTCTAGATCTATACTTATTCAAGAAACACTCACAGTGAAACTCCCATACTGCATCAAACATACCTCAACCCTTCTCATTACAGAGAAACGTAATTGTGTCAATGGACTTCGGCAAAGATAAGCTTAATTTAAATTTTTTAAGTTTTTAAAAATATGAATCCATCAGAGCCTTTAGCCTAGCAACGAGAGAAAGTGTGAGTGAAAAATGTGATAGCCAAAACCGGTCTGGCTCACTAGATAGAACGTCAGCCTGCAGACTGAAGGGTCCCAGGTTTGATTCCGGTCAAGGGCATGTACCTTGTTTGCAAGCACATCCCCAGTAGGGGGCATGCAGGAGAAAGCTGATTGATATTTCTCTCTCATCAATGTTTCTAACTATCCCTTTCCCTTCCATTCTGTAAAAAATCACTAAAATATATTTTTTTAAAAAGAAAGAAAAATGTGATAAACAGGCTTAACATTCAGGGAAAAGCAAACTACAGCCGAGAAAAGACCCTTCCATCCACAAGAATTATGCCAGTTCATTCCCAATGGGTGGTACAGAGAGAGAGAGAGAGAGAGAGAGAGAGAGAGAGAGAGAGAGAGAGAGAGAGAGAGAGAGAAAGAAACTATATTACCTTCCAGACTGGGTTTACTGCAGAATCCAATTCTTTTTAAATAATTTAATTTTTTCTTTTAAATGTCTTTAAAAAAAATCTATTCAGGTAACATTGGCTAATAAAATTATACAGGTTTCAGGGGTGCAATTCTACAATCCATCATCTGTATGGTGTACTGTGTGTTTACCATCCTAAGTTAAGTCTCCTTCCATCACATTTATCCCCTCTTTACCTTCTCCTACCTCTCCCCATGCCCCCATCCCTCTGGCTTTTTAAATGTCTAATGTCTCCCTTATAGGAAATCTGTTCAGGGTTAATACAAGGATTTCAACCACGCTAATTTCATTACTTGGTCTTTTATGGTTATGGAGAATCAACAAAGGGACAAATTAAACAGAGCACACACAAAATCTAATGAGAAATGTTATGTTCTAAGAAGGAAAAACAGATTTATTGCATTCACCTGCCCAGGCATATTAAAATATCAAACATATTTCAAAGTTCCAAGATTTTATAGTTTCTTTTTCTTTTAAAGAGTGAGAATCCTAAGAAAACATTATGCAGGTCTCAGTAGTAGATATACAGTATTTTTTTTGGACCTAGTGAATATACTTTTTATAATGTTCCTGTGAAAGGAGGGACTTTCTAGCTCAGATTACTTGGACAGTCTCACTGTTTATTCTTCCCTTTTTTGAGCAGTCAGAAGAGATTTCTCTCAGTACTTCAAATAAATAAGATATCCAGCTGAACAAACACCATACATTCCCTTGGATTACTTTGGCTTCTTGAAGAATATTTCACTTTCTTTTTAAAAATGTAAATGATTAAAGAGACCTCATCCTATGAAACTTGAGGATGAGATGTTTCAAGGGTACAGAGTCCATACAAGGCAGAATGTGTTCAGTAAAAGAGCTTGATATTTCACAGGGAAAATGAGAATATTACTACATAAGAAACTT
Organism: Lasiurus cinereus; assembly: GCA_011751065.1. Lineage (NCBI taxonomy): Eukaryota > Metazoa > Chordata > Mammalia > Chiroptera > Vespertilionidae > Lasiurus > Lasiurus cinereus. The sequence goes on along the minus strand of JAAGEH010000452.1, from coordinate 19,495,945 downwards.
TACTTATTATATATTTTAACAGGCTTTATAACATCAAAGCCAAACTTCAGCATTCCAAATCAATCTCTATAATATTTTCTGAAAACAGCAAAATAAAAGTTTTTCCCTTCAATTTCTATTTAATAAAACAAACCCCAAAATAACAACAACAACCAAATCCTCAATACTATGCGTAGTCTGGAATAATATTCTCCATGGGCTTTTAAAATGATCAGTAAACCTTATCTACCTGTATGGCTTAAAAAGAGTCCAGGGTCTCTGGCCAATTTTTGAAACTCAAATCAAAACTTGGCTGTGAATGTTTCTTTAAAAGGAAAACTTGGGCCATTGATTAACACAGCCCCTTGTACTAAAGCAGCAATGAAAACAAATACTTGACATAAATATATAAAAAACAAAGTGGTATATACGGTATCTTAGCCCAGAAAGAGGGAGGACAAGAATACAGGATGAATACAAATAGGAGAATAGCAAGGCAAAGATAAATGTGTCAATAAGGAAAGCTAAGACCAGGAAATATCAAAGCCTAGGAGTAAATCTGCCATCTGACAGCCTACCAAAAGGCACACAAAAAAAAGTTTAAAAAATAAAAATAAAACAGAAAACTCCAAACTGAACTTGTAAAAAGTGACAGGCAGCTGCTAAGATGGGCCCAGGACTTTCAGTATTGAGGCCACCATGAAATCCTCTCCTGTGAAAGGGTCAGTCCAGTGACTTGCTTCTAGTAAACAGAATGGGGAACGTTAATGAGATGTCACCTCGGTGATGAGGTCACACAGGACTGTGACTTCTATCCTGCTCTTAGGCTCTATTTCCTCCTTGGCTTACACACTTTGATAAAGTAAACTGCCATGCTAGAGAGCCACTGTGGCGAGAAACCCAGAGTGGGGCCTCCTGTTAAATACAGAGAGGAACCTCAGCCTTCATTCTAGGCCCCCAGGAACTGAGGTCTGCCAGCAAGCACCTGAGCTTGGAAGTGGACTTTCTCCAACTGAGCCCTGAATGGCTATAGCCTGGCTGACACTTTGCTTGTAACCTGAGAGTTGAACCTAAAACACAGGGCCCAGTGAAGCCATGCCCAAGTTCCAGACCCACAGAAACTGTGAAATAAGAAGATAGGGTGTCATAGTGATAAAAGGGCACAGGGTAAAGCCAGTGCTTGTGAGGGGTCAGTTGACAACCTGATTCAGAGCTGCATCATCACCCTGTTTCCCTTCACTCCACTGTGGAGAGTCCTGAGAGGTCTGCATGTCGCAGATGGTCTCACCACAGGCTCCTTACTAAACTAGTTGAGATGCCATTAGTGTTACTGAAAGTTTGGAATCTGTATCCAAAAGGTTCTCCAAGGAATTTTGGAGCAGAAATAGTTATACTAGAGGCTCAGGGCATAAAATCTGTGCACTCGGGGGGGTGCCTCAGCCTGGCCTGTGACCTCTTGTAGTCCAGGAGCCCTCAGGGGATGCCTGACTATCACGGAGGCAGGAAAGGTTCCCGCCACCACCACTGCAGTCACCAGGCATAATCTTGGCTTCTGGCTGAGCAGTGCTACCCCTTTGGGAGCACAAAGACCACTAGGGGGAAGCTCTTGCATTGAGCGTCTTCCCCCTGGTGGTCAATGCATGTCACTATGACCACTTGGCCAATTTGCATATTAGTCTTTTATTATATAGGATAGTGGAGATGACTGTTGGTGTGTGTGTGTGTTCTCATCCACAGATTTCAGAATAAAAAGTGTGAACCTGCGTCAGTCTCCCTATTTAATTTCCTTTTAAATTATACTGTTCTGTGATAGCCAAAGCTTTGGGACAACTAACCTTGGTTAACTGACTCATTTTACAGATAAGAAAACTAAAGCCCGAAGATGGTAAGTGACATGCACAGAGACACACCATTATGTATTGAGAGCTAACTCTAAAATGACATTCTGTGAGACAAAGTATAAAGATGTAAGCCTATGCTGAGATCGGTTTGGCTCAGTAGATAGAGTGTCGGCTTGTAGACTGAAAAGTCCCAGGTTCAATTCCAGTTGGGGGCATGTACCTTGTTGTGAGTACATCTCCACTGTGGGGCGCGCAGGAGGTGGCTGATTGATGTCTCTCTTTCATCGATGTTTCTGACTTTCTATCTCTCTCCCTTCCTCTCTGTAAAAAATCAATAAAATATATTTTTTAAAAAAAAGAAAAGATGTAAGCTTAGGAAAGTGGAGCCTGGCACTTAGTAGGCTCTCATGTCACCTGAAAATATGTCCTCAGCTCATTTTAAAAGTCTTCATTAATCTTAGAGTAATAAAAAGGTTGGAAGGTATGGATTTTAGTTTCTGAATAATTCAGAATACCAGATTTGAGTTCCTTTTATTGCTGCCAAAAAAATATTACCTTCTACCTCACAAGGAAAAACCAATGTGCCCAGTTAGTTATATGAGAATCAAGATTCATAGAAGAAACATTTCAGAAACATCATCACCGGGCAGCACAAACTCCTGGCATCTGTTTAATTGTGCCCGCCTCCAGTGTCTTTGCAGTACGACAGCCAAAACTCACTGGAAAGAAGTATGAAATTGGAGAAAAGGAAGTTGAAAGGGGGGAGATCAAAGGAGGCACCACTAACTTAAAAGTAATGAAAGAGCCAGAAAGAGAGTTAAGAAAAGGCAATGCATTACTGAGATGCCAACGGGGACACAGAAGAAAAGGAAACGAGGAAAATAAAACTGGGAGAATTTCAAATCTTGGTTAAATGTTCATTAAATGATTTGTCACACATATTAAGGCTAGATAGTCACCTTTTCCCTCTCAGTTGCTCATTCAGGAACAAAGGCCTAACCAGGCTTAGAACACTGAAAAGCAAGGCCAAGAAAATACAGTAATGAGTTGCAATGGCCTGACAAATCAGGACATAGTTTCCTTGTCTTTGTTTTAACAAGAGAGGCCGATCTATCCTCACAGCTAAAGAGTGCTGTTGGTGGCTTTAAACAGCAGCCAAGAGGGCAAATATTATGCTTCCATTCTGATGTTGTTCAGTGCTTATTCAGTCTTGTATATGATGTATTTACATTTAAAGTTTACAGGGAGAAAGATACCATCTGTGACAGACATGGAGCCATTATTAGGAGAATAGGCATCTATAGTCAATGGGAAGGTAAGCCTTTTCTTATCTGAAAATACAACGACAATAGTAACATTAATGACGATAATAATACTAACAGTAACAACAATAATAATACATGTTTGCTGAGTATTCAGCATTCCTATATATTCAAAATCTTTAATTCTCAACACAGACAAAAATAACAATACAAGTTAATGTCTACTGAACATCTAGTACCTTCTAGATGTTGTACATTCATGGTCTCCCTCAAGTATCAACACAAGCCCATGTGGTAGGTATAACATCCCCATTTTGCAAGAGAATTTAACCAGGTTATGAAATGTGCCTAAGAGTTAGCGTGGGATGGAGCTAGGGTTTGAACCGAGAGCAGCCCAACTCTGAAGCTTATCTTTCCTATACCATGCTGTCCTCCCCTTATATATTTCTCTTCCTTACACACACCTCTGGGTAGGTCCCTCCTGTGTCATTTGACAAGGAGTCAGAGGGCCTTGCTTCTGGCCCCAGCCCTGCCATGTACTAGCTGTGTGACTCTGGGTGGGTCCTCTAGGGCTCCCCCGCCCCATTTCTTTATCTGCACACTCAAACCTCTACATGTCAGGGAGGCTAATGATAAGAAATATATTAATAAATGTCATTCATTAAGCACCTAATCGTCTTTCATTTATTCATTTATAAATATTTAGCGAGCATTTACTTTATGGACCAGGATACAGTGGTGTGAAGGCAAAAATTTTCAGGAGAGTGGGAGTCAGCCATGATATACAAACTACAGAAATTATTTGTGTTCAATGCTACGAAGGAGAAATTTCAGGGGTTCTGCATGTACTCATTCAGCACATGTTAAAGGAGTGCTTTATACATCAGATATTATTATAGGTACTGGCTCATATGAGAAATCTTGACCTAATGCTCTCTTGAGGTATAACGTTTGAACTAGGTTTTGAAGGACAAATAGAACATATGTGAGAGTGGAGGAAAGGAGTATTCTGGACTAAAGAAGAGTCTGCTTCAACAGCCTGACAAGGGAAGGATAAAGGAGCTGAAAGTGGCTAGAGGTAAAACTGGATGAGAGGAAGGGGGCCAGATATGGCCAGGTGCCTGCCACTCAATTATCACTTGCTTTCATAGTGACCCTATATTCAGACTTGACAATAACAAAACTATATGCACACATATTCAATTCAAAGCCATTATTCTACCCGTTTTCCTTGCCATCAGATCTCCTCTCCTGCCCTCGAGACACAAACTGCCAGGAATGCACTTTCTCAGCTTCCCCTGCACCTAGGATGGACAAGTGACTCAATCCTGGCCAGTGAGCTGAGAGGAAGTCTTCCATGGAGGATAATTCTGAAACAGAAGCATAGGAGGACGGGCCCCATCGCTTCATCCTGTCTTCAGACCTTATCCGGTAGGGTACAATGGCTGGCCCTGCTGCAGCCATTTTATAAGCAGAGGGAAAGAGGCAAGACAATCACAAAGGAGCTGCCTATCTACAGGAGCCAAACGCATCCCTGGCTGCCTTGGGGTTCTTGGATTAATGAGAAGAGCAGATCTCTATTATTTCAACCACTTTAAACTGCATCTTAATTAACTCACAGTCCAAAAGATGGCAAGAAATATAGAAAAGGAGCCTCTGAGAAGCTGAATAATTTTAATATTATACAACTAAAAAAGAGGGGAAACCTGAGTTTTAAACAAAGGTCTAATGATCCTAAACCCTTCACTCTTTTTTGCTCTATCATATCCCTTGGACTCTAAATTGAACAAGCACTGTAAATTGTAAAACTCTGGACAGAATTGAGCCATGGCTAATAAAACTACTGCTAGTAATAATGCTATAAGAAGGGTGTTGGGGCTGCAGGGATGTGGCCTCAGCGAGAAGAACCCAACCACCAGGTCCCTCTGTGCAGGTCTGTAGGAAAGCTCAAGTGTGGCCCAGCCTCGAGGGTCCTCAGTGTCTGCTTCTTTAACACTTCTAAATGGGCAATAGCATAGCAGCCAGAGAATCAGTCCTTACTAGGGAGTCTCAAAATATTTAGATTAATCAAGAATAGGCTGAAATTTCTACTCTAAAAATGGTATTTCCTCCTCCCAACAGAAAAAAAGATCCCTGTTTTCTACTCCATGTGCCAAGAGATTCAAGGGGGAAAGGGGAGACTGTCCTTGACAGTATCTGGGGTGTAGTTAGCTGCAAGTATTTAAAGGGGCGAGGGGGGAGAGTATTTTTCTAAAATACTAATTTAAAGAACAAATCAACATCTATTATCTCCTTCATTATGTTTTAAATTGTCCAACTATAAATCACCCTGCAGCAGGTTATTCAAGGGCAGAATTACCCAGCTTGGCTTTCCCGAAGGTTAGGAGAATGACATCTTGTGCTTTTTCTAGTTTAATTTATAACTTTGCAACAGAACCGGCATTGCAGGCCCGTCCATTAACAGGGTAGCTGAACATCTGTTAAAACTCAGCACAATGCCTGGCTTTACGCGGCCACAGGAAACGTAACCCAATCTTTTCAAAAGTTCTACCAACTCAAGCTCTTTTTTAATGTAAAATGATTTGAAAATGTAGCTCCCTAAAACATCTGCTAAGCTCTTGCTCCCCTAACACATGATATTCTTTATACTGTTACCTGCCAACACAAATATTTGGTTGCACAAAACACCCTAAGAAGCACGTGATGGTACTCAGCTTCAGATTTACATATGGATCTGTACAGGGCTGGTTGGGGCCTAGGATGTTATTTCCCAGAACTGAAAGCTTATGTGGGGAAAATGGAGGAGTGGAAGGTTAATTTCACGAAGGCTCTTTGAAACATGTTAAGAAGAAACCATAAACTGTACAACTGGATATCTGTGGCAGGGGTACTGTGGGGCACTGATACAGAAAGTGGACTTGGGAATAGATGATGAAAGTTGTGAGGCTGAAATACCATTTGCTTGAAAAGTTGGGCAAGTTATCTGTGCTTCTAAATGCAAAATGAGGATAATAATTCCATCACTGCAGAAGGGTTGTGAGATACCTGAAGATCCATATGCTGATATAGGAAGCATCATGGTCCCCAGCTTACACTGCTAAGTTGCACCTTACTGAGAGTATGCCAGGAACATAAAGACATCCCACTGGGCAATAATTGCAGGTAGCTAAAATAATCCTCAAAAATACAGTATGCCAGGTTTTGTGAATTAAACCTCATAAAGCAATATGTATTCATGAATATATCTTATACTAGTAGACTAACATACAATATATATTCATTTATACATATGCAAAATGTAATTTTAGAATATTTTAATTGCATAAAAAAGACAGAAAATAAAAATACAGCACACATGATGCATATGACTTCATTATTTAAAAACTCCCAGCAAACATCATTTTCCTTAAAGATGTTTCAAGAGTAGCTAGTTGAGGAATCTTGCATCTTCTTTAAACATGAAAAAAAAAAAACTATTACCATTTTATCCATTATTGTTATTTTATCACAAATTGGCGGGCACAAAACTTCCCCAGGATCCCCAAGACTCTGTCTTGTCCCCTAGACCTCAAGAGTAAGAGAGGGCAGAAACACACTTTACCAGTGGGGGTCGCTGAGCTGAAAATTAATCCCTATGAGTTTCTCATTAGTGATTATTATACTGCAGGCGGCCAAAATGGAAAAATTAATTAATTTCAAAGTGATAATGCATTTACAGCAACAATTAGAAATGTATAACTGTAAAAGGGCAACATTTAAAAGACAGATTACATTTAATAAAGTTACACAAGAACATCCAATTGTAAAATTACTGATCTGCAACAATATTCCTTAAAGAGGCACTTAAAATAGCCTGACTCCATGAAGGGTGACCTAATTACTGTAACTAAAATCACCATAGTCACAGCAAGTCACAGCAAATAAAAAAGGGACACTGATATTACAATACTGCTGTTTAATACTTCAGGGAGCAGGCTGGGGGAACGTGCAGGGGGGAGTGGGGAGGTAAGAGAAACCCATGCAGGTCTTCCAAACACAAGGCCAAGTTGTAGCTTTTATTTCCTTGACCTTGTACAATGGAATATGTACTCCAGCAACACACGTGTCAAGGGAAAAACACTTTCTCTGAAGTGAAATGTACAAGAGGTGATAGTAATCCAATGTTTCGATGGGTAGGAATGGGAATGCAACTGCATGGCTTATTTCCAAAAATGTGTTTGCATTACAAGGCAAACATGCACTCTTCACCCATGAAACAAACATCTTCTTATGATAAAAGCAATCAGAAGCAGTGCAAAGAATGAAAAAACACACAATGACTTTCTTAATAAGCCCTGTCTATCCCACCAGTAAAATACAGTGATTCCAGGTCTACACTCATGCTGGTTTCTCCTCTGAGAGTCTTAAATGTTTATGAAAGAGAAGGGATTGGCTGTGAGTTCAACAAACAAGTCCAGAGTTCCAACCCTCTTTATACACCTATTCATATGGAGCTCTATTGGCTAAGAAATATCATCAAATACCTACATGTATAACGATATTACTAGAATTTTCCTAAGAATCTAAATTTAGCTGCATAGTTCATAGTGTTCCTAATCAATAGGATTATCTAAAAAAGTGCATTTGCGACATTTAAAAGATGATAACTTGGGACAAGAACATGAAAAGTCTACTTCACAGTGGTTTCCACAGGAACCAGATATACAGGTTGGAGAACCAAGCTCTCCCCAGCTGTGTATCCTCCCTATCTTGCCTATAACCCTCTCCCCGGGCCCTTGAGTTCAGGGATAAAGTTGCCCGATCACCACCAGCAGACTGCCAATTTACAGAGTTCTTTAGTTCTGTGATCCCTGTATCCATTGGCAGCAATTACATTTTGGAAAATACTGTTCAGGATCAAGGTAATATTTACAACAAAAATAACAACCATCATGGCAAGAAGTGCCACAAACCTACTATACCACAGGCTGAGCACATTATTCAACTGTGCTTTCCAACAGGGTGGCTGTTAAGCACGTAAGGCTATTTACATTAAATCAAATTGAATTAAAAATCTAGTTCTTTATTCATATTAGCTATTTTTCAAGGGCTTAATAGCCATCTGTGGTCAGTGGCTATACTAAATAGCCAGATTAAAATCTGCAGATTAGAAAAATACTACATCAAATACATTGCATAAAATGTGCATTCTTCATTCAAGATACTTTTTACTGAAACACTTTCATAGAGGAAATTTTTAGATATAGTTGTTACATGACCATTAAAAATATAAAAACGTCATAGTAACCTTTGTGAACATTTCTAAATCTAACCACAGTAGTGTGATTCATCCAAAATAATTCATTGTTGAGGAAGTAAAGAATAAAACACACTTCTAGCCAACAAAGTATACCCCAGGAGAGGTGTATAACCAGTAAGAAAAGAATTTGGAACATCAGATACAGATTCTCAGTGGAAATAAAGGAATCACCTCATCGGATAATTCAACAGTCACAAATCCATGTTGTTCACCTAGTAATGCAAAACACAGTTACCAAGCGCTGTACTTTCTGAATAATAAATAAAATCACATAAAAAGAAAACCAATAATTGCTATCAAGACTTTTAGCCAAACAAACACAATACTGAGAAACCACTACTCCCACCCAGCTCTCCGAAACACCTTTAGAGAGACAAACATAATCAAAAGTCTATTGAAATGTGTTCAAGGGCCCTTTTCAATGGCTTTAACAGGCTTGATGATGTGATTAGCAACACCAGACTCATCATTGCAAGAGGTGAGAGGCTGAAGAAAGCATGCCTGGGTTTCTCAAGAACCCTTTAGAAAGGCACAGTGAATGGGTCTGCGGTGACGAAGCCGTTCACTTACCATGGACTTGGTGAAAGGCCTGGCCAAGGTGAAGAGCAGCGTGTACACCCACCAGTTGCGATGAAGGGAGGAGTACATCATGTTTCCTGGATGCACTGCGTTCGAGGTGACTCCTCTTGGGGATAAGCGGCGATGAAGCTCATTGGAGAAAAGAATGTTGCAGAGTTTGGACCGGTTGTAAGCCAACATGGCCCAGTAGTCATTTTTAGATGGAGAGAGGCGGCTGAAGTCTAGCTTTCCTGAGGAATCATTAATATCTGTAAATCTAAAAAAGGAAAAAAAGAAAAGATGACATGAAGCAGCCAAGCTCTGACGTCTGATATAGCTTCTTAATTTTTATTGAAAATCTGCAAAACTACACAAAGACTACTGAAAACCCAATGGTGCAAACCTCGAAACAAGGTTGTCCATAAAAGTAGACAATGGTGATTTAACAATATAAACCAACTGGATGCAAAGACAGTTTTAATAAAGACCCAAATTCAGAAAGGGAGCAGTCTTAACATGCTAAACAGCCCCCGCTGCTCACATACATTTTTCAAAACTTTCAATAGGGAGTACAGGGATAATTTAGTTAAATGGAAAAGCATCTTACATGAAGGCCTTCTACTTTTGGAAGCAATATCACATTGCTAACCTCTGACAGGGTTTTCCTGGGTTATTTTAGCTAAGGCTAGAATCCTGTATAGTTTCACTAGAGCAGTGGTCAGCAAACTCTTAGTCAATAGAGCGGCAAACTGCGGCTCATGGGCCACATGTGACTCGCAAGCTGCATCCAAGTAAATATATAGATAAGTCTTGCTGCCTCCAAGACTCTTTTTTCAGATTAAAAATTAATGATTATAAAGGGGTTACAACCTTGGTGAAGTGCCATCAATAGTCTTATATGTTTAAAAGACAAATATAAACAAAGCCAAAATGAGTTCTGGCGGGTCTAATGTTTTTAAGTATACCCATGGCATGGATACACACAAATCAAAGCAAGTAGTTGATGTTTTATAATTGTGTCTGACAGAGTCGTTAAACACCAGCTGTTTGTTTCTTTCCTTTCTTTCTTCCTTTTTTAACAAAAACAACAACAAAGTAGTGACTGCCTGTTAAAGCAAGGATAATAACAAAAGGATTTTCTAGATGACGGACTCATCATTGTTAAGAACTTAGTTCGCTTCATTAAATTACCACTGAGTAATAAAGAAGCACAATAAGAGGAATCTGGATAACTGCTATGGGAAACAAAGCAAAGGTAAAATGAAAACGATGGAATAATCTGGTCATTCCTTACTTAACATGAGCAGTTCAGTTGAGCTATGACTAAAAGAAGCATCCCAGGGGCAGAAGAAATACATGTTTTAATGGAAACTAAATATCTCTTTTTCAGAACTCAGTCAGTGACATCCAGTTTCTAGTGTTAAATTACATTGCTGCTCTGAGGTCATCAACAAAGTTGATGGCCATAAGCACCGTCATTGACACAGCAATGGGACTCGGAAACAATTGTTGGCTGCCATCCCTTCCCAGGTCCCCAAGTCACCAGGAGAGCCCAGACTTCTGAGCTTAATCCTTTTATGCAGTGAAATTTAGCAGGAAATTCAAAAATTTACAGGAGCCTGTTTCTGATGACAGGGGGTGGGCGTTGTGAATGATAGCTGTCCTGCAAGGCAGGTGGAGTCTCGCTCAGTGAGGACTGCTGCACTGGACATTCATGCAGCTGAAAAGCCTGTGTGATTGTCTGAGCCTAGGGCCAAACTGTGCTTTACATGTGTGCACAGCTTTAACACCCACTGGACTTCTGGGAGGGGTAGTACAACAACTGTATGAATGAGGAATGAGTACACTTTCAGAGTTCCTGATTAGGGACGGGGGATGGGAGATGAGGCTTAACTCAATCCTGGTGGCATTGGAGTCTTGGAATGCCACATGCCTGTCCACAGTCTGCATTTGTGCATATCCTTCCCCCAAAGATGGTATACATCTGATACTTATCTTTCCTGTAGTCCTGTCCAAGCGTTCTCATGTTGAAACATATGCTATTTTGCTTCACATTTATTTTTTCATTTATATTACAGTAAACTAGCATATTAAATTAAAATATACTTATGCAGGGAAGTTATATTACTTCCGAACTATATTTTAATATTCTAAGGAGGCAGCGATTTTCAAACAATATGCTGCAAGAATTTTTAAAGCACGTCCTAACCGGTTTGGCTCAGTGGCTAGAGCATCGGCCTGCAGACCAAAAGGTCCCAGGTTCAATTCTGGTAAAGGGCATGTACCTTGGTTGTGGGCACATCCCTAGTAGGAGGTGTGCAGGAGGCAGCTGATTGGTGTTTCTCTCTCATCAATGTTTCTAACTCTCTATCCTTCTCCCTTCTTTTTTGTAAAAAATCAATAAAATATATTTTTTTAAAAGAGAATTTTTAAAACATGCTACAGCAGACTATTTTGTCAGGGACACTGACCTCTTTTCCCAAAGATTGTCAAATAAAAAAAATAAAATGACAACAGACAACACAACAATAGTCATCCCAAGTAAATAAATCAAATTATACAGATTTCTTTGTCAGATCCACACAATATGTATTTTTTGGTGTATTGCAGAATTTTAGTAATTACTTTATGTGTGGCATAAGATGAAAAAGGTTGAAAATTAGTATAATAAGTTGTTAAGGAAGCACTGTTACAAAAAGGGACTCTTGAGTTGAGAACCCAATGATCCAAGCCAGAGGCCATAACCTGGAAATGCTACCTACTTGAGTAAAAAAGAGCATCAAGGATCTAGACAATATTTAAGAGGTATAAGATAAATATATCCTTCCCTCTCCACTCACCTATTACAGAAAACCCTTTTTGGCATATTTGTTTAGTCAACCCAGCTCAGGTGTCATTTCTTCCAGGAAGCTCTCCCTAACTAACTCTACCACTGCCGGTTGTCACACTGATCTCTTAGGTAGCAAAGGAGGATAGATTGAAAAAAAAAATACAAAGTGGACTGAAATGCATGTTTCCACAGAAATTAAGTATCCAATCTCCAGGACCCAGTCCATGATAATATTAGTATTCAATAACCTTGCCACTCCTCCAAGATCAGTAACAAAGCAAGTTATGCCATCTTTGTATTTTATCTGCACATTTGCCTCTGTCATTACCACACCCGTCTACAAGGGATTTGTTCATCTGGTTCTAATAGACAGCCACTTGCCTGTTGCTTCTTATAATGTTTTAACACATAGTACAAACTAAATACAAAGTAAGAAAACAAACTAAGGGCCAAGTCTCCCTTATTACAAAAACAAAAAACAAAAAAACTTTGTTTCGAGCCTTGCTACAAAGGCAAAATTTATCATTAGGTTCAGATCTTTTTATGTTCCTCATTAGAGAGAATAGAGAATGTGGCACTTGGCACTTTCAGATGTTCAAAATGAGTCCACTGCTTTGGATTTTAAAGACAATACAGAAGTACCTCATGACAGGGGAACATAATGGGTTGACTAAATTCCTAAAAAGAGAGAAGTCATTCATTCATAGGCCCCTATCTAGAAATCTAGAAACACACCCACACATACATCATGATGAGAAATTACATGGAACCAAGTTAAAGCAAGGTCTCAAGGAAGCACAACTGCTAAATATCAGGCCCCCACCCACTGCACACAGCCCTCCCCCATAAGTGGACCCCTGATTTCCTGCCCAGCTGATCTTCTGGGCAGTGCACCCATTTTTAAGGTCTGATTAGCTTGTATTGACAGCACTAGAGGAAGTGGGAAGGGCGGGTAAGCCTTCTGATTCCTTTGAGCCAGGACAGGCTTCCTGAGAAACGACTGTATTCACCTCTCAGCTCCAGAGGCAGTAAAACAACTCTTCAAAGGCTGCCTACTCTATTTTTAAACTGAAAATCTGACAAAGCCAAACAATTATGTCTTAATAGAATGATCCTCCTACCAGTATCAGAACATGCTAACATTTTCTCTCTGGACATTAACATCGGCTATGTAAGGAAACCTCTAACTTGTATTTCAATTTACACTGATCCTTTTATTTTTTTTTAACTGAAGGTTTTTAAATTTCCAAACTAAAGTAATTAGTCTGGATTCTATGTAGACAAAAGCTAGTATGCCCAAAGAATAAGACAGAATTTGCATCACAAGCTGTGTGTGTGTGTGTGTGTGTGTGTGTGTGTGTGTGTGTGTATGGAAGCTTAGCTCTCCACACAGCTGTAGCCATTTAGACTTATTCAGGCAACAATGTGCTTTTCCTCCTATTTAAATTGTTATCTGAAAATTTTTCACAGTGAAGAAGTCAAGTTCTCATTTTAATATAATGTATTTTAGGCATGCAGAAACTCAATTCACTCCAGATAAGTAACTAACATACAGTGGAGACACAGGGGGGCTAATAAATATTTTGCCTTGGGGCAGTCTGGTATAATATTTTCTGCAAACATAGGACTTTATTTTTCCCCTAACAGGGGGTCCTGACTCCAAGGAAGAGATTCCACCAAGGTTTATGGAGGTAATTAAATATCAACACTCCATTTTACAACATAGGTTAAGGTTCCGGGTCCTTGAGCAGTGAGCAAATGTGTTCCCAGGCCTGTGCACCCAGTGCACACACTGACTCTCTGGTGCAGTATAATAAACAAACCATATTGGGGGAATTAATGTATTGAGAGAATACCCTTCAAGATGTGCAAAAGATCATCAGAAAGCAGAAAACTAGCACCAAGGACCTGCTAGGAGTGAGCTTCCTCTTACACTTCATGAAGGCCTTGTCTATAAACTAAAATGGGTCAAGGCCCTTCCTTCCAATTCACTTTTTAAATGAAATTAAGATTCAGATCTCCAAGGTAGGAACGAATTACACTGCAGTTCAGGAGAGAACAAAGACGTCCCATGAAATACCATTCGAGATACAGATTTACAAAGGGAAGAGAGCAGCTGACAACTCAACCTAATCTCCCATTAAATACCAGCTCATTTAAACACATCCCGTGGTGCCCTCCACATCTGGCACATGACTGGGGCTGGCAGATTTATTTCCAGAGCTCGCTCGCCTGCGCCTGCCCCCACAGTGGCCTCCCTCATGCCTTAACGGGGCCACTCCACTTTCTTTCACAAACCTGGTGTGATTTGCAAAGATAAGGATGTCCAGATTTCGTTACCACCTAATTACTAGATGCTCCATGTCTTTTAACACGGGGGAGGATTATTACTGGCATTTTCCTTTCATTTCAGCCATCATAAATTTAAAATGGGAGAAGTAAATCTCTCTGCAGCATGTCACTTAGACCCTAAGCCCCTGTGTTTGGGAGTGATAAAGGGTTCAGACTAACCCTTGGCTGGTCTCTCTCTTACAAGTCCCAGGAGTTACATTTTATGGAAGCATGATTTTAAAAATAAGCTTCATTCTGGGTCACTAAAACATTTCAGGACTTAAAGCAGAGAAGAAGGGGGAAAATAGGCACTTGCATATTATTTTTTCAGCTACTTTGCTAAGAGTGAAAGCTCCCAAGCACACTAGGAAAATCTCCCTAACATGCATTAAACCTAGCCTCACCCGGCAAGTCCTTTGTCTTTCCCTAGTACTTCTCTTCAGACAAATAGTTGTTTATCCAACTCTAGGAACAAATATGCTGAAAATACAATGAAATTTCCAAAATTTTTTTTTACTCAGTTGAATATCCTCCTAATGGTGATAGAAAAGAAGTGCCATCTGATGTTTTAATTGAAATTTTAACCAAAAGAGGCATGGCCAGATTTCTAATATGTTCTAACTACAGCACTTCCCTTCCTACAATTACACAGCTAATGTCTGCATTGAATTCCCTAATTTCTCATTATAAAACAATTGGATTTCATCGTGCAGTCTTTAATTGCATTGTTTCTCCTGCTAGAATAACTGCACATTCTTCTTGGCGAGATGTTGAAGTTGTTGAATGACAAATCAATAAAGGTCAGGCATTCAGATTTAATCAATTATTATTCCATCTCAAAGAAAAATCAATGAGGGGCTTGAAGTAGAGTTGTAAAAACAATCTACATCATTGTACTCAAAACCCCAAATAATCTCCCACAATCGTGTGTGTACGCGCACGCACACGCGCGCACACACACATACACACACATACACACACACACTGGAAAAATAAAGCAGGGTCAAGTGTACTCACACTTTCCAGAGTAGGACTAATGAAAATTATTTTCAGAAAGAGAGCCTTGATAGAATATTAGCTGGTGCAAGAAGGCAATAAGGGAACAAAACATAGAATTCCAACCCACCTATGGGACTCAGAGGAGACCACAACCACTCGGGCTGGGGCTGAGCGGCACAAGACATCCTGAAGGAGCTGAACCAGGTAAAAGTGGCCCAGGTGATTCACCTGAAAGGTGGTCTCCAGGCCATCTTTAGTGAGGCTCCAGGGTAGAGCAAAAACCGCTGCGTTGCACACGAGCACATGCAGAGACCTGAAAAATAAAACAACCAATGTTTTGCGGGCATCAACACTCTAAAATCAAGGATAACTCATGATCTCTCAGGAATAAACAATTATTCACTATCTTCAAGATTCCAGTCCCTTGGAAATAGGATATCCCAGAATGTCACATCTTAAATCACTCTGAAGGGGAAGGGTTTAGACTTGGAGTTGGCAACTGGGTTGCTGGTGGAAGGAAGGGGTTACTGGGATGCAGGACTTCCAGTGCTACAATCAGGGCCGTAGTGGGCAAACCAGGTTGTGCTGGTCACCTTGGTTGGAACCTAGGTCCTACCACCTAATTGAATCTATGCTTCTTAATTCTTCCAATTCTCAGCTTCTTCAACATAGTCTTTAAAGTAAATATTAAAGAAAAATATGCTGCAAAAAAGGTGAACATAAGAACCAGTATTTAGTAGATGCTCAGTACACTTACCAAGGTAGAAATGCTCTATCTAAAGAGACAGGTACATATGATTTGTATATTTCTTCTAGAAGTAAGATTAAATCTACATTTTAGAAATGAATTTTGGAGGTAGGTAAGTGGAGGCCTCTTATACTATTTTATTTGGTATATATTTCATAATAAAAATTTAAAAAATATTAAGTAAGCTTTTCCTGTAACTCAAAATCGTAAATTGTTCTAAAGAAACTGTACTTGTGGGAAATCATCCTAAGGTACTAATAAGAATTTTATAAAGAAAGATATTCAAGGCTACCCAGTGTTGTAATTGCAACATAAAAACAACATATTAAACTAAATATACAATTGGGAAATCATTAAATGAATTTGAATATATGTATATAATGGGAAACTATGCAGCCATTAAAATAACAAATAAACAAATCTATTGACCCTGTAAAACCTTCATGATAAAAAACAAAATATATACTATTATATTATCACACACATGCACAGAGAACACACTCAGTAGTAATGAATACACAAAAATCTTAATAGTAGTTGTCTTTAGGGGTGGGTGGAAATGTAGGTGGAGAAACGGCATCAGGTATTAGACCTTGATTCAGCAACCTTGGTGCTTGAGTTCTGGCTAAGAAATAATTCAGAACCAAGACTCAAACTATAAGAAAAAGTATATTGAGAAAGTCACAGAGAGAAGAAATGAGTCTTACAAGTTACCAAGGCAAAGGAATGGCGCTTGAAGCTTAGGAGAAATAAAGCAAAGTACATTCAAAATATTATATATATTCCAGTGGGCTAAGAAAGTGTTAGTGTGCTGGGTCCTCAGTCCTAACAGCTATTAAAGCTACGGAGTTTAGGGGAGGTCCTAGGGGAGAATCTCAATATTAATCAGCTTTTCAGGTATAGCAATCAGGGTCATTGTCTCCAATGTCAGCACCAGGACAGGGAGTCATTAGTCAATGCTGCTCATCCTGATGTCAGCCATGGCATCGCTTGTCTGGTGTTGCTGCATTTCTGGGCCTGGAGCTGAAAAACAACTGAGACCTAGGTTTTGTCCCTAGGACTCAATGACTAAGGGAATGGTTGTGCAAGGGCTTGTATGGGAGTCACTTGAGGCCACACTATAGCCCCTTGTTCCTCTCCAAGGGAGTCTACCACATGACTAGGGACATACCAGGGGAGGAAAGGTCAGGGGAAGTTCTAAAGCACATGACCCAGTGATTTGAAAAGTCGGGGGGTCTAAACCACATGGCCACCCCACCGATATGCAAGGGTAGGAAAGATTATTCTGGGGCAAGATCCTTATTTTCCCAGTTCTGCTAGGCACCTGGGGCTTTCCACCCTGGTGACCTCCTGTACCTGGCCCGCAGTCCTTGCTCTGCTCATGTCTGTCTAACTGCTATGAGAGAACCAATGTGTCTTAAATTGTTTTCTTTCTGAGTTCATTCATATTGTCTTTATCTTTTCCCCATAATTAACATATGGTATCTTTATAATAAGAAGCAATATAGCCAAAACCGGTTTGGCTCAGTGGATAGAGCATTGTCGGCCTGCGGACTGAAGGGACCCAGGTTAGATTCCGATCAAGGGTACATACCTCCTTGGTTGCAGGCACATCCCCAATGGGGGGTGTGCAGGAGGCGGCTGATTGATGTTTCTCTCTCATTGATGTTTCTAACTCTCTATCTCTCTCCCTTCCTCTCTGTAAAAAATCAATAAAATATTTTTTTTTAAAAAAAGAAGCAATGTAATCATTTAAATGCTTAATAGAAAAAAAGCATTTGGGAATTTGGCTAACAAATAAAACAAGAGAAAAAGAGATAGGGTGGGATTTTAGAGGAGTACTGGATGATAAGTTCAAAGGTCTGCATTTTGACTCAGTTTCAGATAAATCACTGAGGTCTTTGAGTTTCCAAATCCTGGGAATTGATGGGAGCTGGTAACTGACGGTGATGTTTTCTTATACAGCTCAGATTCTACACTAATGGCTTGCAGGTAATATTTCCTATGTGATATAGGAAGTAAAATAATTTCCTGTATTTTTATTTTAAAAAAGCCAATATTCATTTATAGAAACTTTTCATAGAGCTATTATTTTTTGTAATGATCTGATTTTGTTTCAACCTCATAAAAAACTGTAGCCAGAGTCATGAGTTTTTAAAAAACAAACACTGGTATGTAATAAAGCCCAGCCGGTTTGGCTAAGTGGATTGAGCAATGCCCCATGCACTAAGAGGTCACCAGTTTGATTCCTGATAAGGGCACATGCCTACTTTCATGCTTGATCCCCAGTGCAGGGCATGTAGGGAGCAGCAGTTCATTGTTTCTCTCTCATCATTGATGTTTCTATCCCACTCTCTTCCTTTCTTTGAAATCAATAAAAACATATTTAAAAAGAAATGAAGGAAAGCATAGAGGAAACACTCTAAAAACTAAAATAACCTGTTATCTAATTAAAGTATAAGGGAACAATGACAAATTCTTGCAATGCTATAAAGAACCTATACTTTTAATATATAAAGAGTGCTTACAAATCAATAAGAAAACTTCCTAGTCCCGAGGAAGTATGAATAATGATATTTTAAAATTTTATAAAACTAAATTACAAATTAAGCAATACAGGATGCATCATGTTAAACCCTACTAGTAGCAAAATTGTAAATAAGATTTTCTCTATTAAATGACCAGATTTGTTTACTTATTAGTATATTATCTTTTTATCTTATATAAACCTAGTGATTATATTCCTGTACTCTATACATTAAGTTAAAAATATATATCATAAGAATTAGAAAACTTCACATTATTTCAGTCAGTAATTCTGTTTCCAGGCAGTAGGGTACATATGACTCAGTGCTGAGGAAGCAGTTCACACTCGAGAGAGAAATAGTTTATCATTGATAATGTTTAGAATTGCCACTGTGTGATCATAATAAAACATAGCAACCTTTAGTCAGTTTTATTACTGGTTTTGAACTCTCTACAAATAATGCTCCCCCATTTTGCCTACCTATAGGGCATGTCCTAGCAATGGCATATCATTGCTTCTCTAGGGGGTTAAATGATGGACCCTAAAAGATATGTCCACTAGGAACCTGTGAATGTGACCTTACTTTGAAAAAGGATCTTGGCAAATGTAATTAAATTCATATCGTGAGATGAGGTCATCCTGCATTAAGGTGGACTTAACCAATGAAAAGTGTCCTTAAAAAGGAGAGCCAGGCAGGAGACTCCAGAGAAGATATGTGAGGGCCAAAGCAGACACTGCAGTTTTGCATCTAAAAGCCAAGGAATGCCACTGATTGCCCACCTGCACCAGAAGCTGGGAGACAGGCATTGAATGGCATCTCGCTCAGAGCCTCTAGAAAGAACCAACTCTGCTGCCACCTTGATTTTGGAAGTCTGGCCTCCAGAACTGTGATAGGCTAAGTTTCTCTTGCTTTAGGTCATCAAATTTATGGTAATTTGTTATAGCAGTTTCAGCAAATTAAGACAAGTTTCCAAGTTTCTTTCCTAAGAAAATACTCAAAATTTATATAAAAGTTTACTCATAAGGATGAGTCATAATTATAACTGAGCTAGAATTATAAAACATATATGAACTAGAAGTACCTTAAAATCCAACAGCAAAAGAATGAGGAGCTAGGCCCCCAGAATCATGTAAGGTACTGACCAGATTCACTATCACTTCTTCTGTCTCTATCCTTACCTTTTGTCTGCAAGAGAAAATAGAACTCTTCAAAGCTGTTTTTTCAGTGTTTCTCTGTCTTTAAGACAAGCCTGGGAATTTGGAATTTTGGCTCCATAACCTCTTGATAACACCTTTATCCCCTGCCTTTGCACTTTGTCAAGAAAATGCAAACTGAATCAAGTAAAGAAACCTGCTTACCAAAGACCTCAGTCTGGAAAACCCAGACATCCTTTCCTGTTTCACCAAATTTTAATACCCTTTATTAATGTTAACTGCACAACACCAGAGGCAAAATATGTACCCTGTACCTAAAACTTGTCACCTCCATTAATTAAAAACAGGCTTATGGAATATGAAACTGTAAACTGTTAGGCTTTTCTTCTAATTGTAAAGACACTTAATTGGCTTGTACAAAAGGAAAAGAATTCCTTTAGCCTCGTTTTAATGAGGCTTTTATTTATTATTCAAATGGTACATTTTGCCCAGTTTTGACTATAAGCCATTGCAATTCAAAAAGCTCTAAGATGATTAATATTTACAAAATATCAAAGGAAAGTTAAACTATAAAGTTAGAATGGAAACAAAAATAGTATCATTTGGATTCCAAGGTTGATGCTATTAGTCAGCACTTTCAAGGACTGATATTTTTCTTCTGCTCTATGAGAGGTAAAGACAGGAAGGGTTGTCTTATGTGGATAGCATAGGAGATTCTAATATAGGGGTGTGTGTGTGTGTGCACGCACACAGACATACACACTTTTGCACCTGCTCTCTGTGTTCTGAACTACCATGGAGAAAACTCTACCTCTTTATTGAGTGGACCCAGCACCTTCTCTGAGCAGCTGGGGTGATGTTTAGAAAGTAGTAATCAATTGCATCCTTGAGAGCCAAAATATTCCTTTGGGACAGAGAACAACAACACAAGAATAAGGAGGATGCGATTCTAATGATTTAGCAGTGGGAAGCTCTGCTTGTCATCCATGGGCATGATGATTGGCCAAGCTTCTATCCCAAGTGGACTTAGGGGAAACTTCTCACTGGAAAGAGTGCTGAATAGTAATAACAAACAAAAGAGGATCCTAGTCCAAAGGCTGTCACCTACTGGCATTGAGATAGCTGATCTCTACATTATCTTCCCAGTCTCTCTCCTTTTTTCCCTTTAATTTGGGTTAATTGGCAACCCATCTAATAAAAGAATAACATGCAAATTGACCATACCTTCACTATACCCATAAGCCACACCCACCAGCCATGCCCACCAGCCAATCAGAGCAAGTATGTAAACTCACCCCACCAAGATGGCTACTGTCACAGAGAGAGCAGGAGAGAGGCTTGGGTTGCCCATAGCAATGGAGAAAGCCAAGTTTTCCCCAAACCCTGGCCAGTGCTTAAGGCAACAAAGTTTCAATGGCTGTGCAGGCAGAAGGTTTGGCTCTGCTCCAGGCTACAAAGTTTCAATTATAGAAGATAAATAAATCCCAGATACCAAGGTCTCCACGTGGGTCACTGGGGGGCGTGGTTGGTCTGCAAACCACCACAGGCCTCTTGCCAAGGCTGTCCCATGCCCCAAGGATACCCCCACCCTGATCTGGGACAACCTTCAGGGAAAACCAGCTGGCCCCCACTCATGCACCAGGCCTCTATCCTATCTAATAAAAGAGTAATATGCAAATTGACCATCACTCCAACACACAAGATGACTGCCTCCATGCGGTCAAAGGATCCTGCCACCATGTGGACACATGATGGCCACCACAAGAAGGCCAGCATGGAAGGACAGTTGGCAGGGACCAGGCCCGCGAGGGAAGGCAGTTGAAGGCAATCAAGCCTGCAGGGGAGGGCAGTTAGGGGTGACTAGGCTGGCAGAGGAGGGAAGTTGGGGGTGACCAGGCCTGCAGGGAAGGGCAGTTGGGGGTGACCAGGCCTACCAGGGAGAGCAGTTAGGGGCAAATAGGCTGGCAAGGGAGCACTTAGGCATCAATTAGGCTGGCAGGGGAGTGGTTAGAGGGTGATCAGGCTGGCAGGCAGAAGCAGTTAGGGGAAATCAGGAAGGCAGGCAGGTGAGCAGTTGGGAGCCAGCAGTCCTGGATTGTGAAAGGGATGTCCAACTGCCAGTTTAGACCCAGTCCTACCTGGATCGGGCCTAAACAGACAGTCGGACATCCCTCAAGGGGTCCCAGATTGGAGAGGGAGCAGGCTGGCTGAAGGACACCCCCTCCCCCCCATGCACGAATTTTGTGCACTGGGCCTTTAGTATACTATAATATGTTTCTGGTGTATGGTCCCTCAAGAGTCCATCCATTGACCGTCCCTCTCTTTCTGGACGTTTTGATCTCTCCCTCTCCAAGGGTACATTCTTGCTGTCTAATGGGCTAGTCAGGTTTTCCTGACCATGAGTTGGGAGAAAATCAGGAAAGAAAGAGGAGGAGAGAGAGGGGAGTAGGAGGGCAGAGAAAGAGAGTGGGAGGGCAGAGAAAAAGAGAGAGAGAGAGAGAGAGAGAGAGAGAGAAAGAGAGAGAGAGAGAGAGAGGAAGAAGAAGGAGGAGGAGGACGACGAGGACAAGGACGAGGAGGACGACGACGACAGACAGGAGAGAAAGCTGGCAAGAAATGTCAACTTGACACTGGGGCTCTTTCAAAGGGTACCACCTCTCCTTTCCCTCTTATGGCAACCTCATTCCTTGCCCAATCACACTTCTTTTCACCAAGCCAACTGAAGTGTGTCTCATCACTATCCAGAATCTAACAAAGCTGCTTGGAGAGCAAAGGCTTCACAAGCACTACATCCAACAACTTCCTTTCTGTTGAGATTAGACCTCTGTCACAAAAGGCTCACTCCTTCCTCCCTGATCCCTGGACCCTGTTCCCCTCTCAGTTTCTGTGATACATCTCATCTTGGACCTCCTCCTATTGCCACCACTGCCTCATCTTCTGCCTCCTCCAGCCCTTCCTCAGCTACCCAAAGTTGCATTTTCAACCTCTTTTGAGTGAGTCTCGAAACCTTTCCCTACAGCAATTTCATCCTTTATGATAGCAAATTTCTCATCCACAGCTCCAGCGCTTGTATCCCTAAGGAACAGAACCTCATTCCTACTATCCCAAATGTAAACTATATTCTCTCCAAGTTTTTCACCGTTAGAGATGCTCTTATTTCTGCAATGGGAGATATTCTCTAACCAGTCTCCTAAACTCTGAGGAAACATTTGCTGCTGGTTTATAAGCTAGATCCCAAGTGGGGGGTGTGCAGGAGGCACTGATCTATGTTTCTCTCTCATCAATGTTTCTATTTCTCTCTCCCTTCCTCTCTCTCTAAAATCAATAAAAACTTTTAAAAAAATTTTTTAAAAAACCACCACATTCAGCCATAGGTTATTTGGCTCAGCCTGCAGACTGAAGGGTCTCAGGTTTGATTCTGTTCAAGAGCACATGCACAGTTTGGGGCGAGGGGCATGCAATGAGGTGCAGGAAGCAGCTGAACAATGATTCTCTCTAATTAATGTTTCTATCCCCCCTTCCCTTCCTCTCTGAAATAAAAGTATTTTTTTAAAGGAAGCATTTGCTTCCCCCATAGACTCTATGACTGATCAATACCAATATCTCTAGACCTTTCAGGCTCTCTTTAATACTCTGTCCACTCCTTTATATTTCCAATGAAGTGGGTGTTAGGATGTTCTGTCTAGTTCTGATTTACATGTCCAGTGTACCCATTTCCAACCTCTGTGAGCAATGATTTAATATTCTGCCCAGTTCTTTACATTTCCAATGAAGTTGGTGTTATGATGTTCTGCCTAGCTCTGATTTTCATGTCCAATGTACCCACTCCCAACTGTTATGAGCACTGACTTCTCCAGAAAATTGTCCCTGATTGATGGGTATCATCACATCTGAAAAATCATGCCCCACAGCCAGGTACTCTCTGAAAACAAAGAGAACCAACTCTATAATTCCTTCTTCAGTGTTCCCTAAATGATCAGGCTGAAACTAGTTCCCAGTTTAAATAACCTGTATCTTTCCTTCTCTTGAGAGCACTTGCCCAATAAATCATCAAAGCAAACATACCCATCCCAGGCTTGATATCTAGGGAACCCAAGCTAAGACAATGACTGTTATTCCACATTTTTCATTCGATATCTTTAGATCTTTAGATTTGGTCACTGCAATAGCCCATACGTGGCCTTGCCAGTTCTGCCCTCACCCTTACTGGCCAAATTAAAGACATTTTATACACACACACACACACACACACACACACACACACACACATACACACAAACCTAAGCAACTGGCTGACCAGTAACTATTATGCACAATGACCACCAGTGAGGCAGACACTCAACACAGGAGCTGCTGAGCTGCTGAGCTGCTGTCATTTGGCAGCTGTGGTTCTTGGGTGATGCACTCAGAACCAGAGAAGAGGGAGCTCTATTCCAGGATGCATCACCCGAGAACCACCCTCTTGCACTCCTGGACCTCTTGGGGGATGTCAGAGAGCCAGTTTCAGCCTGATCCCCACAGGCCAGGTCAAGAGACCCCACTGATACATGAATTCATGAACCAAACCTCTAGTAAGTGAATAAAAGAAATATTGACAAACACATTTTAAATGTATAAAATGAAATTACAAATAACCAGTACTAGATTTAACATATTAAACTCTACTCTAGTAAAAATTAAAAAAGATAACTTCAATCTATCAAATTAGCATTTTATTTATATTATGTTTTAAAACACTGATTGATGTATATATTCTTACACCCTGAATATGTATTGTTTTAAGCCAATATATTTGTGGTAATTTATTACAAAAGCAAGAGAAAACTAATAGAGTGAGTTAATAAATGTTTGCTGTTTTAAGTCACAAAGTTTGGGCAATAATTTAACAGCATCAGATAACTAATACATCCATCATGCTATGTGCAAGAAGCCAGATTTAAAAACCTACACATAAAATTCTTCCATTTATAAAACATTCTGGAAAATGCAAACTTTAGGGACAGAAAAAAATCAATGGTTGCCAGGGGCTGGGTATAAGAGGCAGGAATTACTACAAGGGGGCAAAGGGAAAGGTTGGGGAAGGAGCTATGGGACTGCTCTGTATCTTGACTCTGGTGAGTCCATGACTATGTGTTTGTCATGACTCCCAGACTATACAATAAAAGAGGTAAATTTTCTATACATAAAATGCACCTTACCTTTAAATAAGGAGAGAAACAATAGTGCTTTGGGTGTCTCTAGTGTATCAATTACACCCAGAAGAACTACAGCAAATGGGCCTCATTGGTCTCCATACCTCAGGAATGACTTGCAGAGCATCTTGCACCTGACACTTGATTGATGCAAACTGCTGAATTTTATGAAACTCAAGTAAAATATGCATGGACTATTGACAATGTGCCTTGCACCGAGTTCCAGGAGAATAACTAAGAAGAAAATTTTAAAATTCTATTAGGTAAACCTAACATTGTAGAGATTAGAAAACACTTGTCCATGTGTATAGGACTCATGCTGATCATCCCCCTGTCAAAAGTTAGCTCAAATCCCACATCTTCTGTGGAATCCCTTGGGCCACCCAACCAAAGGAAAGACTCTTTGCCTAATTTGGTAAAACATCTAGTATCTACATAAATCCTTAGGCGACAGATGAAGCCTGTCTTGGAGAACATTCTCTGAATGTTCTAATCAATCACAAAAATCCTCTCTTATGCAACTTTATAATCTATTTATGTGTTATAACAGGAGACGGGCAGTCTGCAGGTTTGTCATCATATAAAACTGACCCTAAGACTGGTCATAGAGAATTTTCAATGCATGCCTGTGTAATTGATCACGCAGTCTTAGAAAATCTATAGAATTTGCCCTTGATTGGAGCATTCATATGATTTCAGTGTGAGAAAACATTACTGATAGGTCTTAGTATGTCACCAGTCTATTTTAATCATCATGGAAACTCATAAGATGAGAAACCCACAGATGAGAAAATTAAGCTTCAAAAAGGTTTCCTGCCAGGAATTGAAGGAGCCAGAATTAAAAACTAGGGACATTTGCCACTGATCTCTATTCTTTGCCACGAAAACACATAGGCATTAAAACAAGACAACAGGAAGGCACACTACTGCAGGCTGAGGGGTTGAACACAAATAGTGGTATCCCTGGTAGGCATCCCCAGAGTTGTCAGTGCACACCCAGCACAGCTATGAGCAGCAGTGCTATTAGGTCACTAAGAAGTCAGAATGAGTTGGAATCCTTGAACTTCAACTTATCTCCAATTTGACTCTCATCCACAGTGATGACAGGAATGGAGATTTCTGGACAGTATAAAAACTCAGGATACTTTTATCATATTTCCTTCTGATCCCTGCTCAATGCATTCTTGTGTTACTTGATTTTCCCACTCAGTCGGTCACTCTGTCATCCTTCATTCTACATGTCACGGCCTTTTCCATCTCCCAAGGGTTACTCAGAAGACATTTCCTTCCTCCAAGAATCCTTTTACCTCATCTGGAAAATAAACAATATCTCCCTCCCTCTTCTAAACTTCCCAAACATTTCTCTAGACTTTTATCAAGGTTGATGATAGTGTGAGTGACAGAAAGACAGACACAAACAAAGATTATTTGACACACTACCAACAGATAGCTGCATGGGCAAGAAAATTAACTGTTTTCCAAGTTCCCTAACCTTCTAGTCACTACCAATGCAACAAGCTACTAGTAAATGAGTGGGGGAGGGAGAACTACAGGATGCCATTAGTTTCCCCCACAAACATTCACTGCCGTTTTTAACCCTACTGACTACCCTGAATGCTCATCAGTAACTGGCAACAACCCAACTCCAGCATGCCCGAGTGTTTATTGAACATCAACTTCTGAGCTGTAGCATCTCCCAGAAGGCTTGGTCTTCCATTCTACCTGGGGTGTGTCCATTCCTACATTATTTAATACTTTTCCTATCATGTGCTATATGTACAAATGTTGTTTCTGCCATTACGCAATGATCAATGTCCAGCAGGAGAGAGATCTTTGTTCGCCCAAGGTCTTGTATGTGGTAAGAAGCCTTTTGTACATTCCTGAATGGATAAATATGAATCAATGCTATTTTTCCAATGACATCTGGTCTATAGGCCATTAAATAGCCATGTTTTACGATATATTATTCCCTACAAAAAAAGAAAGCATTAAGGAGGAGGGGAAAAGTTGATTTGGGTCTAAGTGATCATAAAGGCAGAGTTATTTATGCTTTGAAGATAAGATCAGCCCAGGATGACTCAAGGAACCTACAAATCAAATACATAATTTCAAACCTGAAAGCTTAGAAGTGTCCTTTAAAACAGTCTGTGAGAAGCAGTAGCAAACATCATGGCACTGAGTTACAGTGAAGATTTGTAAATCAAATTGTAACATGCTCCCTCCCAAAAAATAAGACAGACTTTCATAGGTTAAATAAACACCCCAGGAATGTTTACACAATTGTGGCTCTTGAGAATTCCATTTCAAATACAACAAAAGAATAAGCTAAGTACAATGTTATATAAAAGAAAACACTTTTCAATTTCTCCCTGAAACAGAATGTCACACCATCTGGGACACTTCTCAAGTGAGTAACAAGTATTCATACTATTTGGAAATAATCTGAAATTCAATAGAAAGAGCCTAAAGATCCACAATCACCAAAGCAATTGTTTCAAGTAGTCAGCTGTATTCTTCTCCCAGGAAAGGAAGGGGGAAATATTACAGAATTCCAAAGTGTATTCTGCTTAAATAGCTCAGTATGTGACTCATGAGCCATGGTTTGCTGCTCTGTTGACTAATGAGTTTGCTGACCACTATGCTAATTGACCCTCATGCTGTCACAAAGATGGCGGTGGCCACAGCCAATAAGAACAGAATATGCTAATTGACTGTCCCACCTCCCAAGATGGCAACACCCACAGCCAATAAGGAGGGAATATGCTGATTGACTGCCCCACCCTCAAAGATGGTGGTGCCCACAACCAATAAGGAGGGAATATGCTGATTGATAGCCACACCCTCAAATATGGCAATACAAGATGGCGGCATGCAGTTCCCTCAGCCCCACTTGTGATGCCAACCTTCAGAGTCCCCCAGTTTCCTCAGCCCCTCAGCTACCCAGGGCCAGCCTGAGGCACAGGTAAGCTTCAGATGGCAGCTGCCCAGCCACCCAGGGCTGCATGAAGCTCAGGTAACCAGGGCCAGCCAAGGCTTGAGCTGCTGGCAGTGGCAGCAGCAGAGGTGTGATGGGGTGTAACCTTCCCCTGATAGCTGGGTTGCCTCTTGCCCCTGAGGACTCCTGGACTGTGAGAGGGGGCAGGTCGAGTTGAGGGACCCCCACTCCAGTGCATGAGTTTTCATGCACCAGGCCTCTAGTAATAATGATAAAAGGGAATGATAATAGCCAGCTTATTTAAGGAGAACCAAGATGGCGGCATAAGGTATACACTTATACGTGCTGTCTCTCCCAAACACACCAAAACTACAACTAAAAGACAAAACGCCTATCCCTCAGAATCATGGGAAAGCTGGTGGAGTGGAAGTTCTGCAACTAGAAGGAAAGAAAAAAGTGCACTCAGACCTGGTGGGATGTGCATAGGCTCTGAAAGGCAGAGGTACGGAGACGTGCGAATCAGGCTGGCATGTGCTGTTTTTTTATCAACTGGGAGGGAGTTACAAGTTCCCGACTCTCTGAACTCCAGTTTCTGGCGAGAATCTGGGGACCTAGACTCAAACAGGGAGAAACTGGATTGTCTGCCATCAGGTCAGCAAGGGAGGGTGGCTTCGTCGCAGAATTGCCTTCAGGAATCATTGTTTACTGGGCTGGGGTGTGGGACACAGGACACTGAACAGAACACAACTGAGAGGGCTGACTGGCAGCCATTGCTGTTTGGTACACCCTAGCCTAGTGACTCCCTGAGACCCCACCCAGCCCAATTTACAAACCCATTTAGCTGAGCACAGCGGCCTTGCATATGAATGGCCTGCCCTCTGGCAGCTTAACCTAACAAATTGCAACTGGGTCAGACAACTCCAAAACTTCCAAACTCCAAGCAAAGAGAAGAATTCTGCAAATCTCCCTGTAGCTCCTGCTGAGTGGCCTAAGACACTAGCTGACTTGCACCTCCTTGGAGATCCAGGAACCAGTGTACCTAGAGGTCAGTGTGAGATGATATCAGATTTCAACTCCTCACATACATAAGTGACACACTCAAGAGGCAAACTTGGCGAGCACCAAAGCCCCACTGAAGCAAATCCTGTCCCGTAGGGGTGTCTCCAGCACAGCAGTTCTTCCATTAATAGACACAGCTAATCCACACAGTCTATTGGCCTGGAGGTCAATTCCTCCCAGTGTACCAATAGCAATCAAGGCTTAACTACAACAAGACTGTGAGCCCAGTCCACAAAGGAGTGCACCAAGTATGTCCACCTCAGGTAATTGGGAAGGCGGAGCTACTGGGCCCTAAAAGACAACTAGCACACAAAGCTACTCCATCAACACAGGGAAGCAGCCAAATGCAGAGACAAAGAAACATGTCACGAATGAAAGAAATGGCAGAAAGCAAACAACTGGACATAGAGTTCAAAACCACTTTTATAAGGTTACTCAAGTATCTTCTACAAATCATCGAGAAACTTAGTGAGACCTTCAAGGATCTTAATGAAATAGCCAAAAAAAAAAAAAAAACATGGAAAAGGACCAGTCAGAAATTAAGCATGCACTGTCTGAAATAAAGAATAATACACAGAAATCCAACAGCAGACTAGAGGACCCCAAGAATCAAATCAAAGATCTGAAATATGAGGAAGCAAAAAACACCCCATCAGAAAAATAAAAAGAAAAAAGAATCCAAAAATGTGAAGATAGTGTAAGGAGCCTCTAGGACAACTTCAAGCATACCAACATCAGAATTATGGTGGTGCCAAAAGAAGAGAGAGAGCAAGATACTGAAAACCTATTTGAAGAAATAATGACTGAAAACTTCCCCCACCTGGTGAAAGAAATGGACTTACAAATCCAGGAAGTACACAAAAACCCCAAACAAAAGGAATCCAAAGAGAACCACACTAAGACACATAATAATTAAAATACAAAGGGAAAAAGACAAAGAGAGAATCTTGAAAGCAGCAAAAGAAAAACAGTTAAATTATCTACAAGGGAGCACCCATACGACCATCAGCTGATTTCTCAACAGAAACTATGCAGGCCAGAAGGGAGTGGCAGGAAATATTCAAAGTGATAAATAGCAAGAACCTGCAACCAAGAGTGCTCTACCCAGCAAAGCTATCATTCAGAATTGAAGATCAGATAAAGAGCTTCACAGACAAGTAAAAGCTAAAGGAGTTCATCACCACCAAACCAGGATTATATGAAATGCTGAAGGGTATTCTTTAAGAAGAGGAAGAAGAAAAAGGTAAAGATAAAAATTATGAATAACAAAGTGATAACAAATACATACCTATCAACAAGTGAATCTAAAAATAAAGTGAATAAAAATCCGATGAACAGAATAAACTGGTGAATATAATAGAATTAGGGGCATAGAAAGGTAATAGACTAACAATTCTCAGGGTAAAGAGGGTGTGAGGGGTGAAGGAAGAGAGTGGATAAAAATCTTACACCTATGGATGAGGACAGTGGTGAGGGGTAAGGGTATGGGGTGGAGGGTGGGTAATCAGGTAAAGGGGAGCTATGGGAGGAAAAAAAAGAGGAACATCTGTAATAAACTGAAAAATAAAGATTCATTTAAAAAAATAGTCAGCTTGTTTGATGGTTGTGAGAATTAGAGAGAAACTGTAAGTGCCTAGCCCTGGCCAGGGGAGAGATGGTACCTAAACCAGACCATTTCCTTTTTCTCAGCTCCCTATTTCCTAGGGTTTTAGCTGCACTTTGGAACATGATACTCATCAATAATTCAGAGATACAAAATATGTATATATAATTTTCACCAACATTTATAAAATACCTATATACTGTTTCCCATGCAATTACGCAATATCTCTGAGAGATGGAGTCCTGAATAAGCATGCAAGAAAATAAAGGAAATAATACAAGAGAAACAAGAACACGTAAAAACAACATCAGCTTAGGTGGTCAGTGACCACCCAGCTGTGTTTCTAAATTGTAAAGGCTCCATATATTTCGAGAATGTGAGGAACACTATCCAATATTAAAATAATAATTAACCCAGAGTGTATTCTGCTGTCAAGATAACCTAGCCACACTTTGTTTTTAAGTTGGAATAGAGAAAATAATTCAAAACAATCAGTAGGAATATAGCAGAGCACTGGCTGTATCCCCTGGAGACCACCAAGAATTTTTCATTTCATGCACCATTTACAACTTCTTATAGTGAATTCCAGAACACCAGTACATACACTTAACAGAAAATGGAAACACTCTTTGTTATTTCCTTAAATTTTTGCCTCATGTCCATTATCTTGATTATACTCTCCCATTCCATCATAGGCATCCCTGGCAGCAAAATCTCAAGCTCATTTATTCTGAATGGGGGGAAATGTATATCAGGAGTACACCTACCTACATCATACTCTTTCAAGAGGATTTTCTAGGAAAAATGCATGAATTTGATAATTATGCTACCAATGGCACTTAATCTATATGGCTTAATATTTCAATAATGCTACAATTACACCTGTTCCCATTTTTTCTCCTGCCCTTTACATGGTGACTTTATTGCCCTCTGTTCTAGGAATATATATATATATATATATATATATATATATATATATAAAAGGTTAATATGTTAAGTGTCCCTCCGACCATACAACCAGTCGCTGTGATGTGTACTGACCACCAGAGGGACAACACTCAACCCAGAGCTGCCATGACACACACTGGCCATTTACAAAGAAATAGCACTGCAGACCTGTCACTGACAAAGCAACACTCAGCTTCCCCCAAGTGGGACACAGGCCCTACCACTACTCCAGAGCAACACCCCACCAAATTGTAGTTGATGCTGCTGAGACTCCAAAATGTGGCCCCAAGCCCAGCCTGGAAATGGTCACTGTAGGCACTGGGTAATGACATCATGTGGCAACACTTGGCTTCCTTTCCCTAGTGATTAGCCTCCTTAGAGTTTCTTCAGCCCAGGAACCCAACTTGCTTTATAGCCACATACAAATACTTTACACTTTAACCAAATGTCTGTGAAGCATTTTCCTGTGACTCCTCTCATTTGATATTCACAGAAGTCCTGGAGTAGATAGGAGACTCGGTGAAATCCTATTTTCTTTTCATTAGCCAAAAAATGGATATTTAGAAAGCTTAGAAATGTGACCCAACTGAAAAGTAAGAAATGGTGGACCTTGAAAACGACCTCAAGTTTTCTCACTGCACAGAATATAGTCAAATACTGCTGCAGTTAAATATTTTACCCTTTGTTCTCCCTGCATGATCTACAATAATAATCTGCTTCATGTTGATATTTACTGCTGTGCTGCTGACAATTACCTGAAAGAGAAGTTGGGGTGCTTCACTGGGCTGCAAAAAGTTTCACTAGATCAGAAAGCAGGTCTAATTAAGCAAGTTTATTCTATATCTATAAAAGACTAAATTGACTCACACATGTGCGATACATTTAAAGCTCTCGCTGGCGCTAAAGTTATTTCAATCTGTCATCGTCAATCATGAATTTGGTTGACACTTCTATTACAGAGAAAGGGCAAACGGCAATATTAAAATATTTCTTCTAATTAATTTCCTTTCAATGTGCACAAATTCGTGCACCAGGCCACTAATATTTAATAAAGTGGACAATCAATGACAAGTACAATAAAGATGAAAGGCGGGGAAGAGTAGGAATAAATAACTTCCACTAAGCTTATAACCTAGTCACCTTACTTAAACATAGCTCCCATAGATTGAGAAAATGCAAATTAACCCAAGTCTCTCTTGGCACATTTTCATTTGTTCATCTGACAAATGAATCCTGGTCAGATCCTAAGAAATTTCACTTGTGATATGTAAAAAATATGAGGAGGCCAAATTAGTTTAGTAAACTCCACAAGAGAAGGCAGAGAATGTGAACATTATTCATGCAAATGAAGGAAGGGAAGAGGCTGGTGGTTGGGGAGGGCTGGTGTTGGCCTGACTGAGAGCAGAGCGAATTTTTGTCTATGACCCTCAGTTGTCTCATCATAAAATATAGGAAGTCAGAACAATGGACTAGATACCTCTGAAGGACAGCCCCTCCTGTGCTCCCACACCTAGCACCATGCCTGACAGACAATAGAAGATGTTGAATCACTCTACACCTGAAAGTTAAATATCACCTGTGAAAGCTCTCTGTATCTCTGTTCACACCTATTCTCTGCATCTCTGTTCACACCTATTAAGTTCACTGTCATGATTTTTAAAAGCACTGCATGCAGTCAGTCAGTACTATTTTTAAAAAACCCATACTATTTCTATGTCACCACTGTCCACAATACAGTCACTTATATGCCACTTTCCTAATTTTTGTCATATTGAAGGACCACCTGGATTAAATTTTAAAAAATGTACTGGGAACCAACTCATCTATCTTTCTCAACCGCATCCTTTGCACAAACATCCACTAAGTGGGGTAGCTGCTCTGGTTTGGGATTTTAAAAATTAGCATGTGTTACAATAAGTAGAATATTGGCTGGTGAACATTTTAAGTGTGAATGGTGATGTGTAAACTTCAGGAAACTGAGCCCTATGGCTCACAAGCTGGTATAGTTAGGCTGCCGGGCAGTGGGAGTCACTAAATGAACAGTCCATGTGGCCTTGAAAAACACACCCCCTACTAAGAAATTGAAATTATCCAGGAAACTTGAGGGACGGACTAGAGCTGGCAGTACATGACTTGGTATGCCTACTGAGAACACATTTACTCTTATAACTGAAAATGCCGCCTTCTCTCTTTGACAAGGCTTTCCTTGTGGGAAGGTTCTTATGTCTATGCCACAGTGTCCAGTACAGGATCTTGAACATAGTTGAAAACTGGCATTTATTGACCGCACTTCTGTTAAAATTACACCTGGGCATCCTCTCCAAATAACATGCACTCCTGAAAGTATTCTACTCAGTTGGAAAGTAGGGAAAATAAAAGCAATAAATAGCCTTTATAGAAAGGCATTGGCATTCCTTCATATTAAAAGTATATTTTGTGAACGTGAAGCAATATAAAGCATTATAAGACATTATTTATGAACTCCTGATATCATGGATGCATAAATACTACTAAAAGAATGATGGGAACATTCATTTTATATACATATATATACATGGGGAGGGCTGGTGTTGGCCTGAGAACAGAGTGAATTTTTGTCTATGGACACTCCCCATATATATATACATATATATACACATATATACATATGTATATATTTGTAGACTAGTATAAGTACCCAACGATGATTTCATTACTATTATGCGTAGACTTTATTTAAAACAAACCTCACACAGTTACATGTAGGGAGTGGATTTCAACGTGGGGTGGCAGAGATTAACTTAGAGAGACAATAGAAAAAAAATTAGTTGGGGAATGTGCTTAAGCGCATGGTCAAGTCACTCAAACAATAAAACATCTCATACATTTTGTAAATTTCCTTGCCTAGAGATATATGGAGCTGTAACAGAGTTCAGAAAGCCCCTGACAGCTGTGCTGCCATTCAGACCTGAAAGATTCCATGTTATGATAAAAATTAATGTACTCTGACATCCTCTGGGACTCCCAAGGCCCTGGGAATAGCTAATGAAGAAATACAACCTTGCCAGAGAACAGCACACAGCGCTGGAGTTGAGGATTAATTCAGATGTAATAGCAGTGTGGCCCCGCTGTCATCAGCTGTAAAGCAACCAGACCCCAGGGTCAAAGGAAGCCAGCACTGATTGGTTAGAATTATTTCCTGGGTCAGGAGAGGTCAAATAAACAAAAAGCTTTACAAAATAATTGAGCCCAAGTTGGATTCCATCTGTTACTTTGTGCTAATGCTCTCTTCTTAAACCAAATAGGGGTCACTCAACATCTTGGTCTCTTGTTGACTATGATCATAGACTTGAAAACTTTCTCTCGAGGACACGTGCTTCTCCAGTGATTAGAGGACCCCTGAGTATGCCCAGTGGACACTCCTTCAAGAGGAGCTCAGAAGGGGTCATGGTATTGAGCTCTAAAGGAACACTGATATCCAAAGAGATAGTTCACTGTCCCTATCTACCTTCCAACCCCTTTCACTCCTAAGTATCATGATGTCTTCCAAGAGGGCAAATGAGAATAATGTTCACAGCAGAATTATTTATAGTAGCCAAAAAGTGGTAATAAACTAAAAGTCCATCAATTGATGAATGTATAAACAAAATGTGATCTATACATAGGATGGAATATTATTCAGCCATAAAAAAAACAATGAAGCACTGCCACACTACAACATGGATAACCTTGAAAACAGGGTTAAATGAAAGAAGCCAAACACAGCCTGGTTAGGTATCTCAGTGGTTAGAGTGTCATCCCAACACACCAAGTTGCCAGTTTATTCCTCAGTCAGGGCACATAGAAGAATCAACTAATGAATGCATAAATAAGTGGAATGAACAACAAAATTATTTCTCTCTGTGTGTGTGTCTCTCTCTCTCTCTCTACCCACCCCCCACATACACCTTCCTCTCTCCCTTAAATCAATCAATACGTTTTTTTAAAAAATGAAAGAAGCCAGAGAAAACTTATCATGTGATACCATTCATACGAAATGTCCAGAATAGGCTAATGAGAGGAGGCAAAAAATAGATTAGTGGTTGTCTAGGGTGGCGGGAGCGGGAGGAAGATAGGGAGTGACTGCTAAGGGTTTCTTCTTGGAGTAATGCAAATGTTCTGGAATTAGTGGTGATGGTTCTACAACTCTGTGACTACACTAAAAACCATTGAATTACGAACTTTAGAGTGATGAATTTACAACATATGAATTATAGCTCAATTTAGAAAAAAATCCCAGGGTTCTGAGATGCCTGGCCTAAAACCCTCAGAATGAGGGAAGTGGCCCCCAGGTTTCCCACATTTTCCCAAAGTTCTACAATTGACATGTACCATTTCTGTGGTCACAGAAATTGTGTAATATAATATTATTTATTCATAGTACCAAAATAAACAGGTTTAACTTTTGCCTTTAAAATCATAAAGCCATTTAAACCTTTTAAAACAAAATAAAATTAGGCAAATGTGATCCTATCAAAAAATGCCCCAAGAAGACATACACAATAGAAAAGGCAGGAATAGAAGCCCCAGTTGGCTGCCAGCCCTTGCAGGTGCTAAACAGCACACCCAGTCTTCCACCAGGATAGCAGAGAAGGGGCTTCAAAAATAATGGACCTGCTGAAAAACTCCAGTAAGTACAGATACCCTTCAAGGGAAGAGAAGGAAGGAGAAAAGATCTGTTTGGTCCAAGGCACCTGATGGTCAAACAGGGCTGAGGAGCCTGAAGTTAAAATCTATTTTGGTATCAGGGTCTTCGAGATCATAGCTACTTCTTGTCTAAGATCAATGTGAAGCCTTCCCTCTAATTAGGTGGCCAGTCCTGTCTTAAGAGCCAGAGCTACATTAGAGGAAGTTCCTGAAAAATCGCCAGAGTTACATGCTGAGCTGATGCTATTAAAATGCACCCAGTAGGAACGTAGGGCACCACCATCTAAGACAAAGAATGATCTAGAAAATGACAAATGAAAAGAGCTGAATGACAGCCAGTTCTTCGTGACTCCCAGTCCAGGGCTCAGCCCCATTTCCTCACCACTCAGTGCCATTGACCAACCCCATACTTCCTTACCAATGACAGAAAAGCTAAGATTTCTCTTTCAATATACCAGAAACTGGCTTCTCCTCCTGTGGCTGCAATGGCCTCAGATGATTTGAAAAGCAACTGAGAAAAGAACTTCAATGACGAATAAACAGAAATCTTGCATTTATAATAAACATTTCATTTTAATTAATAAATGCAAGTTGTATAAATCATATTTTATATCTTAATAGTATTGCCTAGTTTTTGAGGAAGGGATAAGAAAGAGTTAAATATAACTTTTATGGAGGGTGACTTGATTTCATAGATGATTAAAAGATATCCATATACTTTGTTTCAGAAACTCCTCTTATAGGAAATGACCCTAAGAAAATAGGAGATCCAAAAAAAAGTAAATATAGAACATGATCATAGTATAACAAAAACTTAGAACCTAGCAGCCAAAATTCAAGAGAAGTTAAACAATTTTATCTCTTTACAATGGATCCACAATAAAGTCCTTAAAGTTCAAATTAGAGAAGAATATTTTATAACATGAAAAAGTGCTCATGGCATACTCAATATAAAGAAAAAATATATATGCTTGGATATAAAAGAATATATGTAACATAACTACTTCATACTTAGTGTACTTATAATAAAAAAGAATGGCTATAATTTAAGTTTATAAAAAAACAGTAACAAGTGCTGACAAGGATGTAGAAAAACTGGGATCCCCGTGTACTGCTAGTGAGGATGTAAAATAGTGCAGCGGCTGTGAAAAAGAATGAAAGTTCCTCAAAATGTTAAACATAAAGTAACTATATAATCCAGCAAATGACTCCTAGACATATATGCAAAAGAAATGACTATATCTAGACAAAAACCTAGACATGAATGTTCATAGCAACGTCATTCATAATAGCCAAGATGTATAAACAGCCCAGATGTTCATCAACTGACGAGTGAACAGAGAATAACCAGGACTTGAGACCTGCTGGGTGGACTTGCCCAGTGCCCCACACAGCACCACGTGAACATCACCTGGGGTGCAAACACCCAGTGCACACCCAGAACACTCAAACCAACACGTAGGGGGTAGCAGCCAGACATCAGTGATTTATAAAATCCCCAGCTGATTCCACAACATGGACAAGTTGAGAAACACTGTCCCCAAGAGACAGTCTCTGGAGAGTCTGAAGAGCTGATGTGGGAGACTGAGGCACTGTTGTCGTTTTAGAAGGGAGTCATTCTGCTAAGATCTGTTTCCCAAAGATGTATCGTTTATGGACTTACCCATTCCTTGTACTTCTGAGCATTTCAGAAGCATTTTTCTTCTCTCTGGTTTTGGTTATAAATTATTGCATAATGTCAGCTCAAACATCTTTTTTATTCTGAGCTGGTGACTGAGCTCTAAGAGCAGGCTGGCCATAAAGGCAATCTGAAGAACGTCACTGCTAATTGAGAGGCTCTGTTTATATTTTCCTGAATGACAAGGTATGCAGGAGATTCTTACAAAATGAAGAAAAGAAAGGACTCATAGTATTAGAAACACAGTGCAGCGACAAGTAGTTCACCTAAATATATATTCTTCCTTGGGGATTTTCAGCAGACTGCCACAGTGTAATGCTGGTGATTTATTTCAAATGTATATTCAAGTTTTTAAGCTGACAAGAATTAGCTTCTCAACAATTTACTGGGGGAAAAAGATATTTCCCATGTTATTAAAATGTGATTTCAGTGTGGTTTAAGTACAAACTTCCCAACATGTCAATTATGTAAAAGTAGAACTCCAATGTGACAATGGGGGTGGTTAGATGGTACAAAGAGAAAAACCAAGCTGCATTCATGGGCCAAGTTGGGAAATATAATTCTGAACCACAGACATTGAAATACTTTCCCCAAGTCTTGCATAAACCAGGATTTCTCTGAGAATAACCAAATATTAACCCTAACATCATGGATTTGCAGCGCCAATGACTATGTAGGTGGTCTCCTTGAAGGTCAAAGAACAAGCTTGGCAGGGCCCAGAGGTGTCAGTTCCTCTCCAAGCCAAGCAATGCCAGGCCAGTATGTTCCCATGGCCATGCCACAGCAAGGTAATCCTGGATCCTAGATGACAGATTCCTAGAAGACAATATTTCAGTTATTTTCCCAAAATAACTACTGTATATTGCATTACTTTAAAAATTATTTCCCAAGATCTATAAATATGTAACCTCCATTCTCCCCAAAGAGGTACCAATTCAAGAACTTTCAATGCCTGAGAACTGACACCCTAAAAGAAAGGTTTTGGTCACCAAATGGAACTAGTGTTTCTATTTTTGCCCTTTCTCCCATCCATCTATCCATCCATCCATTCATCCACCCATCCAACTAACCATCCACGCCCCTGCTTGAGTTTACTATAAGGCAATGAATGTAATAATTGTAAAGGACAATGCTAATGAAAATAACAATGATACAAGACAACATTTATTGGCTGTTTATTAGATATCAGGACCTATGTTTTAAGAATATTATGTGATTTAATCCTCTCAACCAAGCCACAGTGCTATCACTATCATCTCCCACTTTTATTGATGAAGAAACTGAGGCTCAGAGAGATGAAGGCAGTTGCCAAGGTCACCATTTTAGTAAGCTATGGAACAGAGATTCAAAGCTAAGACAAAGATGAATTAGCCAAGGTTTCTGCATCTCTGGGGCTCAGTCTAACAAAGAAAAATCGATGTAGGCAAAAGCACCCCCAAGTATTCCAAGCACGATGATTGGGTATGTGTTTGATGCTTCTAAGAGTGACTTGCCAATTCAACCACTGTGTAGAAGTAAAAGAAGGAAACAAGGCAGGTTCTATAGAGGTTGTGAATAGGTGGTCAGAGGTTAGAGGGAGGTGGCATAAGTCAGATTGGGAAGCCCAGAGTCAGGATGCAAAACTTGTAAGTAGCTCTATGTGGGGCAGATTTTGGAGGTACAGGTTTGGGCAGACATGGCTATAATGAAGGTGGATAAGGGGCCATATCCCAGAGGCCTTGGTGGTCCACACCTGCAGTACAGCCTTTGCAAGACTTCACTAAAGGGTTTTTCCACAGGACAGTGTCAGGCAGCAGAGCAATCACTCTGGCAGTGCAGATGTGTACATAGCAAAATGACCCTCTGGTCTTCTCCTGTCTACCTGATCAGCATCATTATGAAGACAAGTAGGAACTAAGGGGAAATAAACACTGACATGTGGACTAAATGTATAAATATGACTGTAAACAAGAGTAAATAGCTGCCATTTCTGCTTAAACTGACTCCATGGAGAGAGACCATCTAGATACCTGGTGGAAAACAGGCTGAGTACCTTAATTGAAGGGATGAGCCTCTCCTCTATTGGTTGGTTTAACCTCTTTTGCAGAAAAACAATTTCTTCTTGGTGATAGAAAATTGGCTGGAAGAAGCATCTCCTTCGACCTTGAAGTGACCTTAATAATTGTCCCAGTAGGCAGGAGTTGCCATCCATCCTATTAATGGGATAAATCTCCTTCCAAGGCAAAGTATCCTACACGATGCACTTACCAAATGAGACAGATCTTTCTGATTCTCCAAAATGCTGTCTAATGAGAGAGCAGACTTCAGCTCAGTTCTAGCCTCACCACCAACTCGCTAGAATAACTTTGGTCATGGTCTTTAAACCTCTTTAAGCCCCGATTTCTTGATCTGTGAGATGTGGTACATCATTGTATTAGGCTGAACCATAAGACACTACCACTCTTCAAGCCTTTTGTTCTACCCTCTTGAGTTTTTATGAGGATAAAATGGGATGGCATATAAGTGCTTAACTATGCATGATGTATAATAAATAGGTGATAAATTTTAATCATCATCATCAACATCATCATCATATGGTTCCAAGGACTATAGTGTCCTCATTATAAATAAACAATACTTATTTGTGGTAGTTGACCTGCTTATACCAAACTCATCACAGAACACTGTTCTACTCAAACTCATCTTTTTGATCAGCCTCTAAGTGTCAGCACTTTCTGCAGAGAATTAAAATTAACCATGCACACAAAAATAGCTATATGTACTTATTTATCTTGACCAGATCTAACATAAACCATTTTCTAAGAAAAATAACACTTATTTCTCATAGTGAGAAAGGATGCTATTAAAATGAGTTACATTTCAAGGGACAGTGAGTCCTAATCCAAAGATTAACAGACCACAATCACTAGATCAAATAAAATATCCAACTCACTTCCTGCTTTTAAATAAAATTTTATTAGAACGCAGCCATGTCTACTCATTTACACTTTAACAGAGGCTACTTTTGCACTAAGATGGTCTCATCAACACTCAAAATGCACTCAATACTGACTGAATGGCTGCTACAGACCATCTGGCTCACAAAGACAAAATATTTATATAAATATTTAAATAAATATTTGATTCTTTTTGAAAAACTTTGCTGGCTTGTGCTATAGACAAGTGCTTTAAGAGATCTTCAATACCAGCAATAAAATTAATATTCTAAGCTAAATCTGATGACATAATACCAGCACTGGTGGGTTGACGAATGTGGGAATGAAGTGGCAATCATGGAGTAATTGTATTTACCCTTCAAAGCTGGGTTTCTATTCTTCCTGGAAGGGACATTTTTGTGTGTCTTCAATTAACATACATCACTTTGATTTTATGAAACATGATAGTGATGGCTGACCCTAGAATTCTGTTGGGAAATCAAAACTGTTTATTTTACTAACATGGTTGTGGTTAATTCAAACACATTTTCATGTATTCCTTAGCAGTGATGACTTTTAATGATGGCAAAAGGCTTACGGAAAATTTTTTCTGACAAATTAAATTGCTAAGAGGCCCTTAATTAAATTAGCTTAATAATGTTTTCTTCTCTACCAAGAATATATTTTTTAATATGGCCATCATTAAAAGTTATGAAAATGTCCTTAAGTTTCATTACTACTACAGGAGAGAGATAAGGCACAGAAGTGAGATGGCAAATGTTTAAACCCCATGTCTAGACTATTATTGGTACTACTGAAAGCCCTGGATAAATAATGAGAAAAAGGGAAACATTTAAAACTAAACAGAGGGGAGAAGAAGGCATGTAAAGTACTTTGGTATACCAGAGTACTCAGCAAGTTCATTATTTTGAATATATCCCATGGTACTTCACGTATTCAAAGCAGGTTGCTCTTTTTTTTTCATGAAGATGAATTTAATATATCTTGGTATTTATACATGGTAGGTATAATAATTAGAGCACAAATATAGGAAAAAGAACATAGAAATACATTTTCTATATTACACTAGAATTAAAGTTAGTATCTGTGGTAAATAATATCTGGGATATGCCTTAACTGGGTTGGCTCAGTGGGATAGAGCGTCAGCCTGCAGATTGAAGGGCCCAGGTTTGATTCTGGTCAGGGGCATATACCTTGGTCGGGGCACATCCCCAGTTAGGAGGTAAACAGGAGGAAGCTGATTGATGTTCCTCTCTCATTGATGTTTCTATCTCTCTATCCCTCTCCCTTCCTTTCTGTAAAAAAAAATCAATAAAATATATTTTAAATTAATTAATTAATTAAATCTGGGTTAGATTATCATATATTAAGATGTATATGGTTAATCCCAGAGCAACTACTAAGAAAATAACAAATAAAACAGTAAAAATAGCATTAAATATTAAAATTTTGACCTAG
The DNA here is from genome assembly GCA_011751065.1 of Lasiurus cinereus. NCBI lineage: Eukaryota > Metazoa > Chordata > Mammalia > Chiroptera > Vespertilionidae > Lasiurus > Lasiurus cinereus. Next base: position 19,453,942 of record JAAGEH010000452.1, on the reverse strand, counting down.
AAAAATATTTACTTAATATAAAAGCAGGTATTATCAGAAGAAAAAAGGTATTAGAAAGACATGAGACATAAGAAAAAGAAAATTTGCAAACATAAACCCAACTATAAAAATTTAAATAACAACATTAAAATCAAATGAATTCAAAATTCAATCAAAAGGCAGAGATTTTCCACCTTGATCACTTCTGGACATGCCCAAGTATATGCCATGTATAGGAGACACATTCTCTACATTTAATTGTACATTTAGGTTTAAAGTATCAGATTGTAAAAATATATATCATTCAAATAGCAACCATTTAAAGTAGGTTGCTCTTAAGGCAACTCTGGAAAAGATACTTAAAGCCAGATGTGACACTGGTAAAGAAAACAGAGTCTAGCTATTTACTCTGAAAGAAAACTGAAATATCCCCCAAGTCCATAGCTTTACTAACAATAAAGAGGGGGAATACTCAGTAATGAGTGCTCTGTGGTTCTCAGTAGAATTTCACAATAGTAACAACCTTTTCTGCTTGATCTTGTCATACTTATTTGCTGTGGGCAAAGTGAACTGAATTCCTCTCTTTTCTTGATGGCCAGGAATTCCAAAGCTCATTCTTAGGCCCAATTTTTAATGAATGTGAAAGGCCTTATGTGATAGACTCTCTTCCTCTCTAATCACATCTTACAAGTCTATTTTTATTCCCCTTTCCTATTTGAGTCAATTCCTTGTTTCTATTTTATCTATATGTGTTATTTAAAATTTTAGGAATTTTTCAGCTGGCATGGCTCAGTGGTTGAGCATTGACCTATGAACCAGGAGGTCACAATTTGATTCCCGGTCACACAGTTTGATGCCTGGGTTGTGGCCTCAATCCTCTGTATGGGGCACACAGGAGGCAGTGGATCAATGATTCACTTCCATCATTCATATTTCTATCTCCCTTTGCCTTCCTCTTTGAAATCAAGAAAAATATATTTTAAAAAATTAGATGATAAACAAATATATTTTAAAAAATCAAGATGATAAAAGAATACATGCTAGTAACAGTCAATGGCACAGGGCACTGAGCTATATCTCGTTATTTCATACATTATGGCTATTCTCCTCAACAACCCTAACAGGTATATGTGAACTTCTAGTTTGCATAGATCTGGCAAGTGAGGCCCAGAGATGGTAAGAATTTTCCCAAGGACATATAGCTAGTAAGAGATAGATCTGGGATTTAAATCCAAGTTCACTTGATCCCAAAACCCTGTATTTCTCCCACTACAGCAGTGGATGTCACACTGTGGCCCCTGGCAAATTCATCCCATTACCTGTTTTGATAAATAAAGTTTTACTGAAACACAGTTATATTCATCCATTTAAATATTATCTATGTAGTTTTTATGCTACAAGCAAGAGCTAACTGCAACAGAGATCTTATGGCAATGAAAAATCTAAAGTATTTATTCTCTAGCCCTTTATACAAAAGTTTGCTTACCCCTGTGCTATACTGCATTGCTTAAAGTTAATATTTCTGTTTATTAAGGAATCACAGTATATTTTAGAAAGAGTTCTAAAAAATTATATAAAAACAAATGATGCTGAGTTAATTTTCAAAAGATTAAAAATTTACTTGTGAGGGAAGCATTCTTTCCTGATGTTTCTAAATATATTAAATATTTCACAATATAATTATTAATAACTTAAGATGGAAAACGGTATGGCAAAAACTAACTTATGGACTTTTAAATTTTGTCCTTAAAATGTCATAATTAAGATCTAGATTTAGAAAATTCATTACAGCTAAAACCTGACTCTTTGTTTTTATTTATTTTAGTTTTCATGCAGTGTAGAAAAGCAAAGCAATATGATCCTCTGTTGGGCAAACCAGAAATGGATTTCTCATGTTGAGCAAAGAGTAATGCAGATATGTTGGCTAAAACATTATTCTTGAAGTTGATCTGGGGAGAGAAAGAAAGATTAAGCCATAATTTATACAATGGTCTTTGGGGTAATTTATCCCTCAAAATTTGGAATTTATTTATGATTTATAGCCCACCCACTTCCATAGAAGAATTTGAGACAGCAAAATTTGGAATTGGAATCCAAGAATATTATATCTGGGATTAGTACATGTAAGTTATAAAAGTAACTTAGTAAAAGTGAAAATAAATAACTGTGTTAAAGATTTTTCTCCTTCATATGTTTAAAAAATAAAGATGGGGTAGAAAACTTTTAATCTTTTCTTTTAAACATTACTATCCTATATTTTTTTCTTTAAAATTAAGGAAGCCTACCAAAACCGATTTGGCTCAGTGGGTAGAGCGTCGGCCTGCAGACGGAAAGGTCCCAGGTTCGATTCCAGTCAAGGGACTGTATCTTGGTTGCGGGCACATCACATCCCCAATGGGAGGTGTGCAGCTGATCGATGTCTCTCTCTCATCGATGCTCTCTATCCCTCTCCCTTCCTCTCTGTAAAAAAAAAAAAAATCAATAAAATATATTTTTTTAAAAAAGCTTAAAAAAAATTAAGGAAGCCTAATTTCTTTAAATTGTACTGGAGATAGAAAGTTAAGAAGAGAAAATAGAAATCCATGATCAATAATGAAGTTCTAGAAACCTTCAGAAATTGCATGTATTATGTTTATATGAACTTACTATCAATTTCAGTTAATTTCCATCATGAATCAAAGCCCTTGGTCAGAATTAATAGAGCTGATTGGTAACTGGGTTGCAAGCAATTGGATTTGCTATACATTACATGCAACCACCAACTTTTAAAATTTTAGGATTGGAGCCATGGTATTCATTATTTTGGGAATATATGAAACTCAAACTATAAAACATTGAAAAAGAAAATATTTATGGAGTTCCCAAGTCTTGGAGCTTTGAGCTCTTCCAGACGCTTATTCAAAATGGGTGCTACTCAGTAAAATAAGCATAGGACTAGGGGTGAAAATGTGCAAAATCGCCACAAACAACATGTTACTATTCCAGAGCCCATCACAGAAAATCCCAACGTGTGGTCCGAATGATCTGTAAGGGTCCCAGTCCTCATGCTCTGATGGATGCCTCTGCTGCCAAGCAGTGTGGAGTCTGGCTGTACTCCAGGATTGCAGTTGAAACAAAAATATCCCTCAAAACTCAGTTTGGTTGGGATTTACCACAGGCTTTGGTTTGGAACTTTCCAGTAATGCCCAAAATAATTCGACCTGAGACACACTGGCTGACCACCACCATCACTAACTCCTGGGAGAAATGTCTGGAAGCAGGCTGAGGCTTCCTGGGATGACCACCCAGAAGTGAGTGAACAACACAATAAGTGAATGAAAATGGGGTGGGCAGAGCAGGAGAGAGTGGGCAGAGAAAGGGGCTGGTCAGAGTGTGCTGAGCCTTGAGAAAAATGGCTTTAGCAACCAGGTATATGTGCCCTCTTGATGGAAGACTTCACCACCATCTATGAGCTATGCTTCCCAGAAAATTAAACAGGAATTTGTTGAAGCCTCTTAGCTACCATATCACATGAAACATAGATGACACTAGAACATGCTAAATGACACCCTAGGTATACAGTCACTAATGTACAGACTACAGAAAACTCTAGAGGACAACCTGGGTCCCTCAACAAATAGGCTAGGGCAGAAGTTGTGAGTATCTATAATACAGTTTATTTTTTATTTAGTATTTATTATTATATTATTTTCCATATGCACACCTATAAAAATACTTTGGCCCCAACCCTGTATGTTGCATTAATTTCTTTAAGAAAAATTATTGAGGGAAAAACTATTTATTAAAAGGCATTGACCTTGTCTTGTCCAGCAGGTGTGGCTCAGTGATTGAGCATCAACCTATGAACCAGGAGGTCATGGTGTGCTTCCCAGTCAGGGACATGCCTGGGTTGCTGGCTTGATCCCCAGAAGGGGCATGCAGGAGGCAGCCAGTAGAAAATGAAACATCTCATTGATATTTCTCTCTATCCATTTCCCTTTCTCTCTGAAATCAATAAAATATATTTTTTAAAATACATTGACCTTATTATTCGAATCCTGACTTAAACAAGCTGAAAGAGGAAGAGAGAATAGAACTGTTTATTGTTTTAAATGGTTTAAGACTACTAAGTTTCAAAGTAACATATTACTCAGCAATACATACCAATACAGAAATCCATCCTGAAAACTATGACTGGAGTCTGAGAATTTAACAAAAACAGGAGACTCCCTGAGTTCAGACTTGGATTCAAATTTTGGAATCTACCACTTGCTAACTGGGGAAAACCATTTAGACTTTCTCTGAAAAGCTGACACCTTCAAGTTGTAAAATAGAGATAAAAATGACTAATGCCCAGGGTTACTGTAAGAATTTAAAGACAAATGTGATTAGCACACTGCCTTTCACAATAAATGAAAAGTTGATGAGAAGCTGTGATTTTGCATAATCACTTTGGCAGTGCTCATTTTGAAATGGCCTCACTCCTACCCCCAACACAGAAGATTTGCCAGAACAGGCCAGTCCTCATCTCCTCCTAGGAAAAAGCAGATGGAGGGTGGCTCCAGAGTACAGTGAGCCAAGTCTTGTACCATGGTCTCCACTGTGCATCAGTTTCTACCTTTTTCAGTCTCAGGGCCTCAGTCTACACAAGATGCTGCCTATTGCAGTGCTGGAGACAGACACTCTTGAGCTGGAGTGTGAACCCAGGGAAGATACGCAGGAAAAGGGAGCCTGAAATACTTCTGGGTGCGTATAGACAGGCCTGAAAATGGGATATGTTATTAGGGGCATCCACATGGAATTTAAATGTAATGGTGTTTCCTCTCCTCAGTCTCCCAACACAGAAAGAGGCTGGCTCTGAACTGGCAGTCTTACTTTGATTTGTCATTATACTTTACACACATGGAAATTTTAATGTCTAAAGATGGGAGGTGATTATAAGAATAGAACTACACATGTCTTTTTGGCAGCCCAGTCACCAGCACTTAAGTTCACTTCTGACAGTTCTCAGAATCTAAAGACCTGTAAGCGCTGAACTGCTGACTGCCTATCCAGGAGAGATTTCACTGGCAGGATTTCAAACGTTGAAATCACTCGCTTTTTTTTATACATATTTTCCCCACCACAATATTTCTCTAAAACATGTAAAACACTGTCCTCTAGAGAGACATCAAAAAAGAGGTTTGTGGTACAGAGTTTGCTAAAAGGAAAATCACCCTTGTTTCTGAACCCAGAAGTATACAAATTCAAAGTCATTTGCTAAAATCTAAGATTAGGGCAAAATGGGTGATAGCTTTCTCCAAGAAGTTGGGGCTTGGTGATTACAAAAAGCAGTTGAATGTGATGATTTTTGAACTACTTAATGATTAAAAACTAATGGTCCTGTTAAGACTTGGAACACAGTGCTATTATGCAACAGTTGGCTCTCTCCAGCAGAACCGCCTGCTCACAATGCAGTCCGACACAGAATGGGAGGACGTGAGGAAAAGCAGTACATCTAAGCTCGTGCTGGAGCAGCATGGTGTCAGGAGTGGGCAAAAAAGTCAGAGCTTGATAAAAACCTTACATTTGCTGCCAACCTGCCAAGTGAGCCTGTGAAAGTCACTCACTTTCTCTGATCTCGGTTTCATCCCATGTAAAAGAAAGGACAGTTGAGCATGGAGGGGAAGCAGGAGTAAGGAACCCCATTGGATTGGAGCCCCTCTTCTTCCCAGCCAGCTACCTTCAAATAACTGACCTACCCTTGTGGTCTCCCATTCTGTATCTGTATAACAGAGATATCACACCTCACCTACCACATAGGGTTGCTTTGATAATTAAACCAGAAAATGTACGCAAAGGGTTCTTAATTTAAGGCCCCTAATAATCACTCATAAATGAGCTGCTGCTGCTATTGTGATTATTCTTATTATTATTTCCTTTCAAACAACCACAAAAAGCATTCGTTTGAGGAGTCAGTCATTTGCAACAAAACACTGCTTCCTTGACAACTGAGATTATGGCTTGCTTCAGCATAACTGGGCTTCCAATGGTCACCCATCTCTTCCCAAACCCGGGAAAAGTATGAGGTTTTTGGAGACACTTACTACATGGTTGTTAAGTGAATGAACACGTGGATAAATAAATGATAAAGGTGTGAGTGAGCAACTGTCTTAAAAGCTACTGCTGCCATGGTCAGTTAGGCTCAGTGATGAGAGCATTGGCCTGTGGACCAAAGGGTTCTGGGTTTCATTCCTGGTCAAGGGCACTAACTCCGTTGCAGGCTGGATCCCTGGCCCTGGTCAGGGGTGTGTGCAAGGCAGTCAATCAATGTGTTTCTCTCTCTCTCTCTCTCTCTCTCTCTCTCTCTATCTCTCTCTCTCTCTCTCTCTCTCTCTCATTCTCTTCTCCTCCACTCACTCTCTGTTTAAAAGAAAAAAATCAATATATCCTCTGGTGAGGATTTAAAAAAAAAGAACTACTGTTACACCCAAACTTGAGACTCCTTGAGAGCTCTGGCCAGGGCTAGCACTAACATTGCCTAACACTACAGAAAGCACACATGGTAGGGTTCACCCAGGCCTGCTGGCAAACTAGGGATGTTATCCAAGTTTCCTGTGAGTGTGCAGCCTGCACTTAGGGGACAGTGCAAGTCTCCTTGAGGACTCTAACTCAGTCCTTCCACCTCTAGGACTCAAGCCACTTGCCTGCTCCAGAAATGGATTCAGAGAACAGACTCCTTAACTGTCTAAAATTGCCGAGTGGGAAATTAAGGGAGACACGAGAAGAATTGGATACTGGACAGGACTGAGGGGTCAGATCTACATAGCGCCACATAAATATTTGGCTTAGGATACCTCCCCTTACACCCATCATCTGCTTCATGATCCTAACAGTCTAATGCAAAGACAGCTTGTCATGCATCAGAGTTCTCCAAATTCAGTCAGGAGAACTGGTACCACCTTTGGAACTATCTTATCCTTGGCACCTCTACTCACTTAATCCTCATGTTTAATAATTCAATCCACTGAAAGTTACTTCTTAATGAAACTCAAATCCCTATGTTATATAAGAAGCCAGTATTGCCTGCCCTAAAAATTATGAGAGAACCATAAAAATAAACACTTGGACACAAAATATTACCATTAAAAGGGAGCTAACAACCACTGCTTGCCTCAGCACTAGATCTGGGGCCTGCTCTCTTTCTGTGTGTGTCTGAAAGAGAGGTTAACATGCAATGGTATAGAAAAAAGTTGTCAGCCTCTAGCCAAGGCTTCCTCCTTCAGGCATTCTGAAGGACTAAAAAAGAATGAAAAAAAGAGTAAGTTTTTCATGATGGGAGCCCATGTTTTGGGAGCCACATTCGCACACCACCATAAAATCATGGCAGGTTTGAAAAACAGTGAAACCTCTTTCTCACGCTCTGATCCTCAGCTCCCTTGCCATACAGGATAGCTGAGGTGTCCTCTTCCCGAGTGCAATGAAAATGTTCTTTCCCTCGACTAGGAGACTACAAAAATGTCCATAAGCAGGATGCACCATATGATCATCTGGCTTTTATTAGCCATTTTTACTAGTGCTTTAATCATGTCTTTTCTTTTTATCTGGGAGGCTGTTAATTGATGGATGACACATGTCATAATGAGAGTCAAGAAAATATGGTGTACCTTAGCTGGGCCAATATAAATGAGCCTCCAGCTTGGACGCCAAGACAACACCACAGCCTTGCATTCTCCCAGTTATGTTCATCTGATAAAGACATTATAATAGTAAGATATTGTGATCTATAACCCTCCACTAGAACACTCACACTTTCTTGGCCTTAAACGCTTGAGCAAAATGCTGCACGCTACGGAGCAGAGCGAGGTCCAGGGTCATTGCTTCTACCTTGGCTTTATGCTGGAATGAGAGAAAATAAAAAGAAATGATAAATAACAGCAAGTTTAGTTCATGGTATCAAGTTACAGTAAATGTGTTATGGAACATGTCGGAATTCCCCTGTTTAATATTAGACGCCCAGAGAGAATATAAATCATCAAAATGAATGGAAGAACAGGGCTTTTATTGCCAAGTTTAGGGAGGATGTGAGGCCGGGCCTCTGCTGAAACTACAGGCTGGGGGTTATGCTGCTTCATGCAGTGCACAGGAGAGGCGCCTAAGGGTCTTCAGGCTCCCATATCGCCTCTCCATTTGCATCCTAAAAAAACTGGATAGGAACACCAGGACACAGCTGGCTGGGGCAAGAATTCAGCCCACAACATTTTAATCTCAAAAGCTGCCATGCAGGTTCTGGAGTTACTCCTCCAAGACTGTATCAAAAATTAAAGACAATATAGCCCTAGCTGGTTTGGTTCAGTGGATAGAGTGATAGCCCATGGACTGAAAGGTCCCAGGTTCTATTCTGGTCAAGGGCATGTACCTCATTTGCAGGCTCAATTCCCAGCCTGGTCAAGGCCCATGCCAAAGGCAACCAATGGATGTGTCTCCCATACATCCATGTTTCTCTCTCTCTCTGTTTCTTCCCCTCCCTTCCACTCAATGGAAATATATCCTCAGGTGAAAATGAACAACAAAAATTAAAGACAATCCTATGTAATAAAGAGAGAATATGCAAATTTACCATAATGTCATAACAAGATGGCTGCACCCACAGCAGAGGCCAAGTTCCCGCAATGAGCCTTAATGAGCAATCAGGAGGGACCTGTGGCTGTGTGTCACTGATCAGGGGCAGGGGACCTGAGGCTGTACTCCCCACCTGATGGGGGTTGACAGGGGGCCTCAGGCTGCGACCCCTGCCCCAGAGCTATGACAGAAGACCTCAGGCCATGCCCCCATCTGGTGGAGCTTGACGGGGGACCTCAGACCATGGCCCCATCTGGCAGGGCTTGATGGGAGACCTCAGGCTACATCCCCCAACCCAGCATCGGGCTGGGGGACCTCAGGCCGTGCCTCCTGTCCTGAGACCAGGGGGACCTGAGACCGCGCTCCACACCCACACAACAGGCTGTGGGATCTGAGACCATGCCCGCCCCTGCCCAACAGGGCTTGATGGGGGACTTGAGGCTGCACCCCTGGCCCAGTGGGGCCTGACAGGGGACCTCAGGCCATACCCCCTGGCCCAGGCTCAGGAACCTCAGGCTGCACCCCCTTGCTCCAGTGCCAGGCCAGGCAACTTGAGGCTGCGACCCCCACCTGGTGGGGCTTTATGGGGGTGGGGCTGGCTGGGGCTGGATTTCACATGATTTCGAGGCACATGTGGGTAGGTGGGTGGGGACTTGACTCTGACAGGAGGAGGATATTCATATACATTTTACTAATATTCTTTCATCTTTGACATTTCTATTATAGAGAAAGGGCAAACAGCAATATTAAAATATTTCCTCTAATTAATTCCCTTTTAATGTGCACAAATTTTATGCACTGGGTCACTAGTTTATTTATAACAAGTACAAAAGCAAGCAAAAGTCATTTATACAGAAGGATCATGACTGACTCAGATCTCTGGGGTTTAGTAACCAACAAAACTCTACAGACAGTCGGGGCATATGTGGATTATCATAATGATGCTCATAATGGCTACTGTCTATTCAGAGTCTCCCATGGGCTGGGCATTTACATGCACCATCTAGTTTCACCCTCACAACTGAGCAATGGGCTATATTTTCCCACTTTTCTTATAAGAGATCACAGAGGTAAGAAGTACAGGTAGCAAGCATTGACATCAAGCCAATCTGACACAAAAGCCCAACTTCCCTCTTGGAAAGGAGCAGGAGCAGTCAGACTTTGAAGCATCACATTCCACTGGACGGCTCCTGCACACTTCTGGAAAGATCAGGGTTGCCTCTCAGACTTGCCTTGTGTGAAAGGCACTCCCAATTTTTAGTTTGGCTGGACTTCAGGGTATGAGATTCAATACTATCAATTCTTAGACCTACCTCTTCCAAAGATAGGATGCCAAGCCACTTGCCTATTCAAGTAAAAGAGCCCCATAAAACAAATGGTTGATTTTGGAATTCTTGTCTAGATGGTGAGACTACCTCCAACCGAACTGTCCTATTCAGGACGGATATGGGCTGTGCTGGCATGCTCGGTGGATATGGGGCAGTTAATCTTGGCTGCCAAGGTCCTGGGCTCTCACCCAGCTCCCAAGCTTTGAATAACAAACATCAGGCAAAGACAGCTGAGAAGAGCCTGCCTTGAGGCCATGTTACATTTCTAAGACTCAGTTTCCTCATTTATAAAAGGTGACTATTAATGACCTACTCACAGAATTGTGAGTATAAGTATAAAGTACCTGCCATCCCGTCTGGAAGAGAGGAGGTATTTGGTAAATTTAACTACAGAGAGATAAAATACCTACTGTGCCCAATACTTTCTCTGGTGCCAGCCTGCAGTAAATGGTGGTTTGGGTGGACTGCTATCCAGCATGGTATTAAGGATATGCAAGGGTCTGCCCTAAGGACCATGGCAGATTAGTTGTCTGTTATATCCTGGAGGACCCAGGTCATGTCTAATCACAGAGCCCAGTTCTAGGGAAGGTGGGCAGAGTGATTCTATGACTTCCCCAAACCTAACAGCGTATCAGTGGCAAAAGCCTGGCCAATATAGATTTACATTCATGTGCAGATTTCAAAAGGAGGAGAAGTGTTTAACTTGGTCTAGTAAATGGGAAAAGTGAAAACACAGTATTTGTTAGAGTTTCCTAAGATCAGAGACATTCGAGCTGGAGGATCCACAGTGAGGCAAGTCTGTGCCCGTCAGTCTAAAGAGCAGGAAATTGCCAACAGGGGAAGTGAATGGACTTGAGTGAGACTGCCCCAGTGTAGACAGCTTGGACTTCCAGATGAGAATCAAAAGCCTGTACACTCTCTGTCTGAATAGCCAATATCTATCTGGTGGTTAAAATCAGAGTGTCAAGTCTGTCAAAGGCTAACTTATTCTCCTGGATATTCCTACGCCTGAAAATGTTCATTCACCTGATTTGACCTTCAGAGTTAGCAATAAAGTGTCCTTTCCCCTCATCCTGCTGGGGAAGGAGGGGTGGACACTACTCCTCTCAGCCAAATCCTTATAAAAACCCCAGGAGATATTATAAAAATGCATGTACATATTTCTGTATTAAGTAGGGAGAACATCCCAGATGGCAACCCCAAAGCAATTTTCCAAGGATAATGATGGCATGGCCAAGGGGGCCTTCACATGCTTCTGTGTATGTAACTTACAGTTGGCAAGTTGTCTGTTGGTCTTCCCCTTTCACTTTAAAATAATGCACAGAGCTGCCACTACTAATAAGAACAAAATCAGAATGTACACCTCCAGGGGGAACAAGGGGTCACAAGCCATCAAGCAGTTCAACAGACTAATCCACAGACTGTGGGTTACTAGGCTCCTGGGGACAGTGATTCAAGTCTGCACACTATTACTCAGGTAATTCTCCTGCCCTTGGTATCAGGTTTCTGTTTCTACTACTGACCCTGAGAAATGTAGTGAAACTGCGTGCGATATAGTGAATCCAGTGGGGGAACAAAAACAAAACACAGCTTTTAGAATGGGGGGAAAGGGTGTTTATGTGTATGTATATTGGGAGATTTGCTTTTCTAACTACCTAAGAACTTTATCAACTTTATAAAAGTGTTGATCAGGAGACATGCTCTAAATGAAAATGCAGGGGCCCATTTTTGAGGGATAACATGTGGACTGCGAGGTGAAGACAAGCGTTTCAATTTGCCAGTGTGAGCTTTTCTGCCATGTCTGGCCTTGAATCTGGGACTGACCACAATTCACTCTCATGGTTTAGCTCATGAACTTTTTGTTGCTGCTGTCAACTCTGTTTTGGAATTAATTATAGACTCTCAAAAAGTAGTATTTAAAGTGCCCACCTCCCAACATCCTCAATGGTGACATCTCAGCCGTGATTAGAACCACTACATTGACACTGGCAGAGTAGAATTAGACATCGGACACTACCAAGATTTCACCAGTTTTTAGATGCACTTAATTTCTTTATTTGTAATGCCTTTGTGTATAATTCTGTGACATCTGACCACACATATAAATTCATGTTACCTTCACCAGATTCGAGATACAGAAATGTTCCATCACCACAAAGGAACCAGTGACCTTTTTATTAAGAGGTGCTAAAATTAGCACATGCCATCCAGCCTTGTCTGGCCAGATCTGCTCTCTGGATTGGCCAAACAAATACACACAAAGTTCCAGCTTAAAATCCTTTTGCAACTCAGAAGGGCCAAGAAGATATGGTCTAGAATCGTCAGCTTGGTTCACACATAGTCCTTGTGTCAGTCGGACAGGATTCCATAAAGTACACCACACATACACACAACAAACTCTGTGTGTTAAAATACCAAGGATTATTACTTGCTCGTGTTCCATATCCATCCCAGGGTAGTGGGGCCATGTCCATCATGGGGCCATGTTCATCATGGGACCATGTTCATCGTGGTGCCATGTTCATC
>JAAGEH010000452.1:19341542-19441519 GCA_011751065.1 Lasiurus cinereus | reverse complement strand
GCTCAGGCAGATGAAGCCTCCACCTCTATAACATCAGCAACTTCCACAGTGGGGAAAGGAGTGTGGCAATTGCACAGGGTCCCCCATTGTTTCCACCCAGCAGTGACAGAGGCTGCTTCTGTTCACATTTCATTGGCAAAGCAACTCATGTAACTTCGCTGTTTGAGAAGGTACAACCCTCCAAGAGCCCAGAAAAAGGCATATGATGGGGATGTATAATGGAGAATGGTAAAGACTTGGCCCTGTCTACCTCTCCAGGCTTTTTTCAGGTCTCTGACTACTTCACACTTTCATTAGTTATAGAAAACTTTTAAAAGGCTGAAAAAATATGAACAAAATAAATGCATATACAATGTCTCCACCTTAAAATAAACTGTTATCCTTCCATGTGTCGGTCTCTCCTTCCTCTCCTATCTATCTGTGTATCTATCCCACCATTCACTTAGCTTTAACAGAAAAAACTTCATACTAAGAAGTTTGAATCTTAAAATGGTATAAATGCCTCTCTCAACCCTTCCTTAAATCCTTACTCTTTTTTTTTCTAGTCACACCAGTATACCAGCTTATCATCTCAGGCAAAACAAGAATGTAAATTTATTTTAAATTATGTATACAGATGCTAATACCCATCATTTTAAAACAGAATGGCACAAGTGGCATCTCACACATTAAATATCAGGCAACTTCTAAGTAGCTGAGATGCCCAACTATTCCTGATACTCTAGGCTTAACCAGAAAGACTAAGTACTTAAGCAATCCACACACTCTTTTTCCATTTCCCTGGGACCCAGGGATACTCCTGGTGGCACTGTTCTATAGACCAAGTCTGCCTGGTCTATTCTTTGTAAACCTGTATGAGTGATTACAAAGTCTGTCTGAGCAGAATCCTTCGACTGCTTGCTGTTGTTATGCAACAGTGAACTCTCATGCCATATTATGACTATGAATTAGCCAAGTGTGACTCAGATGGGATATAGCCCGAAACCAAAGGAACCATATGGGGATTGTTTGGTATTTAAATGAAGAAATAGGAGGTGGTTGTCATCTGCAGCAGGGATGTCAGAGCTGGGCTGTGGCTCCAACTTAGGACCACGGCACAGGCAGGGAGACCTCAGGGACATGACCCCAATGTTCGGGGCTTTGGCTGCCTTACTTGAAAATGGGCATTTGTCTTTCGTGGTTAAGAGTAAAGATTAAACATGATGTATATTAAGGTATGGGGCACATAAATAAAAACTATTATCATTATTAGTTGGAAGGCCACTGCTAAAAAGGAATAACCATTGTTTTTCCATAATAAATGACATTAGTAATTGTTTCCTTTCTTTATTTCATAAATTAGTATCAGTAGCTCAGAGAAAGTCTGACTAGAAACTTTGGGGGAAGGAAGACAGGTCTCACCAGAGCAGAAGGAAGAAGGCTCAGAGAATCTCCCTAAGGCCACAGTTCCCCAAGTCCCATCTCTGTGAATGTTCCGGACTTAAAAGAGGTTTGTTACGCCATGGACTCAGGTGGGTCTGAACTCCAGTCTCAGTACTTACCAGATGGCCCGTTACTTCCCCATCTTGTGCATTCAGTTTTCTCTTCTGTGAAATGGAAATAATTATGGCACCTGCCATATCAGGAAATGAGGTAATATATATGTAAGTCACTTGGAGCAGTGCCTGATGCCTGATGAGTGGTCTGTAATTGCTACCAATGAACAGCATTACTGTGATTGTTTTGTTGTTGGTTTTACCACTATCATCACTGTAATCATCACCGTCATCACATGCATCAAATTGCTTCACTCCTCATAGTTAGGGCTGAGTGGGCATAACTGGTAACAATAGCCATCTCGGAATATTGGCCAGTAGTCCTTGCCCCACAGCGGCACTATGGGACCATTTATTAACCACTCAGTTCACAAAGAGAGAAACTGAAGTTCAGGAAGCTACTGCACCCCAGGAAACCCACCGGATCTAGAACTGCCTCATGCAGAGGCAGCATGCTATCCTGCTCCTGGTCAACAATAAGAGAGACAACATTTATAAGGATGAATTTATACATTCATTAATTCATTCATTCAGTAACACTCTCTCTATAGGTAAATGCATATTCCAAGAATTCTAATACACTCCTTTTTCTTTTTTGCCCCAACACTACAACATGTAAGACTAGCTCACATTCATAATGTGCTTACCAGCAACAAAAGAAAGGATGGAGAAACCCAGATGCGATGAATGAGCCTAGCCTTCAATACACCAAGAGTAGAGTCTCCTTCAGCCATATGCAAACACAGATGCAAGATGCTGTGTTTAGGGGAATTAACTAGTATATAATCTCACTTGAAAGCGCTGATCTATGCCAACTGGAGGAGTATCTACCCCTCTCTTACAATTACAAAAGAGTTCATTTCTGGGCTTCTCTTTAAAAAAAAAAAGAACTCATTTACATGCATTTATTATTATTTAAAGGTAAAAAGATAATGAATACCTATGACACAGTTTTAATAGAAAAAATTATGGTAAGAATTTTGAATTTTAAAATAGTACAAAATGCCTCTCTCAACCCTTCCTTAAATCCTTATTCTTTTTTTCTACTCACATCAGTACACCAGCTTAACATCTCAGGCAAAACAGGCATTTACTTTTTAGTTAAGAGTCATATGAAGTATTTTTTTAAAGTATATCAGTCCCCAATTTGAGAAAACAGAGGCTAAGCGCAGCCAGTAAGACAGAGATCCAGGCTTTCTATAACCAGATGGGACCATTCCAAAGCTTGCATCTCTGCTGAAATACCACCCTGTGCTGTATATATCCTTGTTGTCATATTCTTCAACATGTAACACCAAGAAGCTATAAAGAAATGAACGTCGCCTTTATATTCTTATTTGTGTCTATTTTATATCCTATTATTTTATACATTTGAAATTTATAAGAGAAGGCTATTGCTGAGAGAGAAAATGTAACGAAGGCAATAATCTACATTCAGAGCTTATTGCTAATGGCATCTTGCAAATTCCAATCCAATGGGCCTTAATTGCATTATGCTGATGTCTCTCAGCCTCCCACTTTACACACAGGCAGTCCTGATTTTATGTTCGGAAACCTTAAATAGGAGTTGTCACATTTACAACAGCTAGAGACATTGGCACTGAGCATATTGTTGACATGACATTATTCACTGAACGATGATACAGACCTAACTAAACTGGTTTAATAATTCATCAATATCCTATGTGGGACTTCATAACGCTCATCTCTCCAGTGTTATATAAGTAATGCTAATGGTGGCAGTGGAGGGCAGCATCCTCACTGGGAAATACAGGAGGAAATAAACACTGGCATCCACTTTCAGCTCCAGTACCTCCAGTGAAAGGACCCATACCAGCTTTGTGAGCAAGTCCGGGGGAAGTTTGCCCAGCCTCGGCCTAACCTGCACTGATAAATGCCCATTTTGTTAGAGCACTCAGGAAAAGGAGATGCTGAGAGTCTCTTACAGTTCTGCACGTGTGCACCAGTCTGTGCCACTGTGCCCTTAACAAGAAAAAGCTCTTAGAGAGGATGCCACATTTCAAAATAGTAAACAACACCAAAAAATGATCCTTGTCTAAGCCCTGGATTTTTCTTAGAGCCTTGACTTGACCTTTAGATCAATAATCAAGCACCAACCTGCATACCTGGGCCCCCACAAGTGCCCTCAACACTATCTTCCACCCTCCCAAAATACACAAATATCCATAATAAGGAAATCATGACAACTCTTTCTTCATTATACACAGGTCAAAATTTTTGCCTTGTGTTGCTGAAACTCAATTTATAAAATTAACAGTATCAATATCTATAGGTATTTCTGAGGCTCATTTGAGGAGAAACTGCACTGGATAATAGCTTCTTTAATTTGGTCTATGAGCTAGGTGCCACACAAAGCAAAACTATTACAAATGCTTAGGCAATAATTGGCAATATTTTGCACTCTGGATAAAAAATGCTTATCTTGCCAGAAACTAATAAAAGAGTGAAAATATTCTAAAACCTTCCAATCTCCCTCTATGCAATGTATTCACTTTGCAGCTTAAAAACAGTTTAAGGTGAGACTGCAAGAGCCACGGGAGTTTGGCAGCCAACATGATTGTGCATTTTGGCCTTACTATTGAAGAAAGAGCCCTTTTTTTCACAGCGAATTTTTCATTCTAATGTAAGTGATGATTTACGTTAACTATAGGTAAAGCATGGTTACATTTTGTTGAAGGATTGCAGGCAAGTAAAGAGTAGTACAATAAGTTGAAGCGTAAAAGCTTTCTCTGTCATAATATTTATTATAATGGCATATAAAATAGCTGAAATAAATAATAGATGACTAAAGGTAAATTCATATGATAAAGAATCCTTCAGCAGACACCATTACTTTGACTGCTCTAGTTTTATACACAGTTGAAGACTCTTAATAAACAGGCCCCTATATCTTATGTAAGTACTGGAAACATCAAAGATGTGCTTCAAAGACAGCATAATGGACATCAGCTAATTTACTGTATAATTATATTCTCAACAGGAATAGTCTATAGATTTTGAATATTTAATAGCTGTGTTCTTAATGAAACTTGTTAAGCAATGGAACACCCCATGCGAGGGAAGCCGCTGATAAAAGAAAAATCACAGTGCCCCTCTCCTAGATTCAGAAAGAATGTACAGCTCAAAACATAGAGACCTGGCGCCTATTGATTACTGGTGACAGGTCAATAGTGGTTAAATTGAATAGAAAGAGATAAATAAGATTTGTCTGCTCTGGCTTAGAGGATTCTGAATTCCACATGAAGGACTGGTGAAGCCTGAAAGACCCTCAGGTGGAGAGAGATATTTTCATTACAACCCTCAGAATGGAGAAACCAGCACACCACTAACCCAGTGCCAGCAGGGTCACTCAGAGGTTCCCAACTGGGGACATTCTGGCCCCAAGAGCACATCTGCCAAGGTCTGGAAACGTTTCTGGCCCCACAACTAGTTGGAGGAGTGTACTGACATCTAATGGATAAAGGCTAGGGATGCTACTAAACATCCCACAATGCACAGAGAGCCGCTACCACTGGCACCAGGGGTCCACAGTGCCAGGCTGCCTGTGTGAGCTGGTGAGAGGAACACTGATGGACCTAAAGAAGTTTTCAGCTACTTACATTTATCTTTAGTTGTAAAAATAAAACTTGCTCATTGGAAAAAAAAATAGAAATGATCCAGAAGTGTATAATGTACTGAGTAAAAACATCTCCCAAACCCCACTACCCCAAGAGAAACAGAGGGACAGCGTGATATACATCCTTCCAGAGTGTATTTTCTACACATGTAAAAACACTATGCAACAATGTTTGCCTACAAACATAACTGCAGAGCTCATATGTTATTTTACAACCTGTTTTTTCCTAATTTACTGTATAATTAAATTTATTTATATAGAATTCTACTCCTATTAGTTTCAACCTGTACAGTTAGCTTATTAAAGAAGTTTTTGATCATTTATTAAAATGTTTTCCCTTTTCAGGACTTAGCCTTCTACATCCTTCACTAGTTTTGAGAACTTTCACTTAAACTCTTAAAGCCTGAATTTCCAATTTCCTCATCTATAGAAGTAGAAATAATATAAACATGTCCTCTTGGGATTTCTGTGAGAATTCAATGGAATAATACCCATGGAAAGTATCTTAAACAGATATCCTGTGTTACTATTGTCCTTATTGTAATTAATACCATTTTATACACTGAGTGACCAGATTATTATGATCTCTGAATGCATAATAATCTGGCCACTCAGTGTACAGTTGCCAGGTTTTAGTTACCAAATGCAATGGTGTGATACTTATACTTTGTAATATATGGGTTTTTTCTAAAGAACAAATTTCTAGAAGTAGAATTGCTAAATCAAGAGATATCTACATTTTAAATTTTGATGGATTTTTGCTGGGTGTCCTCCAAAAGGGTTATAGCAATCTCCATTTCCAAGAACACTGCGGGAGACTATGAAAGAAAACGAAAACACCAATAATTCACATTGACATTTATGGTAAATTAAAACACACAGTTTTATATCTCTATCTCTAATACCTACCTGGTACACAGTGAGTAGCACGAAGTGGGTTTTAAGACAGGCTTTAATTTAGAAAATTAATGAATGAATATATAACATGCCACCAAATTTGCAAAAATTTCAAAATTAGATATGAAAGCAGGCTAGTGAAATTGGCAACAATTATCTATAAGTCATTTGGAAATCTAGGCATTTCTCTTAGTGCTTTCAACTGGCTGACTGAGTACCTGCCTCTCAGAAATGGTCACACTGTGTGATGATGGATATGAGCTCAGTATGCCAAGCATGCAGTAAACATGTAATATTACCATTACACTGGAGGCCTGACCACAAAGGCTATTTTTAATTTAAAAATCCAAAGAGATAGATCTTTCCAAGGTTCTGCAGAAGCAAGGCAGGATATTCAAAACATAAACTAGAAAATAATCTTGAAATGCTTCAGAAAGAAATCAGGTTTCCAGCCTTAAGTGGCATCTAACAAGCAGCCTCTTATAGGTTCCAACCAAAACACCCATAAAGGCAGAAAAAGATGAGAACTCAACTCAGTACACACTCAGAAAAGGAGTCAGAGTCAGGTTATTCCTAAATTCTGCACATCCTTTACATTAGCACAGGACCAAGCAAATTATACTGAAATGATATTACAGATGGATTTGAAACAATAGCAAGAATATTTTTTTATGGGGAGAGAGGGAAGGTCTCATTGACTCAGTAAATCATGTAAGGTTTGGGTTTGTTGGTTAAATGAAGGAGACATTTTGATAAGAAAAAATTTAAATATGTATAAAAATTTGAAGAATAACTACAGAAGGAAGAAAGTAAAAGAGATATGGAGGGGGAAGAGATGAGGGAGGGAGGGAGGGACGAAGGGAGGGAGGGAAGGAGGGAAATACTTAGCTTCCAAAGCAACTGCAGGAAAACAAAAATGGCACATGGCCTATGGAGTACATGCTTGGCATACTGAGCTCATATCCATCATCACACAGTGTGACCATTTCTGAGAGGCAGGTACTCAGTCATAAAGAAAATGGGTCAATCCAAAAATGTCTGAAAAGAACTAAAAATAATAATGAAAACTCTTGGTAGAGGGAAAACAAAATAAAACACACAAAAAATAGTACAAATATATCCATAATCACAAGAAATAGAAATGGACTTAAATTCACACATTTAAAGGCAAAAACCAACAAACTAGAATTTTAAAAATTACCCTATGTTATGTAAAAAGATACACTGTGGAGAGACATAACTAGCTTCTCTCAACCAAGTGCTTCCCTTTCCAGAGGATAGGATTGTGCTGAGAAGAGGCTGACCAGCTAGGAACTACATTTCCCAGCCTGCACTGAGGTGGGCATCAAGGTTTCCACCAATGGCTTTTGAGAGGAACAGTGTATAATTCTAGGTCTATTCTTCACATGAATTGGGTTCCCATATTCTTTCTCCTTGCATAAAATGAATTTAGATTATAACAAGATCCTTAGGAATAGTAGAGCCACTAGACAACAGAAGCTTAGAAACTTTTTTCACCAAAATAATAGCCACCTGTCAATCAGCTATAGCCCTGTGGATCTGTCATACATTGGAACCCATTTCATAAAACTGTTCTTTGTCCCTACATGAAAGGCAGATCTAGTACCTACAGAGCCTGAAGCTTGAGAGAAGAGCTGGAAGGTCAGGTCAGGGGGTGGTGGCTGCTCTGTGCTGCTTTTGCCAAGACAGCAGGAGAAAGAGATAAGCTCAGGGAAGAACATTCCAGTTCACACGCAGAAACAGATACTGGAATATTAGACAGCTGGAAAAGTCCAAACTGCATAAAATAAGCCTGGAAAAGTCTTTGAAAGACAAAAGTACATTAGGACTTATAAATTAATTCAAATAATTCAACCCAGAAGGATTGAATGGTAATACTTTCTTACCCAATCCTGTAATTACAGATAGCCTTAAATTATTGAGGGGAGAGAAAGCAAGAGAGTGAGAAAATGAGAGAGACAGTGAGAAAGTGTGTGTGTGTGTCCAACAGGAGCTGGGGAAAGTAAACTCCATGAGGAATGAAACAGAGCCCAACACTTTCACACAGATTCAGTGCAGTAATTGGATGCCACAAAGCATGCTGGTTTGGGCATCAACAAACAGCCATATTCATTCTGGCTTTCTCTGTGCTCTCCTCTCTTATAGCCAAATGGGGAAAACGAATCACATTGGATAATTCTGTTTAAAGCCAGCTACGTATACACTACATGTTTTTAGAACAGCATCGCAGATAGCAATAGAGTGGGAGGGCTGTGTGGGACACTGGCTTATAAGTGTCCATTAGACGCAACTTTGGGATGGCATGCATGTTAAGGCAGTTTGGCCCTCTTCCAGCCTCTTCAATATTTATATAGGCATCTTCCCTGCTCCCTTTGGCTTAATGACAGGGGAGCTTCTGGGGCTGGCAATGTGAGAGCGTGGCCCAGAGCGGAGGAAGGCCCCGGGCACTGGCACTTCTCCGAAAGGAGAGCCATGATGTTATCGGCTGCACTCTTTTCTGGGTCTGCAATGCACCCTCCCTCCAGCCAGAGGATTTGAGGATGTTCTGGCTGAGGGTCACCTTTCCAGTTGATCCAGCGTCGTTTTTTTCACATATATAGGACCTAAGACTTCTTTCCCTGTATAAATTTCAAAATCCTCTCCAAGAGGCAAAGACTCACTGCCAGTTACACATATTTGAGGACCTGCTCTCTGGCAGATAGCAGTCCGAGAAGGAATGCCTACGAACTTTGTCACATTTCACCCTACTGAGCTCTTCAAGGTCGACCTAATGACCTGTATTTTATAAAGAAAACAAAGGCTGAGAAGGCATGAAAAAATCTGCTCAAAACACATATAATTAATAGCTGGCAGAATTGGGATTCAGTTCTCCCTCCATCTAATGAGCCAATTCTCCTGATAAAATAGCACTACTGTCTCTGGGTCAGAACTGTCTTCCAGACACTGAAATTCCCCCGCGTCCAGGAGATCACTGTGGGGCCAAAAGTACACTCCCAGGAATGTTGTTCTGTCCATGAAGCCAAAGCCTCTTACATTTTTCTGTTTTATTTTCACCATTAAATTTTTAACTTGATAATGGCAAAACAGCTAACTTCAACCTCTCTGCTCTCCCCACTACTCTTTGGATTAATCAAGTTTAATAACTAAGTAATGTATCATTGGAATGACTTCCATATTTGTAGAAATAAGATATGAAGCTAAGCACCTGCTCATTCTGATTTAGCGGAACACACTTTTCTTTCCAAATGGTCTTCTAGGACTAGAGTCAGCAAACTTCTTCTCTAATGGGCCAGAGAGCATTTTAGATTTTGCAGGCCATTACCAGCTACTCAACTTTTGTAGCATGAAAGCAAAAGCTACCATAGATACTGTAAATAAGTGGGTATGGTTGCATTCCAATAAAACTTTATTTATAAAAACAGGTATTAGGGTGGATTACCTCCCAGCAGAGCACAGTTTGTGACTCCTGTTTTAGAACAAGAATAAAAAAATTTGGTGGTTTCCTGACGTATGATAGTCTTTAATATTATTCACAAATTCCAATGAATATAGGATAAAATAGAAGAATATCATGCCATGCCTTAAAGTAAGTCTTACTTTATCACACAGGCCATTTGATAAAGATACAGGTAACGCACTACATATAGACTCCCAAACAGTGTATAGAACTAAGGATGTACAATGAATTTAGCAGTGAGAATCTGCTAACATTGTTCTATGCAAAATGTTTCTTCTATTAAATAATCCAAATTTCAGGAGAATTGAACTTTGTAAGTATCAGCACTAAATGTTTTCTACAATTCCACACATCTGCTTGGACACAGAAATATTTTTATAAATCTTTAGAATTTTATAGATACTGGTCAAAAAATTAAAATAAAGATTTCTAGACATTTTACAAGTATGGTAATACTATAGGGAAAGAAGAATAGATTTTTTTTTCAATGAGAATCAAAGATAAACTACTAGATCTGCTGAAGATTCTTTTCAGAATCCTAAAAACTAGCAGCAAATCATAAGCCCACATCTTGACCACCAGGTATATGGGCATGATATTTCTATCCTGTTCATACGCATTTGTATTTCAAACAAAAACTAAACAACAGAAAAATAATGCTTTTAATGAAAAGAGCACCACACACTTTCTTCTTTATTGGAGAGTATTGCCAATACAGGCACAGAGGTTGGGTGGGAGAACCACTGAACAGGATAGGCTGAAGTACACACACACAAACTAAAGAATGAAACCGAGATTGCCCACAAAAGAAATTACTAATGAGCTATTTCTTCTACTTCCTGGAATTTTCCCTCATCCAAAGAAAAGCAGGAGCTTAAAGTGGATTAGCAGACCATTGCCATTCCATAAAGTAGCAGGAACTACAGACACATGATCACTCAGGGGAGTTGATGCCTCCTACTAAGAGAGAGCAAGGACAGCCCTCCAGCAGGTTTCTGCATCATGCTGCCATTGGGGATGGGTTTAAATCCCTCAGTCTTGCCAGAATTTAGTACCAAGCCTTGTTGAGAACCCCAGTCCCTTCCTGGCAGAATGCTTTCTGGGCCAGGAACCCATCAAACACCTGATTTACAGGGATATAAATAGTTCCAAGCAAATATAAACCATGGAAAACAAACAGAATCAAAACCACCAGCTGCTTCATGGCACTGGGATCCTCCACTGACAGTTTGAATTTCATGGGCTGAGTCAAGAACAGCAATCACGATGACAATGATAAAAGGTGATGTAGCCCCACCAGATAATCTTGGCCAGGTTCTCTACTAGGCACTTTGCATCAACACAGATTTAAGATATAGGTATTAGCATCTTCATGTTCTAAGTGAGAAAATGGAAATTAAGTATCTGGAGGTCACAGATCAGATAAAGATAGAATTTTGAACCCAAGCCCAAAAGGTCTCCCACTGCTTACCCATAGTACATATGAACTACTATTCCTGTGACCATTACTGTAAAAGGGAGAAGAAAGGTTGAGGCCCGCCAGAATCCTGGTAAGCAGAACTGGATAAAGACAAGAAAAATCAGGACAAGGCCAGCAAGACCCATGTGCAGGAAAAAGCATAGAAAATGCCCTGTTCCTCTCTCTCCCAAGATCCATAATCATATGCTACAGTGTTCCCTGCAAGTGCAGACATACATAGGGTAGTACATTAATCCTTCAAACACTAACAGATGCTGGCAGGGATTTAGACTGGAATGTATTTACAAAGTGACAAATTATGTTCTGTATTATAGAGAGAGAGAAAGAGCACCCACAAACGGGCTGATAAATGTCAGCTGCAGTCACAACAAACGGTTTATTTTTATTATGCTGTAACCACAAATGTGTTTTTTTTTCTTTTCTTTTTTTTTTCAGGGAGACCCAAAGATTTATTTGTTGCAGGGAAAAAACAAGATTATATATGACACAAAGTAATAACTGTAAGATCAGTGATATCCCGGGCATCCTGCCCTCCTGGAAAGCTGCATCCAGGCTGAGCTGTGCTACTAAAAATGCCACTTCTCCGAGGCACAGTAAATGGTTAATAAATCAGAACTGATACAATGCCTTGTAATTAGATATAGCCTTAGTTCACAGACTAAGCCAATTGATAGACAATATCCAATTCCCCCTTTAGTGGCTATCAGGAGGGTAGAGTAACTATTAAAATAAATTTAATGGCTGTGACAGGTAAGAAAATATACCAGAAGCTAAAATGTAATCAGTATATCCAAACCCAAAATAAAATTATAGTCTTTGCTGCAAACAGTCCCTGGAAATAAGGCTTATAGATGGATAGCGACATCAACAGGCCAGTAAAGGCAAGGTCACTAACTCCAAGGGAATGAATGTGTCAACCTTGAAAATAAGATTGAGAGGAAGGATTTGGCCTGGGGCCAAGAGAAAATGTAAGTATTTATGATTAAGAAATCATTCTGGAGAATTTTTTGTGTGCGTGCGTGCGGTCAGTCGGATGTTGGTGGTACTGACAGGCATTCCAGAATAAGCACCACAGAAGATGGCAGAGAGGCAGCCTGGAGGCCACACCCCTGGCTGCCCAGCCCTGCTTTACCCTTCACTCTGTATACGACCTTGGCCAGTTCCTGCCCACCCCTAGATCTCCACTGTCCCGGCTGTGAGCTAGATGGCATGTAGCGCCTGGTGCTGCCAAGCTCCCTTCCTGAATCCAATTCTTTGTTCCGAATAGGTTGAGAGACCACAAGTACCAGAGGGCCGGGAAAAGGCATAGTGGTGGCCAAGTACATCAGTAGGAAGAGGAACATTTTCTCCTCTGGGGCTCTCAGATACAGATCTGGTGAGATTATTGCAAATTAAAACTTCTCACATTTGTACTCTCTAAAACTAAGATTTGAGAAAGATATGAAATTGACAGAACTGTATAAACACATTGATATCTACAGATTACATAGAAGGGTGAAGAATTTCACACACACACACACACACACACAGGAATCCCAGTGACTACTTCATGAAAAGGCATTTATTTACTTTTTTTTTGTGATAATGGATAGAAAAGATTTTTGCGATGGGACATGGGTGGGGTGGCACTGCCATCAGAGCAGGCAGGAATTTTCTCTCCTACCCCTACTACCCCGTCCTTTATGAAAAGCGCTCGGTGACATTCCCTGGGGACCCAGGAACCAGATGCAATCCTGACCCCACCACTTTCTTTATGCATTGTGACCTCCTGGAACCTCACTTTTCCCATCTGTGAAACCACAACATTGAAAGCACCATGAGGCTGCGGAAGGATCGGATACGATGCTGTAGCCTGTGAGGCCGGCACCTGCGTGGAATATAGAAAAGTCCAAAGGAGATGTGTCTCGGTTTGGGGCTTAGTTTTAGTGTCCAGGGTGCTCCCTGGAAACACCGATGGCCCTTCCAGTTCTAAAAGGAATAACCACATTTCCTCCGAGCACCGTGACTATTTTTTTTTCTTTAGCACCGTTTTCCACGGTCTGCTCTCCCATTATTTCTAGAGGCGAGGGGGACAAGGCACCAGGCTTGGCACTAGGCATGCAGTGCGAAGAAGAGAAGTCCCTCACAAAAGCCAACCAGAAGAAGTTCCTAATGCTCAAGGCTGGAGCAACAACAACAACAACAAGAAGAAACAGCGATAGTACTGGATGACATGCCCCGGAATAAAAAATACCAACGAGCCCATGCCAATGTAAGTAAAATAACTGAACAAATAAATTAAAAGGGGGAAGACAGAGTTCTTCCTTCAAAAGAATTAAAATAAACGTTTTAGAAAGCGTTAGGGAAGTGCAAGCTCATCATCAGGCAGACCCTCCGTGCAAACGCTGCAGGCGGGGCGGCCGCTGGCTGCGGGAAGTCCCTGGAGGAGCGCTGAAGGAGAAACGCGCATGCCCGCATGCTCTTCAAGCATCTCCCCCCCAATATGTGTAAAGTTTGTGTGAAGAAAAAAATCAGTGATGCGACGCTAGAGAAACTCGGTGGGACATCATCTCCGCTGATCAAGGTTACTTGGCGATTAACATCGCCAGTGACAGGACACGGCCGCGTAATGGACGGCCGGACGCCGCCGCGCCTGGGAAGGACACACCGTTTCTGCCCTGTTCTTTCGCCCAAATGCGCTTACATTCAATCTAATCGTGAGGAAATCTCCCACACGCCGAGGCCCCGAGATCAGCAAGCGAGGGCCGGGGCGGAGTGAAGAGCTGCCGGGGAGGAAGGTGACCGGGAGGACACGCCGCCTGCCGAGGACGCGGGCCGGGCCGGGCCGGAAGGACGGAGGGACGGAGGGACGGAGGGACGGACAGCGGGGGAAGCTGGAGCCGGGTCGCACGGTTTACACCGTGTGCCAGGGTCAGTCTACTGGTTGCTTGTTTGTTTGTTTGTTTTAATATATTTTATTGATTTTTCACAGAGAGGAAGGGAGAGGGATGGAAAATCAGAAACATGGATGAGAGAGAGAGACATCGATCAGCCGCCTCCTGCACACCCCACAGGGGAGATGTGCCCGCCAGCAAGGTACATGCCCTTGACCGGAATCGAACCCGGGACCTTTCAGTCCGCAAGCCAACGCTCTATCCACTGAGCCACACCGGTCTCGGCTAGTCTACTGGTTTTTGATGGTTATTTTCCGTGAGGCGAACTATTAAAATCAGAGGAAGGTGAGTGAATTCTCTGTCCTATTTTTTTTTTTTGCAACTTCTCTGTGCGTCTAACATTAGAGTCCGCTTCTCGCGCCCACCTCAGGGCGCGCCAAACCCCACAGGAATGTACCTGCTCTGGTCGCCTGACGCGAAGCTTCACTCACACGTTAGTCACAGTCCGGAGATTCACCACCACTAGTAAAAGGGGACTGTTGGGACCGCGGCCTATAACAAAAGTCAGATGCAGGCTGTCTTTCTCTGCCTCCTGCCCGCCCACCCCCCCCCTCCGTCCCTCAAAATACCTCCGTGGACTTTTCCCTCAGCTTTTCACCGAGAGGAAGCGCTTCGGGCTTCTTTCTCTCCGGCCTTTCCGAGGCCCCAGCAGCACCGCCCCTGGGCTGCGGGCGTTTCCGTGGAAAACGGTACCTGGACACAGCACGGCGCTGCGGTCTAGGCGCCGGGGTCCGGGGAGCTTCTGCCCGGCCACAGCGAGCAGCGGCGCAGCTGCGAGGCCGGGCGCCGCCACGCGACAAGGACGTGGCCGCGGGAGACGGGCGTGGCCGCGCGAGATTTCCACGCGAGACTCAGAAGCGGGGCGATGTCCCCGCAGCTCGGGGCGCGATTTCAAACGTGTGCGTCGCTCCTTGCTGTCATTTCCCATTTAATATTTTCGGGCCACTGACCGCGAATAGCCACCAGGGAAAGGGAAACTGCGGGTAAAAAGGAACTGACATAGTTCAAACTAAAATGTTAATAACTAAAAAAAAAAAAAAAAAAAAAAAAAAAAAAAAACCAATGACTTTCCTTTTGAGTAAGTACATATCCGTACAACGTTTGGCACGAAAATCCCCTTTCTTTAATAATGTTGATGCTTGATAGGAGCATGTTGTTACATTTTGTTGGGTTTTTGTTAGTTTTTAATGTCGTTATTTAAAAAAATAATAATAAAGCATCAGCTTGCGGACTGAAAGGTCCGGGGTTCGATTCCGGTCGGGGACATGTACCTTGCTGGCGGGCACATCTCCACTGTGGGGCGCGCAGGGGGCGGCTGATCGATGTCTCTCTCTCATCGATGTTTCTGACTTTCTCTCTCTCTCTCTTCCTCTCTGTAAAAAATCAATAAAATATATTTAAAAATAATAATAATAATAATAATAATAATAACTTTGGCAAGCCTAAATTGGTGTTCTCATATTTTTATTTTCTTTTGGAAAAGTTTATTGAGTCCTGAAGTCCACAATACTAGTGATTGAATAATGAAGCGACAAAAGTTTGCAGCATGAGTACTGTGCCCTTCACAGAATACTATCAATATTCCAACCACAGAATTCAGCCTCTAGGCTGTTATAGTGTCAAACCCAAATGAAACTCATGGTCACCTCTTCCAGGAAGTCTTCCTGTATTGCCCCCGATGAGGTATGGCATCATGCTCCAGACTCCCACCGTTCCCTGAGGGAAGCAAGGATTGAAGAATCCAGCACAGAGTGTCTTTGCTTCATCGCATGTTTCTTATACCAAATCATGAGCTTCCATACACACCTCTATACTTCCTCACAGGTTTGTCTTACCCCCAGTGAAAATTCAAGTTATTTTTTTTAGTCATATGCATCTCTGTAGGTTTTGAGAAAGTTAAGGCTAGTTATATATATATATTTTTTTTTAAATCCTGATTCAATATTTAAGCTATGAAATGCTGAGAAACTCACAGTCTAACTCATGTTCAGCCTTTCTATCTTTCAGCAACAAGGTGGAATTAAAAGAAAGAAACAGAAAGTTGTTTCATTTATTTCCTAAGTATTAACTATTGATCCCTTATGTTTTCTAAGTGCTCTCCTTATAGCAATTTGGGGGCCCTAATGATTAGTGCTTTAATAAGGATTAAGCACAGCAAAAAACTTAACTTGTCCACCCTCCATTAAAGATTAGTCGGAGAGCTTTAAAGGTTTTTATGTGAACTGTTAAAACTTTTTGCTCAACACATCTTTAAAGTTGAGAAGAATATTGGGACAAATTGCCAGGCAAACCCAGCCCCCTCGCTCTCCGTTATCAGTGTAATTAAAGAGATACATACTCTTTCAGCAAATAATGCTCAACTCAATCCCTCAAAGAAACAAATCCCAGGTACGTGAATGACAAAGAGAGAAATGCCCCCGACCCCCACCTCTTTAGGTGAGAAAGCACAGACACACAAGTCAGGCCTGACCAAGTTCAAATCCCATTTCTGCTGATGGTGAAGTATGTGATGATGGATAATTAACCAAACTCCCAAGATGCAGTGAAATGATTATATACATCCAGCAAGAGTGCAGTGACCATTAAATTAGATAATGAGTATGAAGCATCTAGTACTGACCTGGATGGGGAGGTGATTAGTAATCATAGTTAATATTGATAATAATATTCATAACAACACCATTATTATATCTCTAATCCCAGAAAGCTGTGTTGAATATTGGGTAGGTGGGTGGGAAGAGATCAACCAAAGAACTTGTATGCATATATGCATAACACATGGGGGCAGGCTAGAAGGAGTCAATGGGGGGATAAGGGGACAAATGTAATACTTTCAACAATAAAGATTTGATTAAAAAATAATACGTGGAAATGTTTACTATAAATATGTAATCCATAAGTGTATTTGTCCCAGCCCATATTTGTGTTTTTTTCTGATTATACCCAATCCTATCTCCCAAATTAAGGTTATGGTAACATCACAAAGACATTGTTTCAGGGAAGATACAGATTGAAGGGACCAAGTCATCTTCTTAACATTGATTTAATCAGCCAAAATACAATCACTGATGGGAAGGGAGAGGCAGCCATACAGGGAGGGGCAAAAGGGCGCAGTGCAGGTTCCCTTGCTTTCCAGAGGTGTGCATGTGCATGTGTGCATGTGTGCGTGTGTGTGTGTGTGTCGGGAAAGAGGTATCTATGTCTTCACTAAGTAAGGTCTCAGCAGATTCCAGCACTCCTTATACCAGTGGCTTCCAGTCTGTCATTACAACACCACCCAGGGGTCCCAGAAGCACCCCATGTGCTTTCTGTCATCTGGAATATTGTCAGAAATCACCTTTGTGATAATTCAAACTAGGGACCCTCCAGGCGATCTGCATCAAGGGAAAGAAACAGGTTCTACGCCCAGCATCCTCTGACCTGCACCCCTCCCTCAACCTTCTGAAATCCATTCCTAGGTCTCATAATCAGGTTTCAGAAGAGAAACACAGAGCCATACGTAGGCAGGCTTCGTTTGGAAACTGGCCATCTAACCTAAGATCGGGCAAAGTGTCCAACCTGTACCACATGTTTTGCATGGCAACTTTTGGTCCTGCATGTTAGCACTTTTTAGCCCCACAGCCCTACCCCTACTTCTGCTTTGTTCAGAGCACTGGAGGTTAGGGTTAGGGTAGCAAGATTTACAATGGACTCGAGATGCACTTTCCTTCCTCCCTCTAAGCATTGCTCGGGAGCATAGATTCTCTCACATGTCCACAAATCAATAAGAAAAGCAAGCATTTCATAATGGGGCTTTGAATCCTCATGACTTAGATGGGTCTTTCTCTTAGTTTAAACAAAACTTTATTTGGAAACAAGAAACATAAGCCAACTTACAACATATATTACAAAAAAATAAATATGTATATTTACATATACATGGCTGTATATGTGTACATGTGTGTATACATATGTGTATGTATATACACATTTATGTACACAAACACACAAAGGAACAGTGACTGAATAGAGAAAAGTAGTTTCCTAACTGTTAAGCAGGATATTTGGCATAGGGGCGCTCATTATTTTGTTATTTACTTTTAAATGTATTTCACATATTCATATTCAAAAGTTGTTTTTTAAAGACAGGCCATATAGGAAAACATACAAACATGAAAAATAAAAAAACAATTTAAACCAGAAGAGGACATATCAATAATCATAAAAACATTTCAATAGTGTACATAATTTAAAAAAGAATATGCTTACACTGACTCAAAAAACAAAACAAAAAAATCCAAATATTTGTTAAAGATCTAACAATACATAATTCAGAAAGATTACAAAGAAAATGCAAAAAAAATGCAGTGGCTTGCTGAGTATTTTTAAGCACATAAAAATAATGGTCTTCAAAAATGGAAATGTTTTCTAGTTATAATTGCTGGTTTATGCAGCTTTTTAGTTCATCATCAAAATCAACATCAAAATTAAACTGTAGTCCTGAGGAGAGTACCAGGCTGCATAGCCATTAATGAAATAAAGGGCATAGTTACCTCTCAAAAGTCATTTGGCAAAGTCTATGAGTTTCAGTTAAACAGTCACCTACCTATGCATCTGTCATCACCCCCCCTTGCCCCCCGCCAAAAAAAAGAACCAGCCAAACAGTGTCTTATCCACTGCCAAGCAAAAAGAGATGAGTCCCTTTATTTCTGGTGGGGGCTGGGGGAGAGCCAGAGTGGGCACTAGCAAACATTTCCAAGCAGATGTTTACAAACAGAAGGTAAGGGATAAAAACCCCAGTACAATGCCGCATTGTCTTCCGTGCTTCACAGATGAACCCATTGGAACTCCTGCAAAAAGCCGTCCTGGAAAACATCCAAGAATTAAAAGGTGCAAACAAGCTGCCTAATACCCTTGCGTAGACTGAATTCTTATGAAGAAAATAAAGTTTATTGTCTGGAAAGAGAGAAAGCATGAAGAAAGCACTAAAGCAATGGAGGTGAACAATTAGACAGATGTTCACTTAAGGAAATGAAGAGAACAGAAGAAGTCATCAGCGAGGAGTTTTACGAGAATCCTGACAAGGCAGCGCCATGTCAAGGGCACGGGTAAAGTGAAAGCCAGGGGAGACGTGGCTGTGCAACTTTGAGCTGACTGACCTTGTGGAACCGCCTGCAGGTAATGTGGCTCTGAGCAAAGGCAAATGACAATGCTCCTCGTATCAAGTTCTTAAGTTCTTCTCAAACTCAAGCTGCAGGCTGCAATTCATGAAGACAAGGAACTACATTTCTTATTGTCAATGTGCCTCCCCCCACCCCCCAATAAAAGCAAAAAAATAATTAAAATGCCCAAGTCCTGGAATGTTGATAAATGGGTTCTCTCTCTTTCTAGACCTGCAATGACTAAAGCCCATGTGCTTACAGAGATACAGGGTTCGGTTGCTATTCCTACCCCAATTGCCTCCAGTGGGAGAAGGAAGGGCAGATTGATGACCATTTATTGAACATCTCATAGGGTCACCACTGCTGAGTGGTACATCCTCATAAGTGGATTCAGTGATCTGAGTCCTCTCTTCCCAGGGCCCCTCAGAGGCTCCTGGGAGACTCTGCACCCAGCTGCAGCATCTGCTCACACACTTATTTATGATCAGGGCATTAGACCTTGCCCTCAACTTCCCTGATTTTCTCTTAACCCTAATATTCTCATCTGGATGTATTGCCTCTTGTGATATAGTACATGGGTCCTACAACAGCATCCTCAATCATCTTGGCAAAAAGGCGTTGGAAGTTGGAGATAAGAGATGAAAGACAAGGATGGACAAAGGAATGGGAGTTGGTGGGCTGACAGGCTAGATGACTGATGGGCTGCCACAGATATAGAGATGAAGTGAAAACAAGCATGATTTTAATTATACCTCATACAAAAACCTTAGTCTTACTATTTTACAACAGGAGAAATAGAAATAAATTTTCCAATCCAGTTTCTAAGACTACTTTTCAATTAAGTGATAGAAATTTTTTTTCATTTTTAAAGAATAGGACAAACTAAAAGCTACTGTTATGATCCATCTCTTTTCTACCCTGCTATCCATCTCCTTTGTGAAGCAGACACTCAACTACCAACTAATCCAGAAAGATCTAGGTACTTTGCCTGGCACTGGGATGCAGAAGAAATTTAAGACTTGGGTATTTTTAAGGGGAATATATATTATGGGTACTGTGCCCTCTGCTCCAAAGATGTCCACATCCTAATCCCTGGAACCTGTGAATATGTTGGGTTACATGTCAATGGTTAATTATAATTCCAGATGAAATTGAGGCAATCTTACAATAGGAAACTCAAAAGGTGGGCCCAATGTAATCAGAGGGTCCTTAAAATTAGAAGGAGGCAGAAGAGAGAAAACTAGGCAGGTAGCACTTTGAGAAGGACTCGACTAGCCATTGCTAACTAAAAACAGAGGAGCGGGCCATGACCCAAAGAATGTGGGCAACCTCTGGAAGCTGGAAAATTGGATTCTCCCCTGGAGCCTACACAAAGGAATGCAGCCCTGCCAACTCCTTGGTTTTAGCTCTCTCAGACCTTCACTGACCTCCAGAACTGTAAGGTAACAACTCTGTGCTGTTTGAAGCCACCAAGTTTGTGAAAATGTGGTATAGCAGAAATAGAAAAGGAATAGTTATGTAACTTTTCAATGGGAGATTTCATATTGCAAATCCATATTTCTGGCACCTCTTAAAGAATGAGGGGAGAGAGGTGACACCCAGCCCACATGCTCATAGTGTGACAAGGGGACTGAGTGGCAGCTGTTCTTGAGATGGTCCCTCCAGTTTGTCACAATCTCTACCACTCTCTACTGCTCCTTGATGCTATTAAACATTTGACTTGTGGATGCTTGATCTAAGTTTTAAGAGATTAAAAACAAATAAACAAAGTACAACCTTATGAGCAGGGCAAATATTCACCAGGTATACAATTTAGAACTGGCATCTACTCTGATTAGTCAGGACCCATGCCATACATACCTGTCCAATATTTTGGGTTAGAAGCTGAAGCAGGATGCTTCTGGAAACAATCCTGCTTCTTCAAACATGTTAAAACAGGCACATCTCCAAGGCTCACCTAATAGCTTATATGACCCCCCTTGGGAGTATCAGGGCTACACTTTTGGCTGAATGGATGCGGTCAGGCATCTCGCAGCCTTTTACATTTCCACAACAGCTTGACAACATGTACTGGTTTCCTCAGAATCATTCTTGCTCTTCCTGAGCTCCAGTGGCACAGAAATGCAAAGGGGTTTAAAGGAAAGGTGTATGGAGGTACAATTTGGCTTCTCTGTATTGTGCCCTGGGAGCATTTTTTGTTGGGACTATGAAGCACTCCTCACCACTTCCCTTGATGCAGGGACCCTATTTTGTGTGTGTTTTTTTTATTCTCACCTGAGGCTATTTCCATTGATTTTTAGAGAGTGGAAGAGAGAGGGAAAGACCAAGAGAAATATTGATGTGAAAGAAGCACATCAATTGGTTGCCTCCTACACGAGCCCTGACCAGGGCCTGGACCTGGGAGAGACTGCAGCCGAGGAATGTGCCCTTGACCCAAATCAAACCTGGGACCCTTCGGTCCACAGGCTGACACTCTATCCACTGAGTAGAACTGGCTACAGTGATGCAGGTACCCTATTAATGGTACCCTTGTCTCCAAAACTTAGATGTTTCTTACAAAGGCCTGAATACCCCACTTCAGACCATTTGAAAACAAAATGAATGCTTGTGAGTGGTGACCATCAGATCAACTACTGCCCAGTCTACAGGGTTCCAAGGAGGAAAACATCTCCACATGGGAGCTAATAATTCAGTAGAAAGTATTACTCCAAATGACGATTTTCTTTTTTGATAGTCCTAAAAAGAATTTAAAAAGCCCTTAGGGTATTCATTGGCTTCAGTTCATAGTTCTGTTGATAAGCCAAAATGGGCCTAGCTTCTAATTTGCAGCCAATATGCAAATTATTTAGAATGATGAGAGATCGGAGGCCATTCCAAATATTATCAAGTTCTCATAAGTCATTTAACAGGATGCGAAATCTTTTCAGTTATAGAAATGAGCTCATTTTCATACCAAATCTTCCATCCTAGCTATTTCTAATCCTACTGACCACCGGCTGCAGAGGTTAGCAAGTACCTGCCAGCCAAAAAAAAAAAAATGTGCTCTGGGAAACTGTGAACCACACACCCACTTTAAAGAGGCGTGTATTTTGGCAAATAAGAAATTCCAAGAACTCGTGCAGTAAAACCATCACTCTAACTTTGCTGGCACATATTTTTGCCAAAACATGTCCAATCTCAGAACTCATTTTTCAAATAGCATCATTCTGTAAATTATAAACCCACCACTTTCTATGTTAAAAGTTTAAAGTATAATAGTTTTGCTAATGATGATATTACTACTAGTACAGCTTTATTATTAGAATTAATAATTTTAAGAATATTTTGTAAATGAGAAAATGAAAGCACAGGAATGTTAAAGCGGGATCACTCCACTAAGAAGGAGCCACATTGGACTCTGACTTGGCTTCCCCAACAAGACTGTGTACAACAGATTTCTGGATCTAACCACAAGATTCTAATTCACAAACTAAGGGGTGAGGAGAACCTGTGATCTTCTTTTATTGAATGTCACATGTAATAATTCTGAAGCAGCAGGATCTCTGAAAGCTCCTGGCATTTGCCTAAAAGAGCATGTTTTGCTGTATGGGAATAAGGTTGGCATTATGAAAGGAATGACCTTATAATCACTCCAAAAAGTAAAAATAAAAAACCCACAACTTTAAAATCATTCATTTAATAGTCACATGAAAAGGTGCTAAATATGATTGCCATTGGGGAATTCCCGACTAAAACCACAAGGAGGTACCACCTCAGATTTAATGAAATGACAACCATTAAAAAAACAGACAATGCCAAGCGCTGGTGAGGATGGGAGAAACTGAAACCTCAGACACTGCTGGTGGGAATGTAAATGATGCAATTGCTTTAAAAACGATCCGGTCGTTTCTCAAATGGTCAAACATAGTTAGTTACACACATGAGCCAGCAACTGCACTCTTAAGTATCTACCCCGACGAGGGAGAAACACAGGTGTACAGAAAAATCTCCATACACGTGTTCACAGCCCCACTATTTATACGAGCCAAAAAGAAAAATCTAGATGCCCATGAACTGAATGGGTAAATGCAATGTGGTATATCCATACATCAGACTCTTATTTGACAATAAAAAGAAATGCTGCAACATGAATAAACCTTGAAAGCCTTGTGCTAAGTGAAAGAAGCCAGGAATAAAAGGTCATATATTGTGTGATTTCATTCATATGAAAAGTCCAGAACAGGCAAATCATTTATAGAGAAAGTAGCTTAATGGTGCACAGGGCTAAGGTGAGGTAGGGGAAGGGATACGTGCCAGCCAAGGAGACATGATGGGGCTTCTTGGGCGGATAATGAAAATGTAAAATTGTGGTGATGGCTGTACAACTCAATACTAAAGCTACTGAATTACACACTGCAATAGGTGAGGTGTATGGTATGTAGACTCTACCACAACGAAGTGTCCTGAAAAACTGCACAAACATCTGCATTTTTGGAAGCAATTTATTTGGGAACAAGTCTCACAATGGGTAGAAACGTATCAGGTGACCACTGGGACTGTGATGAGGTTGTTGAATAGGAAAATCCTGGTATATCCACATGAGAGCATATTGCCTAACCACTAAAGATTCCGATAAGAAAGAAAACTTATTGACATGAGAAAATGTTTGCAATTTATTATTAAAGTCAATAAAAATCAAGCTATAAGAAAGACTACAAGTACAATCTCATTTGGCTTAAAAGGAAAGTGTGCATAAGAAGACATATATATTTTATGGGTAATTATATACAAGAGTAAAAAACTCACTTCCATGATCCAGGCCAAAATATTAACGGGTTATTTCTGGGCAATGAGACTGAAAAAAAAATCAATATAGCTCAAACTTGGGATTCATTGTTTTCCGATCACTGGGCTTACAAGAATTATTTCTATACCGTATTCTTCACCCTAAGGCATTACTAAGTCATCCATGACACCTGCACACCAAGCACATTTTCAATCACTAGAAACAACTGCAAAGTTGGTTGGCTGACGGAAAATCTGTGAAGAATGAAGAAATGTCAGAAGTGTATGCACCACTGAGCTCATGGCAGTCCCGGGCTAAACGGGGGTGAGACTGAAAGTGGCCTCAGAGCAGTGGGTGCAATATCAGGACATCAGTGCAGGGTGATCGCATGATCACTGACCATGATCTAGTCAGGGTGGAGAAGAAGTGAGGCAGCAATACAATGCCTTCTGAAAACCATCATATCCCCGTGTAAGCATTAACCAGTGGCATCTGTTAGACCCTCATCCCCAGCTGTTATGGGCTGAATGGTCCCCCCCAAAAAATCATATATTCAAGTCCTGACCCCCAGCATCCCAGAATGTGGCTGAAGGATCCTGAAAGAAGTGATTCGTTAAACAGAGGTCATATGGTGGGCCCTGATCCAAAGTGACAGGTGACTTCCTAAGAAGAGGAAAATTAGACAGGAAGAGAGACCTGAGGGATGTGCACATGCAGAGGAAAGACCATGTGAGGAGACAGCAGTAGGCATCTGTGTGCAAGTCAAGCAGAGAATCCTCAGAAGAAATCAAACATGTGGACACCTTGATCTTGGACTTCTAGCCTCCAAAGTTGTGAGAAAATACATTTCCGTTGTTTCAGATGCCAGTCTGTGGTGTTTTGTTATAGCAGCTCTAGCAAACTAATACACCAGCCTCAGCCTGCAATGTGGCCCAAGTTCAGCCTTCCTCTTTTCGCTCCTGCTGGGGTATTTCCTACTCCTGGCTTCTCTGATTTCTGACTTCCTATTGTCTTATTAACCCATCACCCCACACAAACACACACATACAACACACACACACACACACACACACACACACACACACACAATCCTTTCTTTTTACTCTTATGTTTGGGTGATAGATAACCGACCCTCTTTCCTGATTCTCCAAATCTAGACATCAATGCTTCCCTGGGTTAATTCACCTCTTCACCTCCGTGTCCCTTCTCCGGTCCCCTTCCTATGGCTGACAGCCTGTCCGCCTCACCACAAGAGCTCTCCTTTAGGCTGGCTCTCTGCCATCATCCTTTTCTGTGTGTTAAGTGACATTACAGAGGCTGCTCAGTTGTAGTAACCTTTTAGATTCCGGCATCTCTCCTTACTTGCCTTATAAGTACAGTCCTAACACATGAGATCTCTTCTGGGCTTGTGCCTTGTCAGGATGAAATACAGCAATAGCATAAAAGCAAAGATGTTTCCATGTGATCTCTTGACCCTAGGGGTACAGCTTTGTCCTGCTGTGGAGCAATAATAAAAGTAGTGTTTCAGAGTCTGAGTTAAACTAGACTTGAGCTGTGTGGGTTATAAGATAAAAACATAAAGTGTTTTTAAAGGAAATTTTTATTCCTTTAAAAACTTGGCCATGATTGTAAGAGAGTTTTATTCATTTTCCTCCAGGTAAACTTTTTTAAAATATTTTTTTAAATTTACTTCAGAGAGGAAGGGAGAGGGAGATAGAAACATCAATGATGAGAAAGAATCATTGATCGGCTGCCTCTTGCATGCCCCACACTGGGGATCAAGACCACAACTTGGACATGTGCCCTCATCAGGAATGAAACTGTGACCTCCTGATCATAGGTCGATGTTCACCCATTGAGCCACACTGTCCAGGCACAGGTAAGCTTTAAAACTATTAAACAAAATGACCGATACTCTTTTTTAGGAAATCTACTTTTAAGATATGTACAACATTTAAAGAGTATTAAGGAAAAGCGGAAATTGAATTCCTTCCAGAAAAGCTTTAGCTGGAGATAAGGAAAAGAAAGGCCATAGGTTAAAAGTTTTTTCAAATATTAATCAGAAATCACCCGGGCAACTGTTGAGTAACCTCATGAATTGCAGCATGAATTATTCCTCTCGACCTTTAATAAGGTAATAACACCATTAATTTCAAAAGAAGATAAAAGTTAAACACATTTTCAGGCAATCTGGAGAATACAAGTCCATTTATTCATTAGATGAATATTTACTGAGTGCCTACTTGGGCTTGATACTGGGAAGAATATAAAGGTGCATAACCCCAGGCAGCATATGAAAATATAGGAGGTGGGAGGGGGTGTGGCAGAGATGATGTGATGATGTAAAGGAGAGGGGGGCGCGGGGAGCTGCAGGAAGGAGTGACTTTATGACCTATTGAATGTGCCTTGCAAAAGATATGTGCGGGTGTGAATAACCTGGGACTAAAAGACTAGGTTCAGATACTCTGAAATGGACATACAGATTTGGGAATCAGGATGATGCTTGGAGTTTGGGGAATGGGTATGATCTCCAGGGGAAAGAATATTGGCACAAAGAAAAAGTCAAAAACAGAATTGTGGGGGACATTGAATTTTAATGCTGGGAGAAGAAAATGAAGCCAGTGGTGTGCAGGGGGTGGGAGTGACTGAAAAAAGCAAGTGATAGAAGACATGGCCAATAGTAATGATAACAGTAAAACTCTGAATATACAAAAAAACAAAGAACAAAAAACACTATTAAATAAGTGAACTGCATGGTATGTGGAGTTTATCTCAAGTGTTGCCCCTGCCAAAAAAAAAAAAAGATTTGATGATAATCATTAGTAATTTAGTTTGCAAAATAAAATAAAACCACAATGAGATACCACTGCATACCCAAGTAGAAATTTTAAAAGACTAACAATATCAAATCATTATTGAGAATATGTAGGAATTGGACTCTGCCAAAATGTCAAATGGTTCAGCCACTTGGGAGCAAAGCTTGCCATCCTCTAAAATATTAAACCTAGTGCAATTTTTGACGGACTCATTCTTCTCCAGGGTATCATCCCCAAATAATTGAAGACATATGTCCAAAGACATGTGTGAATATTCATATTCACATCCGTTTATAATAACTAAAACCTGGAAACAACCCCAATGTCTATTAACATTACTTAGAGAAAATGTCATGTATTTGCACTATGGAATACTATTCAGCAATGAAAAGAAGTGAGCAACTGACATATGCAACAACATGGGTGGATCACTCAATCATTATATTCAGTGGTCGGCAAACTGCGGCTCACAAGCCCTTGCTATGTTGACTAATGAGTTTGCAGACCCCTGATTATGTTGACTGAGAAAAAAAAATGTAGAATACAGACGCTCTGATTTCATTTAACATAAAAAGCTAGAAAATGCAAATTAACAGTGACAGAAAATAAGAGTAATGGTTTCCTAGGGCCAGGCTATCTGAACTGCCACATGTCTTAGACTGCAAAGGAAGCACAAGGAAATCTTTGTGGGGACAGAAATGTTCTTTTTTTTTTTTTTTTAACTGTAGTGGTGATTTTATGTGATGTGCATCCAGCAAAACTAATGGAAATGTATTTTTTTAAATGGATGAAGTTTAATCTACATAAACTGCACCTGAGCAAAGTTAATAAAAACACACCAAGCAAGCAAACAAAAGGCATGTTTCAAAAGTTCTACCTCTTTCTGTTAAAAATTAGCAGTAACGTCCAAATAGCCCATTCTGCTTTCAGAATTAATGAAAATATTATTACTGGCCATCATTATGAAGTGCCTACCTATATCATAAACTGTGTAAGATACTTCCCATATGTTATCCCATTTAATTCTAGCAACCCCAAAAAACAGAGTTAAAATTTCCCCATCTACAGCTGAGGGGTATAATATCTAGAGAGGCCGGCTTGCTTGAGGTTGCACAGAAGCTCTGTGGCTCTGAGGTGAGCATTCTTTACATCTCTACTCACTGATTTTCAATGAGCTGAGTGATGTGATAATCCTACTAATAGTAACAATGATCATAATTAACTTTTATGGGGTTAACTACATGCCAGATAATCTCCTGGATACTTTAGGTGCATTATAACAAGTATTTCCCACAACCAACTTATGAGGTAGAACTGTTACTGATCCCCTTTCCCACATGGGGAAACTTGAGTTCAGAGATGTTAAGTGGCCTTCCAGAACGCCACAGTCAGGAAGTGACAGAGCCTGGGTTCATCAGATCAGCTTCTTCAGAACTCTTTAGAAGTTTGCTTTTGGAAACTGAATTCGATGTGCTGTTATACATTTTATTTTTTAATATATATTTTAATGATTTCAGAAAGAAAGGGAGAGGGAAAGAAAGATAGAAACATCAACGCTGAGAGAGAATCATTGATTGGCTGCCTCCTGGTGATAGAATCAGCAACCAGGGCATGTGCCCTGACCTGGAATCAAACCATGACCTCCTGGTTCATAGCTCAACACTAAACCTATGAGCCATGCTTGCCAGGCTTATCCATCATCTATATAAAACCCTAATATGCAAACCGACTGAACAGCAGAGTAACCAGCGGATCAACCAGTCACTATGATGCACACTGACCGCCAGGAGGACAGATGCTCAACACAGGAGCTGCCTCCAGCCTGCAGGCCCCGTCCAGCAGCTGCAGCAGGGGGTGGGGCTGGCGAGCAGGCAGTGCCAGGGCAAGGCAGGAGTAAGCAGAAACCCCCATCACCCTGCCAGTCACCCCACAGATTGGCCCTGATCACTAGCCTGGGCTAGGGACCCTACCTATGCATGAATTCATGCACCAGGCCTCTAGTTTTTTAAATAAGAAAAAATTAAGGGAATGTACTAGTATAGCTTTATCAATATTAAACATCAAATCAGTTGGGAAGCTGGGATGAAAATCCTTTTCACTCAATGCATGCTTTTTAAATGATATATGTATATAAAGAGCACGGAAGCAGCCAGCACATAGTTACCCCTTAAAAGTGGATCCTCTCCATGCAGCTTGCACCTATGGAAATAGAGTGGTAGTAGCCCGAGATATGCACCTCATGTGGTTCCTACTTCTGGCAAAGTGAATAGGTGGCTCAGATGGGCGGCATAGTCTGTGTTAGGTTGGACAGAGCTTGCTAGCGACTGAGTCATCCAAGTAAAAACATAGAACAGGCTCATTTTGGTAACCCAATCTTCCCACCTGGGGAAGTTACCTAACAACAGATAATATGAGGTAGATTTATGTAACATATTTTCTTCAAAAAGTACCTTTCAATAAAAATTCAAAATTAAAAAAATATGAATTTTAGATAAATTAAGCAATGAGCCCTATCACTTAACAGACCACAAAGAAAGGCCCATCACCCGAAGTCCTCTGAGCCCAGCATGTGCATCCATCATCCTGTCAAAATGCTGCCACTCATTTCCAAGTACCAGCCCGTCTCCCTGCACCTGGCCCAGGAGGCTGTGCAGTCTGGTGAAACACACTAATCACCTTCCCCCTCTGCCCTTAGGACTAAAGACATGACCGTGGCGAAGAAGATCAAAGCTAGAGTGCTGGAAAATTCCCTGATAGTGGGAGATAAAAAGGTGAAGTGACGTGGGAGAAAGAGGCAGGCATGAGAGGGCACAAAAGAACAAGTGAGGAAGGTAAAGAAAGAAAACGAAGGTACTAGATTTAAACTTCTCTGTTCAAACTGGCATTGGCAATTGTCAACACGGGTCATCCTTGCTGCTGTCATCACCATCATCATTCATCACAAAAGGGTTACTTTTCAAAGCCAAAATTAGTGCCATACCAATATTAAAGCAGCTTAAAGACAAACAGTGAAAACAAACCACTCCTTCATCCACTACTGTGTCTACCAACGAGAAATAGCCCTTTTGTTCCAAACTTTGGGAGCCAAAGCTCACATCCCAACTAAAGGACCATTAAGCAGGCCTTTAGCTGAGCGCATATCCATACACAGATATACTGACACACTGGCCAGGAGGCTCTGTCCCTACCTCCTGTCCCTTTAAAGATTTCCCTTTCAGCACCTGCACTAGACTTGCCATTATGAAAGCTCAAGGGGGCTGCGCCCAAAAGCATTAAGACCCTGCTCAGAGCCTTGCCTTATACAATGAGATGCATGGAATCTGAAAACAAGGGATATACATCATCAGGTCCCACCAAAAATGGTGCCCGCTGACAGCTGGCCGTCAGTGATTGATTAAGAATTAATATGGAAATGGAAGGATGAGAAAAATGAGGGCTGTGTGCCGACCGCTTAATGTGCCTAGAAGCAGGTATCCAGGGAAGTGGCTGTGGATTATGAATTAGCGTGCTCAGCCAGCACAACATCATTGGCGATGGCAACGTGATGATAGCTGAGGACACACACAGACGTTAAGGAGGTCTTTCCCACCGAGTGTGCTCCGGAGGGCACACGGAGGACACCCAGATGGCACACGGAGTCACGTAGCCATCCTACAATCCTGGCATCCCACTGGTGTCACATGAGGCTCCAGTCAAACGGGAAATAGCCGAACAAGGTAACAGGGCAGTGGGAGTATAGCTTGGCCTACCGATGGTCATAATTTATGTCAAAGAAAGCGTGAATGCCGGGCATGCTGAGAAGTTTTCCACATGCGCCAAAACATCCTTCTTACCATCTGCAATCCCTGCTCCAAGGTGAACTTATAGCTCCGAGGAGATGCTTCAGTGTCAGGAAGTGAGCTGAGATTCTGGAGTACAGAGGGGCTCACTGGCTCAACGAGAAAAAGAATATGTGGCTCCATGGCTCCACTGAGGCTCTGATCCTCTGTGTTAGTGACAGAAAGGGAGTAGATCAAGGACAACCTGGCGACTTGTATCAATTCAAACATCCAAGCTTAGGAAGTGATAGTGCTATCACTCCGGCCAGTGGTTCTCAACCTTTCTAATGTCGCGACCCTTTGATACAGCTCCTCATGTTGTGGTGACCCCCAACCATAAAATTATTTTCGTTGCTACTTCATAACTGTAATTTTGCTACTGTTAATGAGTCGTGACCCACCAGTTGAGAACCGCTAGCAGGATCACCTGAGACCATCGGAAAACACAGTTATTTACATTACGATTCTTAACAGTAGCAAAATTACACTTATGAAGTAGCAACGAAAATAATTTTATGGTTGGGGTCACCACAACATGAGGAACTGTAGGAAAGGGTCGCGGCATTAGAAAGGTTGAGAACCACTGCCTTAGGCTCAAATGCAATCAATATGTATAATATTCAATATCAAAATTTTAAAAAAGCAAAAAACTTGGATGCTGGAAAGCAGATGGACAGCTAGAGAGTGACTTTACAGATGCAAGAAAGCTGAGCCTGAAAACTAACAATGGGCACAGCCCAGAGTGAACCACTTCACAGAACTGCCAACGGCTCAGAAGCTCAGAAGCCACAGAAGTGGGACCTTGTACGTGGGGATGTGGCGGTGAAGGTGGGTCTTTTGAAACCTGCTCATAAAGTGTGTACATCCTCGGAACTGCCCCACCCCCATCAGCCGAGCCAGGGCTTCTTCATCCCCCAGCCTCAGAAAAACAGCAAGTTCATTCTCTGAA
This sequence comes from Lasiurus cinereus, assembly GCA_011751065.1. NCBI lineage: Eukaryota > Metazoa > Chordata > Mammalia > Chiroptera > Vespertilionidae > Lasiurus > Lasiurus cinereus. Next base: position 19,410,070 of record JAAGEH010000452.1, on the reverse strand, counting down.
GAGAAAGAATATGAACAGTTGAGAAAAACAGTACTACACTAACAACAGTTTAAGGAAATGCTTGCCTACTGAATGGTGAGACTCGGTCCTCATCCTTCACTTGGGTCCCAGAACTCCGGCAGTCAGAGCCAGACCCTCCCCAAGGAAAGTATTAGCAAATCCTCCTCTGGTAAGTTTGACCCGCTTAATTGGGAGGATCTAAAGATTCGAACACATTGATTTCCCCCTAGGAAACCACCCAGCCACATTGCCGTCCAGTGGAGTCTCAGCTAAATTAGTCGTGGCTGTGTGCTAAGAGTTGACGAGAGCTTTTTCCAGTCCTCCTCTTTAGAACAAATAAACTTCCACAGACCAGAATACTGAGGAAAGAGAGTGACCAAAACAAACTGAAGTCGTTTTGGAGCATTAGGAGCTATACAGACAAGAAAAGTTAAAGCAATTATCAATACTATCAGAGAGATTAGAGTCAATTCCATCCATTGAACAAGAATAAAATGCTGTTAAACAGAAAACAGAATAAAGCCAAACAAACAAACAAAAAAAGGCTCAGAAATTTACAACATATCTGTAGAAAGAAAGAAAAAAGAATCAGTAAGAAAGTTAGAAAATATCTCCCAGAAAGTAGCACCAAAGATAAAATATAGAAAAATCATTATGAAACAGTCTGGCAGTTTTAAGATCTGAGTAACAAAGTTTTCTAAAAAAGAAAACAGGAAAAAAGAAACAGAAGAAACTAATCAATGAACATTTAAAGAAAAGTTCATAGAACTGAAAGGCATGTGTTTCAAGGTCTCATTGATTGCTGGGTACAAGAGATAAAAACACTCATATCACAACATGTTCATCACAAAGAAACACCCTTTTTAGGGCTTTTATTTCTTACTAAAGGCCCAGTGCACAGATTCATACACTGGTGGGGTCCCTCGGTGTGGCCTGTGTGGATCTGGGGAGGAGCCAATCCCGCTCACCCTGTCCCTGCTCATGCAGGTCAGCTGAGCTGTGCTCCTACTATGGGAGCACACTGATCACTAGGGGGCAGCTCCTGCATTGGGCGTCTACCCCTTGATGGTCAGTGCATGTCATAGTGACCAGGAAACTGGTCAAACGGTCAACTGGTTGTAATGGTCACTTAGGCTTTTATATAGAGAGATTGGAGAGTAGCAAGTGGTAGAAAATATGCCTCCTGTAAGAATTCCAAGAAAGAACCATAGATAAATGAAATTATCAGAGATAAAATGGCTTTGTAGTTCCCAAGAGTAACACTGAAAGCTATAAAGCCCAAGAGTAATGACTTAAAGCCCTGAAGAAAAACTGATTTCAAGTCTGTAATTCTATACCTAGCTAAACAACCAATAGAATGAGAATAAGGACAAAAATATTTTGAATTATGCTGGGTTCCAAAATATATATGTACATCCCATCCTCCTTTTTCCAAAAGCTTCTGGAGGATATGCTCCTAAAAAACTATAAGCAAATGAAAACAGGAGAAGAAGTGAAACAAGAGCTCAAACTCAGGACAGAGTTAATGGACTTTCTGGGTTATATGATGTGAGAGTAATTCTAAGTAGAATTCCAGTAGACCATTCTCGTGCAGCAGTCATAGAGGGCAGCCTATGAAATTGTGGAAGGTCCAAGGATCCTGGAAGAGACTTTTTAAAACATGAAAGTAACAGATAACTTGTTATGATCTCAACATTTTGAAAAGAGATTTATACAATCAGCTGAGACTCTGAGGTTGAAGTAGAAAAAGATAAATAAAGAACTAAGCAAAGAAGAATATAAGACTAATTCCAGGAATAAATAAAGATAGTGCAGGGGGAGGGGAGGAAATAATCTTATTATGTTACATGGCTTAGTTGTGAATATATTTACATATTCATAACAATGTAAAAACTAAATTGTCTCTTTAAAAAATCATGGTAGGCCCAACCAACCACCATAGCTCAGTGACTGAGCGAGCATCAACCCATGAACCAGAAGGTCACAGTCCAATTCCCAATCAGGGCATATGAGGGAGGCAGCCAATCAATCATTCTCTTTCCTCATTAATGTTTCTATCTCTCTCTCCCACTCCCTTCCCTCTGAACTCAACAAAAAATATATTCTTAAAAATAAAATAAAGTCATGATAGAACTCTAGTGAAAGGATAAAAAGCAACTAAGGGAAGATGCTCATCGAGTTACAGGTGTAAAGATGAAGAAAAACTGTATTTCATTTTTTCTTAGTGGAAAGCTTACATATACCATCAAAAGCTAGAAAATTAAAAAGTTGCAATTTAAGTGTGATTGTTTAAAATGATGTCTATAAAATCCAAATGAATACATTGGAAGAGTAATAGATGAAGAAACAGAATTGCTGTTGAGGAATGCTTTAATTTTTCATATAAAAACTTAATAGAAAAACCTGACTATGGTTCTAAATTATGTGCATGCATAATTTTAACAAAGAGAACAAAAATGTGAGAAAGAAAATAACAACAAAAACAAATAACAGAACAAACAGCCCTCATCCACAAAAAGAAAGGAAGGGGAGGAGAAATTGAGAAAGAGAAGGAATGAAAAGAAAAACGTGAGAAATTTAAATATGTACACAATCACATAGTAGACTGGAAATTATGACATCTGAATTCCTAACAATTTATGTTATCTAAAATAAATTCACGGTAGATCATGGCATTATTGTCCTATGTCAAACTCTAAGTAACTGGGCATTAAAAAGAAATACTTCTTGCCCTGGCCAATGTGGCTCCATTGGCTGGAGCACCATCCCAAAAGGTTGTGGTTTCTGATCAGGGCACATACCTAGATTGTGGGTTTGATCCCAAGTCTGGGCACACATGAAAGGCAGACAATCCTCAATCAATTTATTTATTTTCTTGATCTTGTTTTGATATGACCTGTTGATTTGTTTTGGAAGGATTGTCCATTTTCCTGGTGGGTGGTTTTAGTTCTTTGGAAATTTCTCCCCTAAGGGGGAGCATTTCGTTTAGTTAGCTATTTAAAAACAATGTGGCTTTTATCTCTGTGGAAATTGGGTCATTTAAATTAATTCTTGGATTTATAATACATATAATTAGTTCCAAATAATATACCACTCTATGCTCTATTTGGGAATATCTTGATTACAAAAATGTGAAAATAATTGGCCAGAATGATGGCAAGAAAAACTGCCTAAAAAGTTCCCCCATTTCTGATATGCTAAGCCATTAGGCTCTGAATTGTGTAACACCTAACCAAAAGTGCTTGCTGTATTTTTAATGGCTCACCTATAGCTCAGAGTAAAGTCTGAACAATTTGTTGTTCGCTGTTGTTATATTCTGTTCCAAGGTTCATAATTTGAAAATCGACTTTGGGGACTTTTTGCTCGGTCTATTAAAATGATTCATGTTGCATTCAACATAAATTGTGCATTCACAGAGGAGGGTGAGAGCCCGTATTCACAGCATAATAACTAAAGTGAATTTTGTACGAGCCGCAGTTTGTGGCAGCGATGTGGTATCATTTGTCTTAATTTTTCTTTGGCATTACATTAGGCGAGTGCATTTACATTTCCAGGTATGGCTAACCACTTTAAAAACTTTGTTTTTACAGCGTGAGTAAAGGGGGAATCAAATCTGCATGTTTATGTGATGCAACATCAAGTAATGCCATTTTACTGTCTGGAGTACGTGGGGATTTACATTCCATTTACTTGACTTCACAAAAGGAACTCAGGCTAATATGCAAAGTGCATGAAATATTTACCATCAATGGATCATGGGAGGCTTCTAAAAGAGAAGGAAGAGGGGAAGAGATAATACCCTTCTGTTATTGCTGTTTTTTCCAGGGTTTTTCTTTTAACAGTATAATAACTAATTTCTTAAGTGGATTAGCCCTTTAAAGTTCAAATGCATCTTAAATAAGACCAAACTCCAAATAACTTAAGCCAAGACTTTAGGTTATATTTGCAGAACAGTCAACATATGAAACTTCAACGCAACTATATGTATCCAATATCTATATCTACACACACACACACACACACACACACACACACACACAGGCAAACATATATGCCTCCTGCTCATAAAATATTTATTCTGGAGAACTGAAATAGAGTGCTCCCACATTTCCATTAATATAATTTAAGATGCATGCATGTTTGTGTATATGTTCATATATCTTTATCAGAAAAATTTTGTAAATATGATGTACTGAATTCATTATTTCAGTTTGATGGAAAAAGTAAAAAGAATACATCTTAATTTCTTTCTACCAAAGTATTTTTTGACAGTCAACATTAAGTGTCAGATCAGAAAAGATTATATTCACTAAATTCCATGATTATAAACGCTTAATGATAAGTGTTTATTTTTATTTAAACATAAAAAAATAAAATTGCAACACCTATACAAAATATGATAGTTCTTCCATGCTGCTCAGATAGAGTATCTCAGGGAAGAATCTTTGTTGAAAAGATTGTTTCTCCCATTTGCACAAAGCTTTGGAGCAAACAGCATGGTTTATGGCCAGTTAAGAACACAGGCAATGGAGACAGGTCTTGGGTCACCCTCAGACCCCACTCTAAACGAGCTGTGTTCTCCACGCAAAGGTCTTCAATGGTAAAAAGGGGAGGATGCTCTTTGCCAGGTAACCCATGAGAACAATGTGCATGAAGCTCTGAATGCACAGAGGGAAAGGAGTGCTCCGTGGATGCTAGGGATCCTCATCAATCACCATGATCGCCGTTATTATTGAAATCATAATGAAGGGGATAATTTGGGCAATTGTGGAATCGTTACATCCAATAATAAAGACATAGAGGAAAAGCAACAGTTCATTTGCAACCAAATAACCATTAGTGGATCAGCCCATTTAATTGGACTAAGTAGATACTTGGGCTGGATGACTGAATGTGCTTTTACTGGCGTGTAAGGAATAAGGGTTTGGGCCTATAGAGTGAACTCAAAAGCCTCCATGAACTCTCAGCATTTCTCTCCTAGCCACTCATTCAGCCCCTACGCATCACAGATCACAGGCTACTCTGCTTAAGCCCTCAGACCACAGGCAAGAAAACACCTGTTCAGGCACTCATGGTGCATTGGGATGTTTCTTCAACTTGAACTCCCCCAAAGACTCACGGGGGTGGGAATGGGGGGGAGGGTGCGGGGTGGCTTAGAAATGCAGAGTCAGAGATTCTTAAATAGTAGGCCTCTTTAATGAAGGGCTCTGGCTGTTTGGGAAAAGAGATGGGAAACAACATTCATGGTGGAAAATAGACAGAAACCTGGGCTGAGGTGGACACAAAGCAAGATAATGACTCAGGAGATGCAAATCTAAGTTGGCCTGTGACTTGCAGGGCTGGGGTTGGGGGGGAAAAGGAGGGAAGGGAGGAGGATGGGGGTGGAGAAAAGGGAGGCGGTTCAAGACTTCTCAAAGGAGAGTTTGAGCTGAGCCTGGACAGGAAAGTGAAAGTCAGACTCCCTCACAAGGCTGAATGGCATCCCAAATTGTGTCCCCCTCTGCCGGATGGAGTGCTTGAGGACAGAGTTCGGAGTCAGACAACCTGCTCCAAATTCCAGCTGCACCCTCTCTCGCTGTTGGCAAAGTATGTAGCCTCTCTACGCCTTGGTTTCTGTGTCTGTAAAAAAGAGTACCTATAGCAGACACCTCAAAGGTTGCGAAGGATTAAATAGAGCAAGGTATAAAAAAGCATCGGGAATAATGCTAGCACCCACTAGGCACTTCATAAAATACCATTAGTATGGGCAACCAAACTCCATGAAAAAGAGGGACATTTGAAGACGAATATGTCAGAATAACAAAACTACAAAACTCTACCCCATCTCCATGGGCTTGTGCCAGGTACAGTCATTTTATACCCACTGGTCATGACCCCAGTGACATTGTCATGGCAGGATGGATCACGCCTATGTACACAGGAGTGGTCAAAGGGCTGTATCTGCGTGTCTGGGCCATTCTTATCTTTTTTTTTTTTTTGTACATGAAAGTTTAAGCAAAACGAATGACAGTAACTGGTTACATCATGAAGTCTCTAAGGAATCTCACCCATAAAAACCAGAAAACAAGACATTGTCATGAATCTTTGGAGGCAGAGAGGTTACAAGTTACAAGTTTGCAAAGAGTACACAAATAGCAAATAAATATACTGATATTACCTTTCCCCTTAACTATTACTTTGGGGAATGATAAGTGTTGCAGCTAAACTTTTTATTTAATAACAAATGCAAGAAACTCTCGTGTAAATGAGAACACACCCTTCAGTGAGGCTTCTGCAACTGAAAGATATTTTAGTTGTAATATAAAGGCCTTTTGAATTATGGAGACAAATCTGAATCAACATATTCAGGGACTGTAGGTGTTAAAAATAATACAGAGTATGAAAAAAATCTATATTTTAATCTTTTTGGGGCAGAAACAAATTATCTTATTTACTACATGAGCAGTTTCCTCAATTTAACGCCAATCTTGAGCGTCAGCGTCCACCTGTCGGAATAAACAGGCTGCACAAGAAAAGACTAGATTATTTATATTATGAGGCAGTGTTTAAAAATAAAATGGAGAAATTACTTTACCTATATTGAAAATAAGAATAACATGCATATTATCCCAGCTTACAAAACACCTCATTTTATTTTCTTCTGTTTCCAAGAGGAGGTTGGAGGAGTACACATGCAGTCGTAAATTAAATTCCACTCTGAGGGTGAGTGGGAGGGGGAGAATCTTTACTATTCTGACATGTGCAGAAGAAACACGCCCGTATCTAAAACAGGCAAACACTGCTCCCACTCCTTTTCCCACTTGAAAACTGGAAGTGGGGCATTTTCCCCCAGGTGAAATTTTCTTCCAGAACACATTTATTGAGGATGTTTGATAGAGAGCTCTGGCTTGTGTGGAATGAGTTGTGTGTATTTTTTTTTAATTTGTGTGAAATACACATAACACAAATATGGCATTTTGTCTATTTTAAGTGGGCAGGCAGTTCAGTGGCATTAAGTACACTATGCTGTCACTGGTGTTACTAAGCTAAAACAGCAAGGATAAAGACAAGCACTTGTAATTAAGCAACAGCTTCCGTTTTAAAGAACGCAGGCTGTAGGCACTGCGGATAAAAACCTATAGAGACTGTCTGTCATCAGGAAAAGGAAGATGCTTCACTGTTTACACCTTGGACACGTTGGCAAGAAACCATCGAGGCCTCTTCCCAGGAGGGTCTCTTCTTCCCGTGACTGCACCCAGGAAACTGCGGTGCTTTACAAAGGCTGCATTTGGGGGCACTGCCAAATGCCACAGAGTCGCCCACAGACCTTGCTCCTGGGCCACGCGTGCCTCAGTCACACGCTTCCGTGGGAGCTGCCAAGAGGTCACGCTTGCCACAGAGCCCAACCACTGTTTTTGCTGCTACTGCCGCCTTCTGGTGACGGGCTCAGCAAATGCTGAAGAGTCGCTCCTTCCAGACTCTTCTAAGAAAAGAAGCACTGTTTTCCTCCTTCTGCCATTTCCTGTTTCTTTCAGACCACCTCACCACCTCAAGTAAACCAGAACCACATGCTCAGCCCACAGAAGCCCTGAGGTTGCACTTTCACTTAATTATTTCTTACGATAATTAAAAACAGGTTGGATGCCCTGAGCTGAGAGGGAGGAACCAGTGGTGCTGTCCTGTGGAAATGGTTGCTCACCTTAAAGGGTTTCTTAGCAGGAGGCATGGATGGATTGTCAATATTCTAGACTCACCTCCTATCAAGAGTGTATTTCTAGCGCTGACCGGTTTGCCTCAGAGGACAAAGCGTTGGCCTGTGGACTCGGGGATCCCAGGTTCAGTTCTGGTCAAGGGCATATGCCTTGGTTGTGGGCACATCTCCAGTAGGGAGTATGCAGAGGCAGCTGATCGATGTTCCTCTCTCATCAATGTTTCTGACTCTCTATTCCTCTCCTTTCCTCTCTGTAAAAAAAATCAATAAAATCGTTTTTTAAAAAAGAGTGCATTTCTATTCTCACTAGCAACTCTTCATCACGATAGCACCGAATCCACCTGACTGCCTCATGTGATAATACTTTTGTATCGTGTTCTCCTTTGAATCTCAACACTAAGCACAGCAGGCCTCCAGTATATATTTGTTGTGTGAGAGAAAAACTAAACCTCCATAACGTCCTTGTAAAATTATCATTTCTATTATCATCACCTTCAGCTCATTCCACCAATTTGTAGAAAAACAAAAGTTAAACAACTAGCTTAAGGTAAAGATCTGTATTTCTTAAATCAAAACCCATGTGTTGCCTGGCTGGTGTTGCTCAGTGGTTGAGCATCAACCTATAAACCAGGAGGTCATGGTTCGATTCTGGGTCAGGCCATAAGGCCTGGTGGCAGGCTCTATCCCCAGTAGGGGTGGGGAGGGGTGGGGGGGAGAAGGCAGCCAATTAATGACTCTCTCTCATCATTGCTGTTTCTCTCTCTCTCTCTCTCTCTCTCTCTCTTTCTCTCTCCCCCCTCCCTCCCTCCCTCCCTCCAACCCTCTTTCTTTCTCCCTTTCCCTTCCGTGCTGAAATCAATATATAAATTATATTCCATGTGTTGAAAGATTCTGAATATATATTTTTAAGAAGCCTAAAATAGTTCACGGGCCATGTATTATTTAACACCCCCAGCAGAGCCTGGCTGGACCCGCACCCAAACATCCAACATGTTACCATTTCTGCAGTCAAATATATCAGCGGCCATGTGAAGTGGAGAACTGAGACAAATGAAGATTAGAAACCAGGCCACAATAGTTGCATTCAAGTTTTGCTGCCACTTGAGCTTGCCACCAACTTAAGGAACATTTTTGTTTGTTTGTTTTTCAAAGTTTTGGATTTTAGAATTGCAGATAAGGGAGTGAGGACCTAAAGAAATCAGACTATTCAGGTTTGCTGACTCTTAATCTCTTGCTCTTTTAAAGGTGACTCTGGGTGCTGCTAAGAGCTTTGCTGAAGCCTGGCAACCTTTGCAAAGAACCATCTGAGATTAAATAATGTAGGCACAGTCGGGGGTTCGAGGGAGAAGACTTTAGTCATTTGCTTGCTGTTCAGAAAAAGCATCGGCACTGGACAGACCAGAGAACACATGTTAAGTAAAACATAGAATTTTGTGGAAGCCCCAGGTCATGCCAAAGATCAGTTTCCCAGAGAGTTAGAGTGCAGGGAGCAGTGAGACCCTGGATGGTGGACAGAGGTGGGTGGTGATTTATATTAGCCAAGTACTCCATGGTCTACAAGTGTGTTGAGCTTCATTTTCCCTGAAATCTTATGCCCAGGTCTTGGATGCTGGGATTTTGGGGGACAGGAAAGCCCAGTGGAGAAGCTCCAGACCCACTACTGGGAGGTCAGAAGGAAATGGGAAGTGAGCTGGCCTTGAAACCCTGCACACTTTGCACCCCCACCCAGACATCGGCATAAACAAATCGAGCCAGCCTGTCATATGATGACAGAGTGATTTCTTTCCCAATGTGGCATATTCATTTATCATCTTCCATAAGACACACCTGGACTAAAATTTAGTCCCATCGCTACCGCTTAAATGTACTCTGGTTCGGATGGGCTGCGACAGATTCTTCAAAAATGGGGTCACTTAGGGACATGGATGTCAAAAGGTCAGAGTTGGAACCCAGAGGAAAGCTCCTGGGGGCAGGGATTACAGGGTTTTGTGGGTTTTTTTTGAGGGGGGAGGGGGAGAGCAGTTTGGGAAGTGCCTAACACTGTGCTGAGGACCCAGGAGGCCAAGGATGATTATTAATTGATGCTGCTGATGGTAAGGAGCGCCCAGAGGCCACAAGAGAAAGCAACCAGAGAAATTTAGTTGGAAAATTAGGATTTTTAAATATACATGGGAAAGTTACACTCCATATTCAAGTAGAATACAAACCTTAACAGCTTATAAAATTGCCTTTCCTGAAGAAAGACATTTTAAAAATAAAATAAATATGTTTTGGCAATGAAATTTATATCTATATTTTAAATAAATTATGCCTTTGCATGTCTAAATGAGATAATCGAGTCCATGTCAGTAGCAAGCAAGAACACAAAAATTTGCTGGTATTAATGATAAAAACAAAATGTAAGTCATGATTTAAACATGTGTTTTGTGTCAGAAATGGTTCTTTATGTTCTTTTCACTAACTCAACAACCCTGCCCCAGGTATCCAGGTTACAAGACAAACAAAACAAACGAGGTCACAGGGGTTAAGTAACTTGTCCAAACACACACAGTAGGTAGCAGTGGAGCAGGGATTTTGATATTTATATTCCTTCACTAAGCTAAGCTTCCTCTATCTGATAGGACAAACCAAACTGGCACCCGGTATACAACCATGCCACATAAGTGTCTGCAACTGGGCATGGGTACATGTGACATAAAGCAGAAAATGACACCATCAGCTGCATTTTGCTGGGACCCTCTTGGTCCAGGTTCCCCATCATATTAGGGTGCTGTGATCTCAGTTTCCTTGCTCCTTAGCACCATGAAGTAAAGCATGCCACAGTGCAATATATGATAAATAGGGGCATGGACTTCTGGAGGGGCATGCCCAATTGTTGAGAGGCAGATGGAGAATGTACTCCTTTTTTAAAAAATATATTTTTATTAATTTCAGAGAGAGGAAGGGAGAGGGAGGGAGAAAAACAATGATGATGAGAGAGCATCATCAGTCAGATGCCCCCTGCATGCCCCCATGAGGGATCGAGCCCTGCCTGGGAATCAAATCGTGACCTCCTGGTTCATAGGTTGACACTCAACCATGGAGCTACACCCTCTGGGCAAGACTGTACTTGTTAACTGCACAACTCTGGGCATCTGTCTGAGCCTTTGCATCCTGTTGATAAAAGGAGTCCCACCATCTCAAGGGGCTGAGACAAGAAAATGATTCTGTGTGTGCCAAGCTCCAGGCACAAGGCCCACGGTGACCATTCAATGCAGCGCTTTTAATTTGATTCATTAATTTTTTCCCCTCCTTATCATCCAAAGCTATGAATGCTGGTTTGAGTGAAGGCAGGGCATCACGCTCCTAAGTCCTGGGCCTTCCGTTCCAGGGCTAGGGACCTGCTTCTTTGCCTCAAAGGCTAATATATGAGCAGTCACTCAGGTTACAGTCCCATGAAAAACACAGGGTGACAAAAGCCCCTGCAGCAATCTCCAAGAAGGAGAAATAAATTAATCAAGCTGCCAAACGGAGAAGGCCGGGCTGACCTCCTTCTGATCTCATTACTTCTCTCTTACCCTTTTGAAAAACATCCTCTTACAGAGATCACTAATTGAAGATTATGTGGAGGGGAATCGCACCTCTCCATCACGGTGGGAACTTCGCCTCATTTGTCATTCTAATAATTCACTTCTTTTCTTTTCTGAACAGACAGAGACACTAATGGACTATCATCAGTTAAAAAGGCAATTTTTCCATTTAATTGCACTCATTAAATACTGCAATAGACCAATTGGAAAAGCAATACTCTCAATATTTAATCATAGCATAGGAATAATGAAACATTGCTTCAAAATAAATCCCGGAATATTTATAAAGTCTTAAAAGAGCTGTTTTAACAACACCTGTGATCACAGGCAACATATTTAGAATCAGACACGTGATGCTTCATTTTGCGTGATTAGAGCTGGTAAACGTTGGCATGGCAAAGGAGAGGATTCACGGAGACGGTTACCCTGCAAGGCTGGTGCTGAGGCCCGTGGCCATGGCCTTGTGTAACTAGCAAACCCCTCCCAGGCTGTTAGAGAGATCCGAAGGCTCTTACATAGCCAGCCTTCCAGGCAAGCTTGGCCAAGTCATCTGAGGAATGGGCTTATGGGCCCACAAGCAGGTCTTGGCCTGAGTGGGTTTTCTGAAAGTAAAGATTAATCGCCACTTTCCCATCTTCAATGGCTTTATTGAGATATAATTCACATGCCATACAGTTTGCCCTTTTAAAGAGTACAATTCACAGAGTTGTACAGCCATCATCAGAGTCAATTTTAAAACATTTCATCACCCTTAGCTATTACTCTCCTATTCTCCCACTCACACACCTTCCCAACTTTGAACAGTATCACTCGAAATTCTGTTCCCTTCGATTTTCTTGTTCTATACATTTCGCACAAATAGAATCATATAACATGTGGACTTTGGTGACTAGCATCTTTCATTTAGTGTAATTTTTTCAGGGCTCACCCATTTTGTAGCAATTGCCATTACGTTATTAATGACTATACTATAATATCCTATTGTATAGATATGCCACAGTTTGTTTATAATTGTCCATTGATGGATTTAGGTTATTTCCACCTTTCAGCTATTATAAATAATGCAACTTATAATAAATGTTCATGTACATGTGTTTGTGTTTTCATTTCTCTTGGATATGGATCTAGGAGAGTAATTCCTGGTTCATATGGTAACTCTATGTCTAATCGCTTGAGGAATGACTAGATCGTCTTACAAAGTGGCTGCACCTTTTTACATTCCTATCAACAATGTGTGAGGGCTCCTCACTTCCTCCACATCTTCACCGATACTTGTTACTGTCTGACTTTTCACTTTCACATTTCAGCGGTGAGGTGAGCAGGACACAGACACACAGGAGCACCCCAGCTCACTTTGCAAACAGAAAAAAAAAAGGTCCCTTGATGAGAAAGGCCTGGGTTTTGGAGTGAGACAGACAGAGATTTAAATCCCAGCTTGGCCATTTCATGGCTTATTACAACCTTGCCTGAGTCACCTTTGGTCTGTAATACGGAGGAAACAACCTTAGGGTGAGGTGAATGTTGAAGAAGGAAAAATGCATCAGAAATTACCTAGTGATGTGACCAGCATCCAGCCACATTTCCATCCAGGAGTATCCAAGGTGTTATTACCAGAACACCATCCCTGCCATCTCAAGCCAGCCTGCTACAAGTCTCTCCTCAGCACTTCCCATGTACTCAAACCGCATGGCGTCATAACTCTGGGCAGGCCTCCAGGTCCTTAGGAGTGCACACCTGGCGCCTATCTAGCCATGGGCCCAACAACCTCCATAATCAACACCGCATACAGGGCAGAAGAAGTGGAAAATTACTCTGAAATAACCAGGACAGTGCAAGCTTATTTACCACAGAACATCTGGAACAGAAATATGTTCTCTGATTCCAGACAGGAAGAGGACAGAGAGAACCCACTCTGCCTATTTCTTTCACTGCTGTGCACACAAAAAAGTCCACGTGCGAGAGGCCAAGCGGTGGGGAGGATCTGCTTTGAGAGCAGCCCGTCCTTTCTCAGCTAGACCTCCTCTTCGCTGCCTGGAGCCTTCAAACTCAGGGACTGCTTAGTTTAAGCTAAGCTAAAAGAAGAAGGCAGAAAACACCGACAATACTGGATATCTTTAATTGCATCTCACTTGTGTACTGTTTATCTCCCTGCTATTAACAGAAGATTCTGGAAGTCCTGAGAAGCTGTCGACAAGGACTGTGTTTTATTGTATAATGTGTAAATATCATATAGCAGAGTATCTGGCACCAAAAAGGCCTTCGGTAACTATACGCCGAGTGAGTGAATGCAGGAGTGAATGAATGAATCTGTACCGTGAGCGATGCCATGACACTGTGTGCATGCCCCCCTCCTTTCCCACCACCACTATAATTCCATGTGCTGGATAGAAAGCAACTGAAAACAAACTAACAAATCCAAGAAAATACAGATCATGCTCTAAGCCTTGATATTATGTTATTCTACTCCAGCCTTAATTTAATTAAACACACACACACACACACACACACATACACACACACACACACACGGCCTCTTCTGTCCATCTGATGGCCACTACAAGACTATCCTGAGCAGACCCTCTGAAGTAGCCCCTAATGCATTTGGGTTGTTATTTTCTACCATTGCTTAAAGACAGACTTCAACTTCAAATCATAGCCCACCACCAAAATCCAACCCATTGCCAATTTTTGCATGGCCTATGAGCTAAGAATAGTTTTACCATTTATAAATGACTGGAAAACATGTCCAAAGAAGAATATTTAATGACATTTAAACATTATAGGAAATTCCAATTTCAGTAACCATGATAATTTTTATTGGAACACTAACATTCCTATTGATTTATATATTGCCTATGGCTGCTTTTGCACCATAAAGGAAGCATTGAATAGTTGCAACAAAGACTGTGCTCCAAGTCTAAGACACTTACCGTCTGCCCATTATAAGAAAAGGTTGTTGACACAGAAATCGTGAAAGGCATCATCCAATGACAAAGAGCTACTTCAGACCTACCTGGGTTTTGGTTCTGCCTCCAACATTTGCCATGTGATGCTCTAGGCAAGTTATTTAACCTTTCTGAATTCCCATTTTTCCCACCAAAAGTGGGGCTAATAATATCTGTGTCACTGCACTGTTGTAAAGTTTAAAAAGAGATGCATGTGAAAGCATCTGACATAGGTCTCGGCCACAGTAAGTGCCAAGCATCATTACATACTATTTCTGTACAGAAGAAACTTCAGAAATACATAGCAAGGCATTACATTACAAAGGGAGTCAAAGCCAAAATGTCATCTCCCCCCGAAGTCTGCCTACTATGCAAAAGGTTAAAAACAACAGAACAACAAACGCTATCATTAGCACATAACAAAATCCAGATGGATTTGACTCATTTGCTATTTTGCATTGTTTGTCCTTGTCTCCCCTGCGAGCCCCATCCCAATGGCGTGCACACACACACACACACACACACACACATGCACGTGAGAAGTAAATACACAATGATCCCATTTATGTATAACAAAATTGAAACCATTTGGCTTTTTGTGAAATTTGGAGCTAAATGTTTAGGCAAGGCATGTGGGTGTGTCCATCCAGGCTGCACTAACTGGAACTTGTGTTCTATCCACCACCTGTCTTTGTGGGTCTGTCACTGGCAATATGTTTAACAGAGACTCAAAAATGAAATCCATTTGCATCGATTTGGTGTGAAGAATTAATGTCACTGAGCGTCACCGGAATCAGAAGCCTCCCTGGCAGCTGCTCCCCCACCTCCAAATATGTAGGATTGAGCTTCAGAGTTGGAAGCTCATTCCAGGAAGCTAAGACTCGGGGGTGCATTGGGCAAGCTCCTAATCCATCGGTCTTGACTGTGCGACCATGTGGCTTTCTCTAATTTACTTCTCCATGGGCTCTGGCATACCACTCAAGAAAATGACAGAGAAATAAGTTAACATGGAGATTCCAGCCCCATGCTATTCACTGTTAGGACATACTTTTTAAGTAAGGACTGCATATTCAGTCCTTCAGGGCCCACAAACATCAGACAAGGATTCTTGTGGGCAACTACAAATAGGTTTTATTTCAAATTTCAATAAGCATTCCGATTATGTTATTGTGTACTGAGTAAATATCATATATTCTACTCCAGCCTTAATTTAATTAAACACACACACACACTCACACACAGAGCTGTGAGCCTTTCCTTAGGTTCAAACACAAACAATAGAACATCGAGGGGGGTTGGGAGAGGGAGTTACTCAATCTCTGAGATTCCTGCTCTGGATAAAATATATTTTCTATCAAGGCTTATGAATTCCTATCTACACTAAAAGTTGTAGGTACCAAATTTTTCTCTACTTTAAGAAACACCGAAATGTTTAGGCAATCTGCAGATTTTAGTAGTGCTGATTATCAGCATTCTTGTATTACGTTTGTAAAGTTATGGGTTAAGGTGTGAATACATTATAAATAGAATAAAGCTACAAACAATTTTAGGCTCTGATGTAAATGAGACAATTAACCTCAAATCTTTGCAGTCTGGCACTCACAGCAAGAAAACAGCTTCAGAAAACATGAAGCTATTTTCACTTTCTGCAACCGAATCCTGGCTTCAATTACAGACATACACCCTGTGTTACTACATATGGGAAGCCATCAAATTTTTCTACAAATACTATTTCTCTCTTCTGTTAGACTAGGTATACCATCTTCTGCAAAACAGCTGGATCATTTGTCAATAATCAAGAGAAACAGATGGTGAGAAACATCCAGATACTTGAAAACATCTGGATATTTCATTCTTCATCCAGATGTTTGGCTTCCCCTAAGTGCAGCCTGTTATCTTTGGTTGAATACCTCAAAGAAGCATTTGGCCAAGAGGTAAGTTTACTTCATCAATTACTTCTCAGGACAATTATTTTTGGCAAAAGAAGCCCACATTCTTTGGGGAATAATGCCGTTATTAGGATTTATTTCATCAGTATGAATTGACAAAACTATTTCTGCAAAAAGCTAAGAAATAAAAAAAGCAAACGCAAATTTGGCCCATTGTGCAGGTTCAATTGTGTTAAACTATCTACTTAGGGTTCTCAGAAGCATAACTATTGTGGGACACCAGTTAGGGTGAGTTTTGTACAATAACTCATATAGAAGGTGATCAAAAATCAAAGTCTGATGAACAAATACAGGTGGGATTTCTTATGATGCTAGTGCACTCCTCCATTTAAAGATTCAGACACGAGTCTAGTTCTACATCTTGAGCACTACCCTTTGCTCGTTCATTCAACAAAGATTTACTTGGCTCCTGCTGTTTGCTTAGTCACATACATGAGGCTGTAAAATCAACACTGAGTAAACAGAATCAGTTCCTACCCTCATGGAGTTTTCAGACTAACTGGGGAGAGAGCGATTGAACAAATAGTCTCACACAAATAAACACACCATTATCCACGCATCATTAGAAGAGCTATGAAATACAGAGTAGAGTTAGAGAGTGTACTATGAGGAGGTCTGAGAGAGGTTTCTGAAGTCTTAAAAGATGAGGTGTTAGCAGGGAAGACTGGGCCAAGGGCATCCCAGCTAGAGCAAACAGAATGGGAAGAAGCCTGAGGAACGAAACACCTGTGCTTTCTTGTAGAACAGAAGAAAGGGTCTGGGCAGAGGGTGGGGGGCATAAAGCCATCCTGTTTATTAATTGTGGTGGTGGTTACATGAACCTACACTTGTGATTCAACAACAGAACTTAAATATGTTTTCATGGTGGTGCACAAATCACCAAAAACTTTGTGGTCTTTGAAAAGCATCTTCATGGGCGTGCTTGCGGCATGAAGCACCTCCTGCTCATCCCAACCCCTTCATGCTTTCAGCTCCAGGGAATAGACATGTGACCATGACCATTTCCAAAGGACAGGCAACCCAGACCCTCTTCTGAAAATCTACACCTGGAGCTGAGTCACACAACGACGGGGATTAGACCTGAGCCATCCCAGGGGCAGTACCATGAAGGGACTTCCTAGAGGTGGCCATGGGAACCCAAGCACAAGGATGGGGACTACATATCTAGGATGACAGCCTGGGGCACACTGGGCACTAAAGCACCAACTCGAGGATGCCCCCTTCTGGAAAATGAGCCA
Source organism: Lasiurus cinereus (assembly GCA_011751065.1). Taxonomy (NCBI): domain Eukaryota; kingdom Metazoa; phylum Chordata; class Mammalia; order Chiroptera; family Vespertilionidae; genus Lasiurus; species Lasiurus cinereus. The sequence continues at coordinate 19,392,679 of JAAGEH010000452.1, read as the reverse complement.
TAGTGTGTGTAGTGGGCTTTCTCTTACATGCAACCAATCATATCAGATATAGTATCGTGTTTTCACTCTTAAATCATCCAGTCTTTTCTATGGCCTGCACCAAAGAACCTTAAGGTAGGCAACTACTACATTCATACTAGAAAACTGAAACGTCTCCTATACTTTATAGATTCCACCTCATCTCTCCACTTCCATTCCCAACAAAACCAAAACTTGTCTAGAAATTTAAACACACACACACACACACACACACACACACACACACACACACATCTATATATTAATCCTCCCAGACCCTCAAGGTTTCTGTAGCCTGCTTTTGAATTGCTGTGGCCATGCAATTATTAGCCCTTCTCAGAAGCAGGGATCAAGCACGTGTCAGCCTCTAACTCTGAATTGGAGGGACATCGCGCCGTTCACACACGGGAAAGGGACTCCCAGCCTCTGGATGTTTTATAAAGGGATATTGTTAAAACCAGTTTCTACTCCTGCATCGTTTGTGCTCGAGGGTAGAAGCAGGCAGTGGTCCAAACACCATGTAACCTTTTCAGCAGCCATCAGGAAAAAGTCACTACCACTTTGCTATTATACCAAGTCTGAGGAAAGAAAGCGCAAAGCCAATGCACGGGGGATTAGCAATGTCTTCCAAAAAAGAAACAGAAAATGTTTATGGGGAGTGAAAATGAATGATAATGGTCTCACTGTCCACTCTCATTTCCTAGTGGTTCCAACAAGTCCCTGGATATCATAAACACTGAAGGGGGAACAGAATTCTCTCGTAAATCAAAGAGAGGGCACTGGGAAAGCGATGGGAAAGGGGCCAAGGTGAGGCACACCTGCTGAGTCACTAACTCTCAGGACAGAGGCAACTAGCCAAGAGGGAGCCTGCGACACTTACACATGAGCAGCCCCCAAGCAGAGGTCACCAGGAGTCCTCTCACTTCACGAAAGTGTGAGCACATGGGCACACATGTGCTCACACACACACACATGAGTTCTGAGAAGGGGGCAATGCATTCATCTCTGCCATTAACCTACCTCCCCCTTCCCATTACTTTAGCCCCTATTTCTCAACCGAGCACCACAGCCATTGGTTATGGACAATTCTTGGCGGGGGATCTGTCCTGCTCACGGCAGGATGTTCAGCAGCATCCCTGATGCCGGTAGCCCCTCCATCACAATGAAACAAACAAAAATGTTTCCCAGCCATTTCCAACTGTCTCCTGTGAAGCAACATCCTCCCCAGGGAAGAAGGACTGCGGACTGCTTAACTTTAACTTGACGTGTGTGTGTGAGTGTGTGTGTGTGTGTGTGTGTTTACCCAAAACCTCATCAGTACTCAAGTCTCCCTAAATTGTTTAGCCCATTCTTCACCTCACTCAATCCTAATCATCGTTTCAGATTCTACTTTAAAAACTTTATTCCCAAGCCTTTCCTGACTCCTCCGCTCCTTGGAGAAGTTCGATGTCCCTTCTCCATGTGCCCGCAATTTCCTGGACTACTGAGCTCCTATCCCCAGCCTGGTCTGTTCCCTGGCCCGTTCCCTTGCTGGGCTTCACTTCTAGATTCTAACTTCCTCCCAAGCAGGAAGCAACTTCAGTTCATCTTTGTAACTAAAGAGCTCAGTAGAGGGGTGGGTCAAATTAGAAGTTCAATAAAGTCTCACATGAATGAATAATGAGGGAGCAGAGACAAAGGGCAGTTTAGGCAGGAGGCATGTCACAGAGTGCAGGCCGATTCTGAGCAGCATAACTGTAAAACTTTTTTTTAACATATTTTTATTGATTTTTTTACAGAGAGGAAGAGAGAGGGATAGAAAGTCAGAAACATCGATGAGAGAGAGACATCGATCAGCTGCCTCCTGCACGGCCCCTACTGGAGTTGTTGCCCGCAAGCAAGGTACATGCCCCCGACCGGAATCGAACCTGGGACCTTTCAGTCCACAGGCCGACGCTCTATCCACTGAGCCAAACCAATCTCGGCATAACTGTAAAACTTTGAAAGCAACATGGAACAGTAGTATGGCTGGGAATCTCCCTGGAATGCAGCAAAGAAGGTGTTACATCATCATCATCATCATCATCATCATCATCATCATCTTCTTCTTCTTACAGGAACAGAATTTCATAGGCTGTAAAGTTGGACAAAGCAGCAGATAAAGCAATATAAGGATTGAAAAGCTCCATTTTCCACAATACTGAGGATCAGAAAGATTAGTTATTTTGCCTAAGGATGCAGAATAGAGAAGTGAAGAAACTTGAAGCTAAGCCTCTAGGTTCAAGTCCAAGACTATGTGGGGTTCCTCCCAAGCTGCCGATGAGTGTGTGACAAGAGAGGCTCTCGGTCCCTGCTGGGGGTGGAACACTGGGCACAGCTCGCTTGGAAAGAAACTTGACAGCACGTATCAAAAGACTTGTGATGGCCGCACCTTTGAACTAGCTCTTCCACTTCGGGGACATCAACCTAACAACCCTGTCTGAGGTACAAGAAATGCTCAGTCTCAGATGTAGACACGGTTCACTGCAGTGCCACTTATAACAGCAAAAAAGCAAAACTAGAAATCTCCCAAGTACTCAACTACAGGAGCCTGGTTAAATAAACACAAATCTACTCCAGAAATACTATGTGACTATTTAAAATAGTGTTTATAAGGAGGCTGTTAAAGCAGGAGAAAATTCTAACATGGTTAGAATGCTACATGAAAAGCTTAAGATTCAAATTTTTATCAATGCCATCACAACTTAAATGGGAGCATATTCACACAATGCAACATTCTATAGCCAAGAGAACAAATGATCTACAACTCTGCAGCATTAAACATAAATCTCAGAAGCATAATGTTGTGAGAAAGAAGCCAGACATAGAAGAGTACTACCTACTATATGATATTTTTAACAGAAAGTGATCACATTTGTAGGAGGTAAAAAAAAAAAAAAAAGATGGACAAAACTAACCCACACTGCCCGAAGCCAGAACAGTGGTTACCGCTGGTAGGGCAGGAGGTAAGCATTGAATGAGGGCAGAAGGGGGCTTCTGGGTCATGTTTCCTTTCTTGACCCACATACTGATTACCTGGGTGTGCTCCTTTATTCAAATTCACCCAGCAGCAAGTATATATTATGTGCACCCTCATGTCTGTGTGTTATATTTCCAGAGTCTTAAAACCACAGTCACAATTCCATAAAAACAAGCTGACTCTGGGAGTTAGGAAAAAGTAAATCACAGAGTTCGTGGTGGTTATCTGTAGGTGGTGAGACCACGGCAATTGTGTTGTCATCTTTCCACTTCTGTGTATGTTCCAAATAATTCAATAATACGCACTTTGTGGGGAAGGCGAGTAAACAGTACTTAAACAAAACACTTGGAAGGACTGCGTGAGCATACTAGCAGTGTTGGAAGGCTTGTGTGTGTACAATGCATGTGACTGTGTGCATGTGTGTGTGAGTGTGTGTGTGGTGCATGTGAGTATGTGTGTGTATGAGTAACAGTGTATGTGTGCACGTGCCAAGTGTGTGTGTGTGTGTGTGTGTGTGTGTGTGTGTGTGTGTGTGTTTTACCAAAGAAATATCACCAGTTGGGAGGAAGGAGATCCTTCTAAACACGGCAAGAGCAAGGAGAATGTCATCTCTCATCGTCAAGATGATACTGACTCCAGGGAGACAAAATCTAAATTTCTGTGGGAATCAATAAGGAAAACACTAAAAATATATTCCCAATCCAAAGTCTGAAGCCACATACACAAAAATATTGTGGGTAGACAGTTTTGGTGATTATTATTTTCTTCTTCTTAAATTCAGTTCTATTTTCTTAAGTAATGAAAATATACATATTACCTGTGCCTGAATTACTCATCCAAAAAGGAGGATATCAATAGAACATTGAGTAATTGCAAGGATTAATAAGCCCTAAATAGTGTAAGCACACTCTGATATAAACACACCTAAGAAGTGATTTTTTTCTTCTTCATCATCATATAATCATCTTATTATTACATAAAATTTGCAAAGGTATCTTTTTGTAATGATAACAGTAAGACACCCATGAAAAACACACAAGGTGTCAAAATAAGCCAAAGGAAAATCATTTGGGCAAAAATAAAAAGGACCCCAAGTCAATTTTATAGAAAATATTCCTTTATTAACATTTGGTCGAGAATACGTTTATATGTTTTCAGAAAACAACTCCAAGACCAAGAGGACTCCTGCAACAGAGAGGAACTGACAGGTCTGCTCCAACCACGAAGATAAGAGGAGAAACAGTCCAGAGATGGAAGATGCTGATGACGCCTTGCCATGAGAGCCATCAGCAGCTGTGCATCGCTACAGGATGCCTAGGACCAAACCAGAGAGGGTCAGACCTGCATTGCCACCATTTGTCCACCATCCAGATACCATTGTTGACCTGTACACATAAGGAACTGTTTGACATTGAAACTGGGACTCAGAACTATTGGACATTGCAATTGGGACTCAAACATTTTTTGTTCCTATAGGTTTATTTCTAGCCTGCAGAGGCAAGCTGTTTTTAAAGAAAAGAATCGGGGGAGGGAGGGACAGATACAGAGGCAAAGAAGCAATGAACAGACTGTCATACAACAGTCGGAAGGCAGGGGAGGTTGGCAGGGGTGGGAGTGGGGAAAGGCTGTAAGAGATCAACCTAAGAACTTGTATGTATGTATGTAAGCATAACCAATGGATACAAGACACTGGGCAGTGGCGGGGAAGGGATATGGGGGGCAGGACCGGGCAGGTGAGGGCATGTAGAGAAGGCCAGGGGGAGGTCAATAAGGGGGAAAAAAAGGAGACATACGTACTACTATTTGTAATACTTGAAACAATACAAAAAAAAAGAGTATACAGGAAAAGCTTTTTGTCCCAAAAAACAATGGTTCCACTTCTCATGTCAACATTTCTAATTACGACTTTCCCAGTGGTTTTAGATACTAAATAATTTAAAAGAAAGGTAGTTATTTTATTTTTCTAATTTTATTGTCCAATTGTAGTTGACATTCAATATTACTTCATATAAGTTCCAGGTGCACAGCTTAGTGATTAAACAATTCTATCATTTACAAAGTGAGAAAGGTAGCTATTTTGGGCAAAATTTCACTTTTACCCCATATTTAATGTTCTCTTAAAAAAGAAAACTTGCTGTTTCTATAGCAGAAAGAAGAAAAGACAAAATTTAAGACCAAAAATATAGAGATAGATGGAGAAAAAGGAAAGGAAGAGGGAGAAGGGGAAGGAGAGAAAAAGAGATGGGGGGGAGGAGACAGAGAGAGAGGGAGAGAGAGAGGAGGGGGATGGAGAAATGGATGATAAATAGATGGGTGGGTGGATGGATGGATGGATAGGTGAATGGACAGACAGGTAGAAGGATGGGTGGATGGGTGAATGGATGGATGGATGGGTGGGTGGGTGGGTGAGTGGATGGATGGATGGATGGATGGATAAATGGATGGGGAGATGAGTGGGTGGATGTGTGGGTGAATGGGTAAAGACTGAAATGAAGTGCCCAGAAAGGATCAGGACATTCAGATGCAGAAGTCTCTCAGATGGATGTCTACAAGAACTCCCATTCCATGCATGGACTGACTTATCAGAGGGAGCACAGCTCACTGTGAAAGTGGAAAGAGGCTGACAGAAAAAAACTGAGATAACTCATTAGGTAAGAATAATAGCATTAACAGTGGAGGTGGCCATGGTGATTGTAGTCAGATACTGGCAGTAGCAGGCATAAGCATTTAAAGTGCCTAGCACTGCCAAAACTGGTTTGGCTCAGTAGATAGTGTTGGCCTGCAGACTGGGGGGTCCCGGGTTCGATTCCGATCAAGGGCATGTGCCTTGGTTGCAGGCACGTCCCTATGGCGGGCGTGCAGGAGGCAGCTGATCGATGTTTTTAGCTCTCTATCCCTCTCCCTTCCTCTCTGTAAAAAATCAATAAAATATATTTTAAAAATAAAATAAAATAAAGTGCCTAGCACTTTTTTGAAAGTGCTATATATATTTTATCTGGCTTAGAGAAGTAAAATTGCAGATGTAATTATGGCTGCTAATCAGCTGGGTTTAAAATAAAGAGACTGTCCATCATCTAGTTTTAAAACACTTGTGGGGAAAAAAAGACAGGAAAAATAAAGCCAAAGAGAAAAACAGAGAGATGGCCATTTGAGAAGGACCCAGCCCGATGCTGCTGTCTAGTAGATGGAAGGAGGGGCCAAGAGCTAAGGAAACAGCTGTCTCTGTAAGTTAGAAAAAGAGAAGAAATGGATTCTTCCCCAGAGCCTCCAGAAAGAACAGCCCACCAACACCTTCGGACCATCCCAGTAAGACCCATGTCAGACTCCTGACCTCCAGACATAGCAGGTAATAAGTTTGTGTTGTTTTACATCATTAAGGTTGAGGTCATTTGTTATGGCAGTCAGAGAAAACTAATGCCCCTAGGCTATTTTTAAAAATAATTTTATTACATAAGCAATAGGTGAACATATTTCCCACTTTAAAAAAAAATACACGCATTCTGGACAAGGCTCCAGGCCCTTATGGCTCTCAGCCTTGGACCTTTCCCCTCTCTCTCTCCCTCCTACACAGGTAATCATTGCAATAAGGTGGGTGCCCACTCGGTGGGCCTCCTGGTCTGCATTTCTTCACATAACACATATGTGCCCAGGTCACACTGCATGCTGATTCTTCCAGCAATTCCAGTCATGAAACAGTTAACACCATCTCCCCAGGAAGGAAAACAGCTCGCAATCCCAACAATAGCCAAAGGCTCCCAGGCTCTGCCTTGGGCTCCTGGGGGTGGAGGAAGTGACAGTTTGAGTACCTTTCCCATACCTTCTGTCTCCCTCCCAGTTATAAATCCTCCTGCTGGAGTTAGTGGCAGGAACTGAGTTCTCCAAGCCTGAATCTGTTAAGTATTTGCAGCTTAGAAGATCAAGAAAGGAATTTGTTTATACACATGGGGCCTGTGTTGCCAAAAAAATTAGCCTTAGATATACAGGGAACATGATCAATAGCAAAACAACCAGTCCCTCCATGCTTTGCTACCAAGAGATAATGAATGACTGCAGAGCTGCCAGAAGTTGCTCAAACTACACTCGCCTCTCCCTTTTTACTTAACCCGCAGGAAGTCTGGTATTTTTCACAAGTCTCTTATCTGCTCCCCAGGTCTTCTGGGAGACTGCTTGCTAATGCGAAATTAGGTCAGACTTTCAGGGTCCAGGTTCCTGGACATCTTCCCCCAAACCACATGCAGGTAGCTGCCCCTTGTTCACACTCACTGTCCCTTTCTCCGGGGCTTCCTGATGCCACACCTGGCTCTTTTCTACAGTGAAGCAAGGGCACCCCTTCCCTCAGAGTTGGCTCCGCCTCCACTAGTGAGGTGCACTACACTCCAGAAATGCAACTGGCTTCTCTCAGGGGCCAAAACACTGGAAAGGGGTGGAGAGGAGCTGAGAGGGATGTGAGAGCAGGCAAGGGGAGGAAAATGCCTTTCTCACCAGCCCTACTCTCCCCACGGAGATAGCAACTACACTGAGATGATGAACACACTTTTCCACTGTGACCGGCACATGGCACTCACCCATACATGTCACAAGGACCTGGGGGAGTTGCAGGGTTAGGATGACCGCTAGTATTATTACAGATTTGGGTCCACTTATCAGCTGTAATGGAAGTCCTCCTGATACACAGCCAAAGCCATCAATCTGTGATTTGACCTTGCTCTAAGACACGAGAACAAATTAGCTCCACCAGGAATATAATAAGCATGTGTTCATTATTCAGTGAAAAATTAATTATTCTATCAATGAATATTATATGTGCTTGTGTGCATGTATGTGTGTGTTTGCAAGTACCAAATATGTGCCATGTGGTTTGATAATAGAGCTCAGAAAGATACTTGTGTAGAAAAGCCACACATAATTTTAGTGGGTTTTATATAATCTTATGGAAAATGCTATATTACTGATCACTAAAAATAAAACCCACAGACAGATTTATCATGATAAGGTCAGAGTGTAGTTATAGATGATGATGGTGGAGAAAGAGGAGGAAGACAGGGGATGAGGAGGAAAAGAACGCAATGACAATAACCATGGTGTTCATGTGACAGTTATTGAATGCTCACTATTGCCAGACATTGTTTCCCTCTTCTGTAGTCAACTTCTCTCTGCTTCCCTCTGATAAAAAAAACAAACACACACTCACAGCTGCACTGAGGGCCCACTTGAATTGTCCAGGATAATCCCTCTATGTCAAGATTCTTAAATTGATCACATGGGTAAAGTCTCTTTTGCCATATAATGTAACATTCACAAGTTCCACATTTCTCCATTCATTTACTCAACAAGTATTTATTGAACACCAAGTACCATGCTAGCATTGAAGGGTCAGCAGTAAACCAGTATTTAGGTTCTTACACTGTAAAGAGTACCTTTCACAACACTCTCTGCTGATATTCTTTGAGTCAGGCCCTAGAAAGCCGTAGCACACAAGTCCCAATGAAATAAAGAAAATGGCACAGGATAACAACAACAACAAAAATAGAGTTATTGACTGTTTTTTACCATGATCTGACAAAACATGACAGAACTGCCACAGGAAACGAGTTAGATATGGGTCATGAAAGAGAGAAAGCTTGGAAGTCTAACGGAGAAATGAGTGGGCTATTCAAAGCCATATCATACAAGTGGGTTCACTGAGAATTGTGGGAAGAGATGAAGTTCAACATAAATTGTTGGAACAAGTCGAGTTCACTAGGAATTGTGGGAAGAATTGAAGTTCATCACTGGAAGTTATGGAAAGAAGTGAACTTCACTAGGAATTGTGGAAAGAAGTGAGCTTCACTGAGAATTGTGGGAAGAAGTCAGGTTCAAGTTTCTTGGCCCTTTGATCTGGAGCAAGAAATGCAACCTTCTGGCCAAATTTGGAAGCAAGTCCAACACACTCAAATAACACTGTAAATAGAATGAATAGCTGAAGATACAGGGGGCCTGACTTTGGGAAGGGTACCTGGATGAACTCTAATGTAAATTTGAGGAATTCAGTGGGTACCACAAGGCAGGATTCTGAAACAGCTATTCCCACAGAGGTGAGAATGTCCTCAGCAGGACCCTTACTGCCTAGCCAGCCAATACATAACCAATGAAGCCACATCTGGAAAGAGCTGAACTCACCCTTCCAAAATCTTCTACCATAAAATGTCCAGGGATATAATGCATATTATTATTCTATAATGCATTTCCCAAAACCCTTCCTACCTCAAATTTTCTTTTTGTCATTTGTTCCATATTTAGATGAAGGTAGAAGAAAGAAGCCATTCATTCATTCATTATAAATGTACTTAAGTTACAAAACCATAAATTATTGAAAGGTAATTCCTTTGGAAGACTTAGGCAGTGACACACAGATGCTTCCCCACAGTCTCTGTGGGCGGTGTCTATACATAAACACAGCTCGAACCAATTGTGGGTGTACCAGCAAAAGGAGATTGGCCATGCAAAGGACATCTGTATTAGGACTAGTCCCAATCAAAGGAGAGTAACTCTTCTTGGTGGTCCGACCACTTAACTTAAACAAAAAGAACTGAGCCAACTTTCATCAATGAGCCTTTCTTCCAACCAACAAAAAAATAAAAGAAGAAGAAGAAGAAGAGAAAAATGAGAGTTGGCTACTGGTTGTGGAGATGTGGTGCCACAAGGTTAATAATGATGGGTTTCAGGTCACTGGCAATTTCTCATTTCAAACTAACTTGAACCCTCAAGGGCTGATGGTTTAATGTGGCCTGCATGGCACCCACAATCCTTCTCGAACACCCACGTGGTGGGTGAGTGACATTCTGCCATTATATCATTACTAAAATTAAGAGAGGGGTTGTTCTTCCTTAAAATAAAAAAGTGCTCCTATGTCAAACTCCATGGGAGACCCGCAGACTTGTTCAGTTTCACAATGACTGGAACTCGAATGGGCTAGCAGTGACTTATAATCAATTGATTGGACCTGGGCTCTTTCTTCTAGGGAGAACTTGGGAAGAAAACAATTCTAAACACCCCTGCAGTCATTCTGAGGACTCCATAGCTTTGCCTTTGGTAGTGTCAGTCACTTTTTCCTGAATGTTAATTTCACTTCTAAATGACCCAAGGATTTATCTGAAGGCTACATAATTTTTTTCTCCTGGTAAGCTAGAGGGAAAGAAGAATAAACGAGTACAGCTGCTTAAATTAGGGGAAGAAATGAGGATTGTGGGAAGAGGTAAAGTTCAATATGAATTATGGGAACAAGTGAGGCTCACTAGGAATTGTGGGAAGAAATGAAGTTAATCCGTGGGAATTGTGGGAAGAAGTCAGGTTCAAGTTTCTTGACTCTTTGATCTAGAGTAAGAAATGCAACCTTCTGGCCAAATTTGGAAGCAAGCCCAACACACTCAGGTAATACTATAAATATAATGAATAGTTGAAGATACAGGGGACCTGACTTTGGGAAGGGTGACTGGATGAACTCTAATATAACTGTGGGGACTTCAGTGGGTACCACAGAAAAACAATAGAGAGTGGTGGAGACTATGGAAAACTAGAAACTGCATGCCGATCTGATGCCTTTACTCAGTTCCAGCCACTGGTTACTTCTATTTACAATTTTCAAAACTATTGGAAAAGTCATATTTTTATATAAAATCTCTTTAACTTTTTTCACTTTTTTATTGAATTTACTAGAGGTCTAGTGCATGAAATTTGTGCACGGATAGAGTCCCTAGGCCTGGCTGGCGATCAGGTCTGATTGGGGCCTTCCTTCCCCCAGCTGCCAGCTGCTGGCCGAGGCCATCCTTCTCCCAGCTGCCTTCCTCCTGTTTTGCGCTGCACCCTGGTGGTCAGCACACATGATAGCAAGTGGTCTCCCAGTGGAACTCCGGAGGGGATAATTTGCATATTAGCCTTTTATTATAAAGGCTTGAGGTGACATTGGTTCATAAAATAATATATGCTTCAGGTGTACAATTCTATAATACATCACCTGTATATTATATTGTGTGTTCACCACTCCAAGGTATTTCAACGATGCTTAAAAGTCACTGAGTGGTAAGACAAACATTTCTGCCAGTAGACAATATGTATAAAGGCAGAGGGAATTCTTACTGCATCTTCTCCTCTGGTTTAGACCAAGAAAAGGGTAAAAGGGGAAAACAAAGGGGCAAGAGGAAAGTCTGGGAATGGAAAGCTAGTCCTACAACTTTTGGAGTGATATATTTGCCTGTCAAATTTCATGACTCTGGGAGGATGATAAACTCACCTAAAAACCTCATCTCATTTTAGAGTAAGTTATTTTGACACATGAACCAAGTTGTGGGCATATCAGTGCCTTCTCTGTGACCTAAGCTGTGCCAAACAAACCCCTAAAGGAGGGAGAAGGAAGCTCAGTTCTACCACGATGCACAGCATTTGTGCGGCAGAGAGATGAGTTTGTCACCCAATGCCCTATGGTCCCCAGATGAGCCATCAGTGCCAAGAGGTAGTCCTGACCTACACTCTGTCTTTCTTGATCTCTAATCAGAGGCCAACAGCCCCGAGGTCTTGGAGGGTTTGGTTTCTAAACCTGAGGCTTGTGTCTTTCTTTCCACATTTCGCCTTACTGTGTGTGGCACAGAGCCCAGGGCAGACTTATACTGCCTGAGATAAACACAGCGTATTCCCACAATCCTACTTAACAGATATTTTTTATCTCCTCCCAAGTTTCACCAAAGAAAATCCTCCTCACAGTCAGTCTTAGCTGGGCTGGAAGCTGAAGCCAGATTCACACACATACAATAGTACGTACAACAAATAAAGTTTCCTAGATGATACAAAAGTACTGAAAAATCAAGAAAAGCCTTGCTCCTGAGAAAGGAAATCTGTATCCACAGGCTTCAGACAGGAACCTTTCTCCTCAAAATATTCTATTTAAAACAGACTGAAAAGCTCTGACTGGTTTGGCTCAGTGGATAAAGCGTCAGCCTGCGGACTGAAGAGTCCCAGGTTCAATTCCAGTCAAGGGCATGTACCTTGGTTGCAGGCACATCCCCAGTGGTGGGTGTGCAGGAGGCAGCTGATTGATGTTTCTCTCTTATCAATATTTCTAACTGTCTATCCCTCTCCCTTCCTCTCTGTAAAAAAAAATCAATAAAAATATTTTTTAAAAAAATAGATACCAAATGTTATGGGTATACCTTTAATGACTGCAACCTAGTTGAAAATAAAAAGCTATGAGAGACATTTTGAGGATAACTTGGTAAATCTAGGTATGGATTATGTATTATTTTACATTACTGAGTTATTATCAAATTCATAGATACGATAACAATAATAAATGTGATCAGGTAGAACAGTGTCTTTAGTTTTAGGAGATGAACACCAAAGTACATAAGGGTCAAGTATGTAGGTGGGGGATGGATGGATGGATGGATGAACAAATGAATGGACTAACAAAACATAGCAAAACCTCAGCATTGGTTGACTCTAGTAGTGAGTATATGGTTGTTCATTGGAGTACTAATATATTACCTAAATTTTCTATGTGCTTTATAATGATCTCAGCAAAAAAAGCTCCTGTTATTTTCAGAACTTTAGTGTTTTAATTAACATTTTTAAAGATATATAGATGGCCAACAGGCATATGAAAATATATTCAGCATCACATTAATAGAGGAATGCAAATCAAAACCACTGGACATCACTTCATATCAGTTAGAACAGCTCAAAAAGAGAGGATGTGGGGAAAAGGGACTCTAAAAAACCTTGGTGCAGCCACTCAAAAACAATTAATAATAGAACTGCCATATGATTCAGCAATTCCTCTTCCAGGAATGAAAACACTAATTCAAAAAGACATATGTACCCCTATGGTCACCTGCAACATTATTTACAATAGCCAACATATGGAACCAATCTACATGTCCATTGATGGATGGGCATATAAAGATGTGGTATAGATGTACGTATATATAATAGAATACTACTTGGCCATAAAAAATAAATTTAAAAACATATCTTAGAAAGAAGTCCTACATAGAAAGCAGGAATGAAGTGAGAGTTGCTCCAGTTAATATTGTAGAGAGGAGAGTCTGAGATCCTCAGTTCAAGGATCTTTTTCAGGACATCCCTAGAACATTAGGCCCACTCTTTCACCTGACTGATAAAGAAACTGAGGTTCAGTGATGCTCAGTGACTCCCCCACACCTGATGGATGCCAGGGTTCCCCTCTACAATAAATTGTAGCACTGAGTTGACTGACCTTGCCAGATTCATAGCCATTTGTCAGGATTGTAAAGGGCGCCTTAGCAGTTGACAATCCTTTATTCTGTGTTCTTTGGAAATGATTTTCCTCGGAGTCACACACTTCAAATAAACATTCTCCCCTTTCCCTTTCACCCAATAAAGTCTTTTATTCTAGGCCCTTGGGAAAAATGTATAGACCTGCTACATGGGGCCCCTGCCTTGAAAACAGACACCCTACAAGTTGTGTAGTGGTATAAAGGACAAATCCCAAGAGCTGTCCCAAAAAGAGTCAACTTCTAAAAATGGTTTCCAATCATTATATCTCAGTGACAGGAGAACAAATGTTATCTTGATAATAAAGGATTTAAATTTATTGCGTAGCTGAAAATGGTTAGAGAATTGAAATTACAAAGCAATGAATCATTTCCTGAAAAAGTCGAGATTGGTAGTTAATGCCACTGCACGAAGAACTAATATTTAGAGATGTGAAAAAGAAAGTTATGAAGACTCCCAGGAAATTATTCCTATATGTATATACTTTTCAGAAGATTAAAATATTTTTTTCAAAAGAAGAGAAAATTGAATAGATTTCATTATTACTGTTGGAAAAATTAAAGCTGACTCCTAACTTCCACTCATTTCCTTCTATTTTGAAGGAATTTTGTCCTTTATTAGAGTAACAATATATATTTTAGTTTCCCCTCATGATAAAGGCACACTGTGGCCAGGCCATGGAGACTTCCCTCTCTCCTGGACCTTGTGAACTGGTTCCTGCCACATCTCACCACACAGCCAGGCGGACAACTTGACCCCAATCTTCGCCCAAGTTCTTAGATCACAACCTTGATGACCTGCTTGATAAGAAACTGGGTTTCCAGCCACAGCTCAACGGACATAAAGAAACTAGGGCAGCACTGATTCTGTGTATTCTGTACCTTCAAGACCAATTATTCATCCCCCTTGGTTGCCAACTAAATGTGGGCAATTGGGGTTCGCTTCACTCAAGCAATCGAGATCATATGTATACCTAAGGCTCTGATGTTGAGAAGGTGTCAGGCATCAAGGAAGGGAGAGCTTGCTCTTAGGATACAGAATACGAAGGTGGCTTTCAGGTTCAATCAACAGCATCACATAACACAGCCACTGGTGTGTCACTTACCGAACTTCACCTTGGCTTTCAAAATTTTCTAGGCCAGAGCCTGTCTCTCTAAGAGTCATTCTTCTAGGTTCTGGGGATACTGGTAAGAATATGACTCCATCCTAGGTCGTGGAGACTCACTGTTTAACCTAATCTTAGAATATTTGCCCACATACCTCCCAGGGTCCTATCCAACCAGAATGTTGGCTCCAACTAGGCCTTTTTTCCCCAGTGTAAACCTTTTTCAAAAGGAGGGCAAGTGGCCAAAACTGGTTTGGCTCAGTGGTTAGAGCGTTGGTCTGCGGATCAAAAGGTCTCAGGTTCGATTCCGGTCAAGGGCATGTACCTTGGTTGCAGGCACATCCCCAGTAGGGGGTGTGCAAGAGGCAGCTGATCGATGTCTCTCTCTCATTAATGTTTCTAACTCTATATCCCTCTCCCTTCTTCTCTGTAAAAAATCAATAAAATATATTTTTTTAAAAAAAGGAGGGGGAGTGGAGAAAGAGGAGGTAAGAGGGAGGAAAAAGAGGAAAAGGTGGAGGAGGAGGAGGAGGAGGAGGAGGAGGAGGAGGAGGAGGAGGAGGAGGAGGAGGAGGAGGAGGAGAACAGCTGCAGTGTAGCAAAACTAGAAGCTAACTGTTATTGACTACTATGTCACAGACAGTCAAACAAGTTACATGCATTGTTTCCTATAATTCTCACAATCTACAAGGCAGAGACTACTGTTAATCCCATTTTGTAGGTGAGAAAACTGAGGCTCATAAAGATTAAGCAATTTTCCCCAGATCACAAAGGCAGAGGGGCAGAACCAGGAATCAACCTAGGGCATTTTAAATCCGGGACTCAGAAGTCTTATCTGTCCTCCATGTGTCCCTCCCTGACATGCTTACTGCTGGAAAGACCTCTTCTCATCTCTCAGCTCCACATCCTGCCGAGGCCTCACAGCCCAGCTGTGGGAGCCACTTACCATCATCCCACGAGGAAATGATGGCTCCTTCTCCAGAGCCCCCCAGAGTTTCCTTGAACCTTGTTTGAGTCGTTTAAAAACAAGGACCTTATCCTCTGGTTAGACTGTAAGGACAGGCATCACGACTTTTACCTCCCCATGCACAGGCACCCAGTTTATTGATGATGTTTATTGATGATGATAATAAATAACAACAATCCACACTGTGTCAGTCCAATAGTCCATTTCCAATAGAGGTATTAAGCCATGGTTTGTGGGAGGACTGAGCTTTTCAGGAGATGAACACACACACACACACACACACACTGCACTTGTTCCATAAACATTCATTCAATCCATAACAGGTTGAATTTCTTCAGACTCCACCAGTCAGCATGAAACTATTAGATTGTCTCTTAGAAGGAAACTAAAGTGACTTTCTGGCATCAGATAGAAATCACTTCTTAGTAAGGTCCTACCAACGACAGACTTCAGGTGCTCCTTCCAAGTTCTCCACCCTGAGTCGGGAGATGCTGTTGGAAGGCTCCCTGAGCAAGGCCATAATTACCAGAAAATGGAAAAACCTGAGGAGCACAGGGGCCCTGGAACGGGGTTCAAGGAGTGAGGGCAACTGTTGATCCATGCGAAGATCAAAGCTGGGCAGAAACCGGGCTTGGGTTTACACAGCTGCACGCTCCATGTGAGAGCCATAAAACACACACGATCTGGACAGGAGGGAAAGGTCTTGTGAGTGGGCGTGTGTGGGTGTCAGTGAGTGCCCAGGACATCAAATGCACCAGGAGGCCAGGGAGCCACCTCACTCCTGGGCTAGAAAAAGCAGCCTGTACTCTTTCTAACCGAGGACATATTTTTATTGGGCCAAAACTTCCACCGGTTCAGCTTCCTAAAACATAACAACAAAGAGGAAAGAGAATCATTAGCAAATGTGAAAAATAAAGTTCTTAAGTTTAATAAACACCACCAACAAGATGGTGAGCTGGTCAACTCTTTTTCTTTAAATTTTTGTATTGATTTCAGAGAGTAAGGTAGAGGGATAAAGAGACAGAAACATCAATGATGAGAATCATTTATCTGCTTCCTGCAAACCCCACACTAGGGATGGAGCCCACAACCCAGGCATGTGCCCTGACCAGGAATCGAACCATGACCTCTTGGTTCATGGGTCGATGTTCAATCACGGAGCCACACTGGTCAGGCAAATTGGTCAACTCTTAATACCCTGGGATGAGAAGCTCTCTGGCCCAGCTCGTCTTGGTTAGCTGCCGCTATAACAACTAAATGAGACCCAGGGCTCTCAACACTCCTTTAGGCGCATAAATTCCTAAACAAAATAATAACAAAGCCATATGTTACCATATTTTTAGATATGAATTGCTGTACGACGCACAAACACAACAGCAGCTCCCTGCTACCATTTGGATTCATTAAAAATAAAATCATCTCATAAGCCTGCAAATGTAGACTTTTTTTTTATTTTTTGCCTTACAAAACTTTCATATTTCCCCTGTGTACAGAAGTATAATTTCTTTATGTGGTTGTTCTCAATGTCTTGAACTTGATATACATGTAATATTAGGAAATGAAAATAATATATATGTGAATTTCTTGTTTCGTGTATTAGAAAACAATATGATTTGCTCATTAAAGGCGCCAATATAAATGCTATAAACCATGAAATTACCTTTGAGCCTTTCCTGAATAACCAGTTCACAAACAAATGATCCATGCAAAAAAGGCAAGGGGAGATTACAATAATAAGACTAAGGTATATTTTCATTCCAGGATTTTTTTTTTAATGTAGAAAAGTATTATTACCGCAAAACCAACGTCTGCAGCAGGTACACTCAATTTTATAGGAAACACTGAACAATACAGGTAGATTGGACAAAATAAGTGCAAAATGAGGTTTTGCATATTTTCCAGATGTGATGCAGTGCTCATAGTTACAGCAAATTATCTCAATAAAAGAATCTCACTTTTGGTTTTCTCACTTCAAAGGGCTACTTCAAGGCCAAGACGGCAAAAACCCAAATAACTTCGTTTTTGTGTTTTTTTTTTCATACTCAAAAAGTAAGATTTTACCCTATTATTGACTGAAATAAGTTGTGGATGGCAGAAATTTGAGCGAGGGTGTGAATACTCTTAAACTGAAATTAGCATAGCCCTTAGTCCAGTGTGACCCCCTAACCAGTCATCCACATCACCTGGGAAATGACTGGAAAAGCAGGCTGTTGGGCCCCCACTCCAGACATTCTGCAATCAGAAACTCTGGAGGTGACGCCACAGGAGGTGTGGTCGGATAAGCCCTCGAGGGGTCCTGTGCATGTTCAAGTTTGAGAACCAGTGCCTTAGTCTGTTAAAAGAAAGAACCAGGCTTGGAGATAATGAGCTTACCTCCTCTAAGATCCTGCACAGAATCCCAAAGGTTCATCCATACTGCTCTAAAACTCTTCAATATCCTGTTCCTCTCTAACCAAATATTAAATCCAAGCCAGTCGCTCTGCTCATTTCTGTCTGAATTAATCCCAGCCACTATTTCTACTCCACCATATCTCATCTGTCAAACTGTAGAGCATCTGACTTGAGCCAAAATAATCTGAGATGAGACTCCTGAATTTTCTCCAGGTTCTAACCACCAATAATTGATCCCAACAATACTATGAAACAGGCCAGGGTTAGTGCATCCTGGGTAGGCAATGGTCCACACTCCTGAGCAGGACCTATGGGGGATTTAAAGCCTTCCTGTGAGAGCTCCGAGTGGAAAGCCACATGTCTCCTTTGAGCCAGATCTTGTTCTTGAATCATTCATTCATTCATTCATTCATTCCATGTATTTGAGTTCACAATCTATTGGGGGATACACATAGACAAGTCATTAGTCATAATACAACTAGAGGCCCAGTGCACAAAATTTGTACACGAGGAGGGAGCTAGGGTGGGGGGTGGGAGAGGGTGTCCCTCAGCCTGGCGTCACCTTTCCAAACTGAGACCCCTTGGGGGATAACTGGCAGTTGAACATTCCTCTCACAATCCAGAACTGCTGGCTCCTAACCACTTGCCTACCTGCCTGATTGCCTCTAACTGCTCTGCCTGCCAGCCTGATCATCTCTAACTGCTCCCTGTTGGCTTGATTGCCCCTAATCACCTCTGCCTTGGCTCTGCACTGGGACCCAGGATTCCCTCCTCCAGCTGACCACAGGCACTCTGGATCTGGGCTTCCCTCCCTTTGGCCAGCCATAGATGCCCAGGCAGTCTACAGCCTCAGGGGATGGTGGGCAGATGGCTTTGCCTGGGCTGCAGCCTCAAGTGCTGGCACCCAGAACCACAGGGTGGGTGGCTTCTCCATCTACCAGGCTATAGCCAGCCACAGGTGCTGGCACCTGGACCACAGGTGGGCGGCTTCTTCATCTTCCCTGGGATGCAGTGGAGGTGACTTCTCCGGCTGGCTGTGACCTGGGATCACAGGACAGTCGGCTTCTTCATCTCCTGGGCTGCAGACAGCCTCAGGCACTGGCATCTGGTTTCTCTGTCTCCCCCAGGATGTGGGGCAGGTGGATATGAGGTTTCTGCTGCTGGCTGTGGCCTGGGATCATGGGCAGGCGGCTTCTTGGTCTCCCTGGCTGCAACCAGCTTCAGGTGCTGGCACCAGACTTCTCCGACTCTCACAGGCCCGGAGTTGCTAGGGGTGGGGCTGTCGCTATCTTTTCAGGTTAATTTGCATGCTCACTCTGATTGGCTGTTGGGCATAGCGGAGTGACAGTAATTTGCATGTTTCTCTTTTATTAGGGTAAGTACAAAATGGACACCCACATTAGGAACATAAAGAGTAAATGACTGAGGGACTATATTTTTGTTGTTCAGGAGTCAGTGACACTCATCAGAATTGAATCTTAAAGAATAAGGAGAAGCCATCAAGGTTACAAGAGGGACCATGAGTGGGTTCACAGCAGTTATGGACCATGAATAACACTAGTGAGAGGATGGGCTTCCGAATTGCGAGCTTTTTAAGGAATGAAGTCACTCAGAATCCTCATGTCCCCAACCCCAGCACCTGGCTTGGCACAGCGATGTGAGTGAAGTCCAGAGAAGACCAAACTGGACAAGTGGTAAGGAACTCATCAAAGGAAATCAGTTCCTGATATAGGAGGACACTCATGGCTCCATCTGAGGGATTCAGACCGGGAGAAAGGGGAGATGGTTTCTCCCGGGATCAGCAGGGGAGCAGAAGGCAGAATAACAGGACTCTGCGGGGAGCCAAGTGCTGAGCACCCACAGACCCTGAAGAACGTGTCAATCACCTTTTAGTGGGTATCTGCAAAAACAAAGGCTCTTTTAAGCCTGGATGAGGTCCTGCCAGAATTGAGCAGACCCTCTGGAGTAGAGAGAACCTACTTACAGGTGCCCGCTCAATCACATACCTAATAATTTTCCCATCAGTCCGGGTGGGAGAAAGGACACTCAAGTGCCCTAGTCCTGCTCAGAAGAGAAGACAACTGACCCACAGATCACAGAATCACTGTAAGACAGAGCGAAGAGAGGAAGGAGGGGAGGGAGGCCACACAGCCCAGCAAGGTGGTGCTAGCTGTCACATGAAATCCACAAGGGGCAGAGGGGACCATTTCTCTAGACTTCTGTTTCTAAAGAAGCCTGGACTCAGTTACAAAACGTGACAGGAGAGGAAGTAAAAACAACAAACCTTTCTGGTCTGCTTATTGTACACCAGACAGCTCCCTGGGTGACTGCCTAACGTCCCCCTCTTTCATCTTTGCAGCAACACGAAGAGATAGGTGTGAGAGACTAATTTTGCTGCTGAGTTAACTAACATAGTGGCTTGAAGTGATAGGTTACTTGCCTGAAGCCACCCAGCTGCTAAGCAGGGGAAGCAAGGTGTACCCTGGAGTCTCCTTCCTTAGTCCAGAGCGGTCCCGGTCTCAGTTAGGGAGACGAAAGGCTCAGATACCTGGAGGATGAGGTAGCTGGCAGGCCAGGCCAGGAGCAGGGGATGAGCAAGAAATGGTGCCTTTACCAGAGTGTGCCCATGGGGTGATGCTGAGGAGAAAGAATGTCTTCAGGAGGCTCTAGAATTTTCTAACATTTAGGCCAAAAACCTCTGGCCTACATCACTGGCCTGAAGACGCTGAATTGGAATCCTCATCATTTCCTAACCCATCCTCGAAAACCTTACAAAGTATTTTGATGAAGTGCACATTCAGCCGTACAACTGATATCTGTCTGCCTTCATCTGGCTCCTCTATGAACCCCTTCCAATACTTTAGGGTGAGGGCAGGACATTTAAACTGAATGGAATTTCCTGCCGTATTTCTGCGGTGCCAGAATTGCTCCATTATATAAATAAATTTGGGGGGAACTTTTTTTCCTTACTTTCTTGAAGGATATAGGACATAATCTTTTAAGTAAGTCCTAATTTTTTAAGTATTCTCAGTCCAAAAAAATAATCTGGACCATATAAATATTGCATATGGATGTCATATGGGTTTATATGCCTAGCTATAACAAAAATACTTGGCTCTGTTATTTTCTTAAAACTGCTGAGTTGTTGTTGCCATTTTTATTGAGTTAATTAAAAGACCATAAAAATCAATTCAAACATGTTTGGTAACAGATTTGCAAATTTTATAACTGTGTTCAGTTGTTGGGACAAAAATAAGAAAATGACAGACATCTCTGTACTCAGAGCTTTGGTGTGATCGTTTGTTCATTCATTCATTCACTCACTCATTCATCCAACCCCAACCCTCTCTATGGGCCAGAGTGAGAGTGCTTTGAAAAGTGCTCTGGAGTGAAAGCACTGGGACAGGGTTAACGTCTATCCTCACGGCATGGCCAGATTGATGGGAGACAGGAAATAAAAGTCATCCTGTAGGTCAGGTGGCACATTTTTCCCTTAGAGGGCCAGAGAGGGAGCATGCTCAGCCTTGAGGGCCACAGCGGCTCTGCTGCCACGGCTGAACACTGCCTTTGCAACATGCAAGCGGCCACGGACAATGCACACAGATGTAGCGGCATGTTCCAATGAAACTTTATTTATGAGCATTAATTTTAATTTCATTTATCTTCATACGTTATGAAATGTTGTGCTTCTTTTCATTCTTTTTAAAGATGTTTAAGCCATCCTCAGCTCTCAGGTCATATAAAAGCAGGGCGTTTGTGGACCTGTTTATACTGTTACCAAGGAAACACACAAGGGTATGGCTGGCCCAGTATCCAGAAAGAAGGTGCTGGATGCCCTGCTGGTGAGGCTCACAGGTTGAACCAGGAGGTCACAGTTCGATTCCCGGCCTGGGCACATGCTTGGGTTGCAGGCTCAATCTCCCCAGTGTGGGACTTGGGACATGCAGGAGGCAGCTGATTCTCATCATAAATATTTTTTTTATAAATGTTATTGATTTTTTATAGAGAGGAAGGGAGAGGGATAGAGAGTTAGAAACATCAATGATGAGAGAGACATCGATCAGCCGCCTCCTGCACACCCCCACTGGGGATGTGCCCGCAACCAGGACACATGCCCTTGACTGGAATAGAACCCGGGACCCTTCAGTCCGCAGGCCGACGCTCTATCCACTGAGCCAAACCGGTTTCGGGTCTCATCATAAATATTGATCTCTCTCTCTCTCTCCCTGTCCCTTTCTCTCTGAAATCAATAAAAATATATTTTTTAAAAAAAGGGTGTTGGAATTCTTCGCTGAGGACTCCAGGGGGCCACCAGGACAATGACAATCCAAAAGGCATGGCTAAAGAATAGAAAGGAGACGCCCCTGCTTCAGCTGCTGGCCATCGACCTCTCTGCTCATTTCGGAGGTGGCTTCTTGCCGAGTTCTAAGCAGTGGTCTTTGGTGGCTCTCCCTGCTCCCTGGTGGCCTTGGCAATCGGCTCCAAACTTGATAAAGTGCTAATTTTGCTTTTTACAGTTGTTGTTTACCATTGAAATAAAGCCAAGCCAACCCTCTTTGAAAATCTGAAGAAACGTTAACCCACAGATTGAAACCTGGGGATCCAAGTTATAACCAGAAGGCAATTTTCCTGGTCAACGTCTGAAGCTATCCAAACAGCGGTCTCCGACGGAAATAATGAGAAGCCTCTGTGTTATTCCTACATTCCTGGTCCGGCCTCGCTTGCTGACTGTCAGCCCCCAGCCAGCTCAGTTATAATGGCAGGCACATAACGGAGTGCATGCAAGTGGCCTTCGGTGGGCAAATGTTCAAGCACATTAAGGTTTTAATATAATTATAATTATAGAACATGTTCAACCAATTAACCACAAATATGCTGTTTATCTGAAAAGCTGCCAACACTGTGAACTGCAGTCAAAATTACATTAGGCTGTGGTCCTTAAGCAAAGAATACACACTGAATCAAAAGAGAAATCAGGAGGAAAAGGCCAAAGTAAATATTTTCTCTGATATTTTATGAATATTTCCTCAAATGCCAGATTAAATTATGTCATCTCAACTTCCCATATATTTACTTGATGAAATCAGATTGAGTTCATAACACTGTTGAAAAACATCATAAGCCAGAGAGAGAGGAAGAGAGAGAGAGAGAGATACTTGGTAAATCTTGGCAGTCAAACTCCCCTAATGCAAACCTTAGTATAATATAAATAAGAAATGGCAATTAGATCAAGTCATATTTCAAGGCATTCAGAAGCTCTCACTATTCCTTCTATCATTCTGAGTTGCAGCCTATAGGAGTGGAAGCTAAATTAAACTTTACCTTAGCAACTAAATACTATAAGCCTTCTCATAACTTTCCCCTAAGAAAGAATTAAAAAAAAAAAAATCCTGGTTGTACAATTTGTATATACACAATTTGCACTGCTGTAAAAGCATATTTTGAAAAGTGCTCCCTAAATAATTAAGCTATTCCTTTTACCATACTTCCTATATTACAGAAGTCATTTTCCCACCAAGAATCAATAAGTCATTCCTCACGTCACTCATTTTTCTCCATTTAACAGAATGGACTAAAGTCCGGCACTGCAAGTTACATTACCTTTGAATTATGTGTGTAATTTAAAATTCAAAGTACTACACTAAGGAGCTTTTTAGACTGACCACTCTCCACTCTCTTCATAAATACGGCCCCTTGCAGACCCTTCTGACAGATTTACCGAACAACAGGAGTTTGAAACAGTGACGGCGGCGAGCCCTGCAGGAAGGCCGCTCTCGGTAACAATGCCCCACAAGCAGGCTCTTCTCAGAGGAAGCACAAAGCAAAGGGCCATACATCACTCCCCAGGAAACGGCGCGAGGCTTATAGATTAATGGCAACGCGGTTCTAAAGCATCTTAACTTTAATTACAAATAAACACGAGGGCAGATATTGACGTCAGTTCTGAGTGCTCCCTAAGTAAAAGCTGCCAGGATGATGTTTGATTGACCAAACCCAAGGCTTCTGATAAAATTTCAGATGTACAACCCAAAGGCAGGTGTGCCCTGAAGAAACTCTTTTCATCCGTCAAGCACATCTCAGGGAGAGGCAGGGGAGAAGAAAAGAAAAGAAAAAAAAAAACCACCGGGAGATATATAAATGGAAATGTGTTTCAGCATGCATGTGCATTTTAAAGAATTACTGTAATAAAAGTGACTTTATATACATTGAACAGAATTCATGCATTGATATGCTTCTGATTATAAATGAAATACAACTGCCCCATTTTGCAGGAAAATAAAAATAAAGTGACTATTAGAAATGTCAATGGATATTCTTAAATTCGTGATGTACTGACTATGCTATAGGTTGACAAAACTTTAAAACGACACGTGTCAAGGAAACAGCATTTCTCTCAATCGCCCATGTTATTTGAATCAGCATCTCCTCAAAAAGAAACAGAGCCTCCTAGGTAGAATTAAAGGTAAATGAGACGTGGTAACACTGTTTTCAAATATTGGGTACTTAGGAAATAGAACAGCCGGTTTGATTTCAGAACTGGGGTGCAGGTATCAACTTGGATCTCTTGTGCTCCCCCTTGTTCCTGAAGTGACTCATTTACCTTTATGGGAATTTGGGGGTTTTCCTGTCATCTGTCACCTGTCACACTAGGACAATGGAATCTGTTCTGGAGGAAAACACCACCCTGGATCCCCAAGGTGGATGGTTTCTCCGACCAATTCGTTCATTCCCACTGCCCTGTAGCCTAGTCAGCTTTTGTTTTTTTCCCCCTTTTTCTCATTAGTAAGTAATTCTGGTAACTGTACACTTTCCCTGATGTGGAACAATCTTAGGCCACTGGAGCCTCACTAAATCACTCCAGGACGTGCCTTCTTTGGGTCATCAAAAATCAACTCTCCTTGCCGAGGTTTTATTCTTGCCAACTTGGCATTCCCAAGACAAATCACTTAAAAACGCCATAAAAAGCATTAGCTCTCAGTTCTTCAAAACGAACATCAGCATTGCCTGAAGCGGGGAAAGAAACAGACTGGCAAAGTCACACTACCAGGTAGCGCATCCCCTTCCAGCGCCGGCATCCAGCTCGCGCCCGCAGCCGGGGCTGCCTGCATCCGCTCCGCCCCGCACCCTGACCCTCCCACCAGCTGCCAGGCGCCTGGTGCTAACGGAGATTTTGTGAGGCAAGCAAACCCTTCCTGCTGGGTGTTAGTTGTGCATGGCAACACTCAATAATCTCAAATTGTGAGACCCGGAGGATGATTCTTTCCCCTCTACCCCCAGGATGACTTTCTGTTTCCTTCCCAAACTTGTAAGGATTTCTTCCCACTTGAAAAAGGCAGCAATCCCTACCCCACTGAGGGTTCCTGCTGGGAAATCACAGTATCTGAGCAACTGGTAAACCGATAGTTGCCTGCAAGTTAGGGTGCAATGTGGCTACTTCAAATAAAAGGACATTTTATCGGGGGAAGCTGATGCTTGGAGAACTTTCTCCAGAAGGCCCGCATCCAGAGAGGTAACCCTAATAAAAAAGGGGAGATGCTGCAGGAACAATGGGCTCCTCCAGCACGTAAGGGTCAGTATAACTGTCCTGGCAGTACTATCATGATGTGGTAGTGTGCGTCGTCAATAAAGAATGGACAAGAAACATATTCCGCCCTTTGGAAAAAAACAAAAAAAAACACAAAATACTGCCCTGTAAGCAGGCTTGTTCTTTCCAACTGCATTTTATTAAAATGACAACTGTAACACCACCACCTCAACTAAAATCGGCCAACCTACAGCAAATCGCTATGACAACAGGCACTATTACTTCAATTGCCATGAGGTGCAGGCACTCATTGGGACCTCTCGGACATTTCCCTGAGTCACATGTCCGCTAACTCATTAATGAATTTCATATATGTGTGTGCTGTTAAAAAAAATAAAAAAGAGGTAGACTCATAAATAATTCAACACAGGGTCTGCAGCCAACTGACCATATATTGTTCATGTTTCACCTGCTATATTAAGTAAAATTTTAAAAGTATTTCAATTTTTTTTTATTTAAAAGCCCAGGCTGTTATTAGAGGTGACGTACAAAGTGTCCTGAATACAGTAGGCATTTGAGAAATGATTGCTTAAAATGCACTGTTAAAAAAAAAAAAGTCACTAGCAATGTCTAAATTATAGGGTGGGTGCAGGAGTTCTTTACGCCCTCAGTGTCGTGATGTCTCTAACATTGCTTGTTATAAAAGCCTCTCTTGGATGGCATAAGGAAAAGGAGAGAAATAGCATCAGCTCAAACTTGGGAAAACTAGGCTGCACCAGCGTCTTTCCAGTCTTTAAAACTATGATGTCCCTGTAACACTTCTTTTCATGCCTTTGTGGACAATTATTATGTAATCATCATTAAAATAAAAAACTGGAAAAGTAAGGTTAGAAACCTAGTCCAATGAAATGATCAAATACAGTCTATCGTGTAGGCGCAAAGATCTGACTTGCTAAGTCAGCATCAGAGGAGAGGCCTCCTGGAGCCGGTCTCGGCCTTATCACCTGGACTGCCAGTGACCCAGCCCTTGCTAAGCCACGGGAAAAGGGAGCACTCTGACAGTCTTACCCTGCGCTAGCCACAAAACCGAGAAAGAGGACAGCCATGTGACATCTAAGAGGCACACATACTGTTGTTCGGTTAGATGGAGATAACACCGTTCCTTTTGAAATAATTATTCCTCTAGACCAGTGATTTCAGGGCAGGCACACGGATGTGCTGTAAGAGTTTTTAAAACATGCAATACCTGAAAACAGCTGCTCTAGACCATGGGTAGATCAAAGTTATGGGTATTATTTCTGCTCTAGAAGATACAGTTTTCTATTGGCTAAGACTCAAAGGATTCCAAACTAGGTGGTACCTGGTTTAAAACCATGCTCTAAACACTTCAGCTAATAGTTCATTCCAACAGACTTTAAGATTTAAGGGGGGTCATATATTGCCTGAGCCAATGATTTCCTACCTTTTCCATCACATGGCACACATAAACTAATGGCTAAATTCTGCAGCACACCAAAAAATAAATGTTTTGCTGATCTGACCAAAAAATAGGTATAATTATGATTCATTCACATCGGATGGCTACTGTTGTGTTGGCTGTCGTCATATTTTTATTTGACAACCTAAGGAAAAGAGGCCAGTAACCCTGGCTGAACGGTCAGGTATTGCATGTTTTAAAAATTCTTGTGACACCCAGGTTGAAAGATTGCTGGCTTAGGCAATTAGAAATGAATATGTTTAAGAAACAGAAAAGTTAAGCCATGTGAAGCATCAAGCATCATTCACCAAAAGGGAGAAATTTATTTTATTTTCCTTATGGAGTCCATTACCAGGTCCTATATGTTTTCAAAATTTCAAGTTGTTTCCATATCTCATTCTGTTACATTATCAAATGGCTGATCGTATTCCAATGATTAGAGAGAAAACTCCGAGCAGGACCCCGGTGGCATAAAATAAGACAGGCTTTCTAAACAACAATAACAAAAAGTAAGGAAACCGTGAAATTTATTTCAAAATCTGGAGAGTTTTTAAATAAAGGGAGACATTAATTATGAACATCTTGAGTGGAGAGGGTCACAAAGTGGAGACTTTTCTATGACACTCACATAGTTATATTTGTAATGGTCTAATTGGTATGGAATATGTAATTAAGCTGTTTACTACTCGTTTTGTTTTGCTATTTCCTTTTAGTTTTAAAAGTGTGTCGAAATATATTGCTTATAGATCATACCAAAAAAAAAAATACATCCATTAAAAGCCACAGTCATGTTTCATTTCAAGGTGGTGGCAGGAGGGGGGGGAGGGGAGACAATTTCTGAAATTCAACTTTCACATTTTACTTAATTACAAACAAAGACATCGTGTATTATTTTTCTGTATCCACAAGAGACAGGCAGACTAATTTTTATTGCATGTTAAGTTTTCACTGGATCACAATATTATTAAGCTTTAAATCAGAGGATTGGTTCCCTCAGCTAAGCCTAACAATACTAGAAAGTAAAAGGGGGTGGGGAGTGATGGGGGGGTGAGGAAACCACCTCATCTGGGGCTGTAATATTTGCTGAAAAAAATCTACTTCAAAACATTAATCAAATTTTTCGCCTACTGGGCAACCATATGGTATAGCAGCATGTGAATCTCACAAACTTGCTGATCTCCTGTAACTGGGTGCAATTAATTACGCTGGCTGCATCCATCTCTTGGAGTTTCGCCTTGTGAAAAAAGTATTTATTGCAACAGCTTTTACAAAACAAGGGAATGAAAATCACAATTGATTAATGAGCTGAATGGAAATATTTCCGTTAGCAGATTTTTAAAATGAATAAGGATTAATACCGTGGGTGGGAGTGAACACACGTGGAGATCTCCTGGTTCTTTTTGGACCCCCAGAAAGGTGGAGGGCGAGTGGGAAGGTGCTGGGAGCTCTAGCATGCATAATTCACTAGCAGGCTTCAGAACACAAGTAATAAAGCCTTAAACTGGTGAAGTAATAAAGAGGTTGGCTTTACAAGACACTATCCTGGGAGACGAAAAGCTTGTTCTTTGATTTGAAAACACAGATATTAAATACTCAGTGGGTGAGGAGCACTGCAGGCCTGACAAAGGGGAGAAAAGAAAGTGGCTCTTAGAAGGAAGCCATGGACTTTACCCTTTGCCATTTAGGCCCAAGGGTTGCTGCATATATGGTCCGATTATCCCGTTAAGACTCCTGCATAAAAGCGAGCAGTGAATAAGTCAGAATGGTCACACTGTCCTCATCTGCTTGCCAAAGGTACAAGCAATGCACAACTGCAACATCTTTCCCCACTGGTGTTCGGCCCTCACGCATTTGACTTTTCCTAACAGTGAGACCCTTTCCGGTTGCTCAGCCGTCACTCCTTACCTCCAGGAGCTGGCTTCTTTATATGGATGGGGATCACAGTCTTTCTTGGGCTGGAAATCTTACAGACAAGCAGGAAAAGCCACACTTTGCCCCATTTCAGACTGCCCTCAGGGCTGAGACCGCCTATGCGAGGCAAGCATTAGTGACAGCTTCACTGGCATCCTTATCTCAGGACGATCAGGTCCATTTTCTCTAAACAAATAGCAGAGCCCAGTCCCCGATGTTTGCCATTTATTAAATACTTACCTTGAGAAAACAGACCAAGTACTAAACATAAGCAGAAGAAATATATTAAGTTAGAGAGATCAAATATTGTATCACCTTTATAATCAATAAAGGAAAAAGTTATGAAGACCAAACTGTGTAATTCATTTCTTATGCCAACCTCTTTCTTGACCGTGTCTACTGTACTTAAACATTTACCACAAAATTCTGCAAAGAACGTCGCTAAAGAGAATTTACTATTGTTTTATTAATTTCCACACGGTGTGTGTGGCCAATATAGTGCTTTCTCTACCAGTCTTGTTGGTTTATTTGTTTGGTTGTTTTGTGAAAATGTCCGGAGGAGATAAAATCTCCTGCAATTGTCTGAAAAATGAGAGCTCCCAGGAAAAGAGGAATGAGATTTTACAAAGCAGCGGGTTAGTCAGCAGTATTTTAAATGATGCTATTTCATCACAAACTACTCATCCCAAATGTGTTCTATGTTTATATTAACACATGTGTTTAGAAATTTTGGTGGCATTTGGGGGTAAATGTGCCCTCCAAAGCAGCAAGCAAGTCTAGATGGCTAAGAGATTCTGGAAGGTCACCACTTAGGAAAACTTTATAAGTGGCATATAAGTCAGAGCCACTTTATAATCAAAGAATCATCCAGTCAAAAGTAGGAGGAGGTTACTGAGAAAATGTACTTGGCTTCTGGAAGAAGAAAAAAAACACACAACCTAATGGGAACTGGCTTGTCCAACTCCTTAAACCAGTGACCCTAAAATGTACACCACTCCCGGCCATCACCTCTCAGTTGATCTCTTAAGCCCTCCTACCTGCAATGGTTGTTGGCTTAAAAGTTTAAAGAGCTAACAAAATGTTTTAACGAGATACAAATCTCAGAGATCATTAATCAATATGTTCAATGTTATTTGTGATAATTCATCATGACATGATATTAATGGGTTACTGCACCCTTCAGAGGTGAGATTAATGCAAATGAGCCGCCACAATTAACTTTACTGCTCCCAACTCACAGGAATGGACAGATGATTATAAATGACAACTATATGTCAATTACAATATCCAATAAAGTGAAGCTTAGAGAACAATCCATCTCCTTTTATTGCTCTTCCTTGACGTGGCTGAATTTAGCTCAACCCACTGTTGTCACAATGTAGCCATCGTTTGGGGGGAGGGGAAAGGGTTTTCCTCTTCTTTTTCTTTCTTTTTTAAATGTTTTCAATATCTTAAAATGTGCTTCCAAAATGCCCATGTAAATACATTTTCTAGAGGAGGAGAGCCACAGGAAACCAGGAATAAATGCCATATTCATTCTACAGGAGTTAAACAAAACTGTATCCGCTTTCAAAGAGTAGCAGCAAGGCCAGAGAGCAAACAACCTACCCAGCTGTGCTTAATATATTTACTCAATTAAAAGAAAGGAAGACATTAGCTCAGCATCCTGAAAAGCCTTGAGTTTCACTAAACAAAAGTTATTGGAGGACCACTGTTGAAGTAAATAGGTCAGAAAGTGGAAAGGCAGGTGTGAGGCCAAGGGCAGGAAGAGAGGTGTAAAGTCGGTCAGTAGACCTGCCTATGGGGTGATAGTGAGCCCCAAGTCCAGGCCCCACCTGCAGAGAATCTCCAGGCCTGGGTCCTCTTCCTTCCATGGGTGGGGCGCTTTTGGAGAGCCCGGTCTCTGGTGTAGACGGGTGCGCTGTAGTGGTGCCTCCTGACCCCAGAGGCCTTTACCGGGCAGGTGGTAGCTAGTGGCACTGAGTGGTGCCTATTAACTCACAGCTACCTCACCCAGGGGGCTACGCTGCCACCACCCCTGTACCTGGCAGATGTTAGCTAGTCGCGAACTGCCAGCCAGCTTGTATCAAGCAGAATCAACTCTGTGGTACCATTCATGCTCCAGAGCTCCCCGGGGACCCGACTCCATCTGCCTACATCCTTGCTGAACACTGTACTTGCCCTATGCCTCTCCCCTCACTCACCTTCTCATGCAAACATACCCCCCCCCCGACCTTACTACCAACCAAGATCCCTTGAACAAGAGCCTGCCTCGTGCTCCACTTCCCTGAGACAGAACAGGAGGGGTCTCCTTGCAGTGCAATTTACAGAGAGACCTGTCCTCCACCGGTCATCCATAGGAGACCATCTAGAATACTGTCGCGTGTCCCCTCGGCTGCTCATAGGGAGCTCATTTTTCCTTTAGGAAACCAGCCTCCCTGTCTCCAGGTAGGACCATGGTATGTAATTCCAGACTAAAGAACCCCAGCCCATGAGCCATCACTGGTTCAGAGGGAGATGCCAGCCTAAAGCCAGGCTTCTCTGTTCCCCTGCGGCTTCTGTGCCAGAGACGGTGGGGGAGATGGCTTCATGGTGCCCGGGTTGCTGAACCGGGGAAGTGCTCGCCTGTAAAAGACCATCTCCATCCCCGCTCACGGAGAACATCCTCTTTGAAGAGGTTGGATGAAGACAGGGTCCTGATGACATATTTGAGCTCTGGCAGGAGCCAGACTCTAAACCAGTATGTGGCCAGCGAGGACCGCTGGGCCACATCTGGACAGCTGTTGTCTGCTTTGGTGCAGCCCAGACTCGAAAACTGCTTTCCACTTTTAAAGGGTTGAAGAAAAAAATATTTTGTGACACAAGGAAAATTACATGAAATTCAAATGCCAGTATCCAGAAATAAAGTTTTATTGGAGCACAGCCCTGCCCACTGGTTTACCAGTTGTTCAGGCCTCCTTCCACGCCAAGGGCAGATGGGAGCAGTGATGGAGATCTCGTGGCCCTCAGAGCCAGTATTTACTCTCTGTCGTGGTGCTGAGAAAATCAGCTGGCCCCTACACAAAACTCTGTGCTTTGTGAGCCAATGATGTTTGACTTTGGACTACTTTGTGGACGAGGGGAACATCCTGACTAATGAACTGAGGGGTCTACTCTAGGCCCTTCCCATTTTTCCTTTCTTGATTCTTTGCTGAATGTCACAACGTGTTGAAATGTCCATCTTGAAATATGCAAAACATGTACTACCAATCACTCCGACTGATAGAGATTCTAAGCCAAGCACTCAAAGGTAAAGTAGACTAAAGATGGGGGAGGGGGGGTGTTTAATCTACCTGAAGAGCACATGTAATGTGCGGGGATGTCCCTCCACTGCTGAGGTTCGTTCAGCGGGAGAGCCTGCCCTGGTTAGCAGTAACAGGCTGAACACTGAGTCTCGCTCAGGAAACTCAGGTGCCTGGTGAGAACAGTGTGATTTTGATGACTTTTACAGAAGATCACATAACTGCCTTAGAGTTTTTAATATATTATGGCTATTTCATTTCTGGTTTCCTGTTCTTCATTAGGAGACAGATCCAGCTTTAAATTTCGCTTCCTTTTTTCCTCTCTGCTCATTTTTGTCTCAAGCCAGAAGGAGCAATCATCATGTAAACAGATTCATGCAGACTCCCCTGGTCCCTGGTACCCTGGTCCACTGGGTCCCTGGTCCACTCGTCCCTGATGCCTTGGTCCCTGGTCACCTGGTCCCTGGTCTCCTTGTTCCCTGGCCCCCTGGTCCCCAGATCTCCTCTTCCCTGGTCCCCTCATCCCTGGTCTTCTGGTCCCTGGTCCCCTGGTGCCCTGGTCTCTGGTCCTCTGAAACATTAGCTCAGGCTGGTTGGGAAGGTTAGCAAAAAGAAGCAAAGTTACTTTCTTTTGCAAAGACACAAAGATATCTCACTTTCACTTTAACGATATGAAGATAACTTTTGTTTCTTACTGTAACCCATCTACTTTGCTCGATTCTAGTAGCTCTATTACACGTCCCATACATTCTCCCGGCACAGACTAAAAATGAACAGGACAGCTCTAGATAAATGGCAGCCAGCAGCAAAGGTCTTTTCTTGGGAATGAAGGCTCCCATTTTAACACACTCACTTTTTTTGGAAACACCCAGTCACAAATGAGTTCCTGCAACCGAACAAAATTGAAATTGATTTCTTAGTGTAATAATTAACCTCCGAAAATAATTATGAAAGGTTGCTTATTAATTATTTTTATAATATACTTTGGGAATATTTCCTTTTTTCCCAAAGAAATGGAGGCAAAAGTGGACACAATTGATGATCATATAAAGCATTATTGGATTTATATTGTATAGGAGAATGAAACTCACTTAATTTGCAAAATGCTCAACATGAGAGGGAAGCCCCCTCCCTCCACACACTGGCTATTTTTTTTGAGACTCCTAAATATTCCTCTTTTTTTTTAATATATATTTTATTGATTTTTTACAGAGAGGAAGGGAGAGAGATAGAAAGTCAGAAACATCGATGAGAGAGAGACACCGACCAGCCGCCTCCTGCACGCCCCACAGTGGAGATGTGCCCGCAAGCAAGGTTCATGCCCCCGACCAGAATCGAACCTGGGATCCTTCAGTCCGCAAGCCGACGCTCTATCCACTGAGCCAAACCGGTCTCGGCTAAATATTCCTCTTTTAAAATAACCCACTCCTCTGTTCTTTATTTCCTCACACATAACTGCCTTAAAGTTTTTAATATATTATGGCTATTTCAGTCTTCCATGGTTTTGCCACTTATTCAAAAAAGTTTTGTTTGTTTTTTTTCATCTGAATAGCAGCCTAGAATGAACTCTGGTGACTGCCTCATTCTTTTGTGAGTATGCAAGGGGTTGTCACCAAGAAACAGCTATTATCCCCAAGTAATGAGAAGAGAGGGGCAAAGACCAGATGGACCAGTGTTTGGCAAGCTCTCTCTCTCTCTCTCTCTCTCACACACACACACACACACACACACACACACACACACTGCAAGGCAACATTTTTCCTTTAGTCACCTGCAAATTCCTACAACATAACCACAAACTAATCAAGGTGCAAGTTAAACCATAGAACAGATGCTGCGCCAAGTACTCCGTTGGCCAGATCACTAGGAAATGCCCCCAAAGACAATGGAACAGATAAGACCGTCCATGGTGTTTTATTTTTCCATTCCGTGGTGGTTGAAAAACATTTGATTCTGCATGATTTTTATGGAGGGGGCTATTTGTTTTCTTTAAAAGACAGACAAACAAATGAACAAAACAGCAACTGTGGGAACAAATGGAACTGTTTTCCAGAAGCATTCCAAATATAAGTTTTTGCTAATTAATTAACAAATTCAAGCTGGTTAAATAAAACCTTCTTCCAACATCTCCTATTTAATTGCAGTTTGGCACCAACAAATATATATCAAAATTATAGTATTTCCCCTGACAGGAAGCTCCTTCCTTCCACACACTGTTATGGCTCTCTGCAGAGTAAGCCAGAATTGCTGACAACCGTGAACACTGCTACAACAATATTACTATACTTGGCAAAGAAGTACCCTTGCGGCAAGAGAAAAGCTGTAATTTTGACTGTCACTTCACATTACACTAGATATTATTTCACTGTGTACACACGCACTACTCACAAACTCTTAATAGACTACAGTTTTCGTACTGCCTGTCCTTCCAATAGAAGTGGCAATAAAATACCAGTGACTGTCCATGGGATCCCGGCGAGGAACGGATGCTCTGCATTATGGAAACATGGTTGGAGGCTGCCTTTTAATGTGCGTTTCATTTCTTTGTCCCCCACTCACACCCAGCACCGACGTCATAAGCTAATTGCTTTGGTTATCAAAACAATTTCCCTTTTATCTTTATCCCCCTGGAGGACAGGATTATGGTGAATAAGTCCTATGAGTAAAAATGTCCATGACATGTGGCAAAGGGGCTCCCACGTGATTCTTAATAATTTGGACCGTCTTCAAGTCTGGTACTTGATATGCAGAATTCCCAGATTTTGCAACGTATCCATTTGGCATCTCTCTTGTGTTTTTCTTCTCACGGGGAGGAGTCCGTTAAA
The DNA here is from genome assembly GCA_011751065.1 of Lasiurus cinereus. Lineage (NCBI taxonomy): Eukaryota > Metazoa > Chordata > Mammalia > Chiroptera > Vespertilionidae > Lasiurus > Lasiurus cinereus. The sequence continues at coordinate 19,357,897 of JAAGEH010000452.1, read as the reverse complement.
AGGCAGTGGCCACTAACCATGTCACAGCTACGTGTAACTGGCAAACACAAAACAGACCCATTAATCCCACAAAACCTAGACACTGACCCTATCAGAGAGCAGTGCCCATCCTCAGAGATCTGGCTGCAACATATGCTTCCTTCTTACGAAGCTCACACTGAAGCAGATTGGACCAGGTTCCCTACTGTGCCCTCCCCCCAGCCATCCCCAGCTCGGATTTACAAGATGGTATGCTATTATTCCCTCCCTTTGTCCCAGGGAAGGAATCTGTGCTATGAGAAGGCGCTCAGGATGCACACAGAACTCCCTGGACCCAGAGCTGAGGTCAGGAGGACAAGTGGAGAAATCTGTAGCTTGCCGATGGAGAGGATGCTAGAAATGGCCTTGGGCAAGGGAGCAAGGACCTCCACATCATCTCGGAGGATGCAGCCCAGCCCTCCCACATGCCTGGCAGGAAAGCCCCAATGCTTGAGAAACAGGCCACTTCGGCAAGAAGACAGGAGCCCCTTTTTCTAGGTGATCTCTGTATCAGCACAGAGACCTTTTTCTTCTTTTCCTTCAAATTACAACTTTAAAAGATTTCGGTAAGATGCAGACTTGTTTCACTGAATCAAGGGAAAGCACCGGCAAACTCTTTGCCCTCCACAAGAGAGCGGATCCGAAACTTCCCCGTGTCTGCTGACCACACCAAATTTAACAAGGTTCGAGAATGAACTCCAGTAAGTTCCCCACAGTGGCACATTAATAATAAGTTCCTGATCCCATCTATCCCAAGCCATGAATATGTAATGTTCTAAAATGAGTCCTTTTCACACAACAGAACCTCAGACGTGAATAAATAAAAACTATCCATCACCAGCCTGTGAAAAATTAATGAGAGTTCCGAGACGCCAGGAAAAATGGGGGCCGAGGAGAGATGGGCTAGTTCCTAAAAGCCTCCCCAACTTTCTGATAGTAAATATCCTCGCCCCCGCCCTCACAGCACAGCTGCCAGGTGTGGGTGTGGAATAAGGGGTTTTACTCTTCATCTGTGGAAGTCGACTTCGTGGTCTTAAAGCGGCGATTCAAGCTCCCCACCCAGAGGTCACCGCACAGCCTCCACCTGCAATATTTTCACAGAGATCCCGACGTGGGCAGCAAAGCCCTGGCTGATTTATTTAACTATTTACCGTTCATAACCAGCCTACTTCCGGAGGGACGTGAGCTGGCTCACCGCAGCTAGGAGGAAAGTGAGGATTGCTGGGCTGCTACCGAGAGAACTGAAGCCGGTTTTGTGGACCTTCCTTTCAGGTTGCTATGGATGCGCGGTACGCACGAATAAACTATGCCCGTCACTTCGGTTATAATTCATAACCTTACCAGAACCACTGGCTGGGTGCGTACCCTCTGCCAGGTGTCGATTCTCTAATTCTCTCCAACTCTGACCCCATTTGACAGATGGGGAAACCGAGGCTGGATGAGCCAGATAACTCCTTGAAGTCTAAGAGCTGGTGGGGCCAAGACCAGTTTGGCTCAGTGGATAGAACATCGGCCTGTAGACTGAAGGGTCCCAGGTTCAATTCCGGTCGGGGGCATGTACCTTGCTTGTGGGCACATCTCCAGTGTGGGGCGTGCAGGAGGCAGCTGATCGACGTCTCTCTCTCATCGATGTTTCTGACTTTCTATCACTCTCCCTTCCTCTCTGTCAATAAAATAAAAAAAATAAAAAAATAAAGAGCTGGTGGGAAGCAGAGTCAAAGATGGTCCCCGCAGCTCCAAACCCTGCCCTTTCCCACCTGTGGCTGCTGGTTACCACTCCTGAGTTGGGATGCGCTGATATTGCCTCAATAGCCTCCCACATCCATTAAAGGGCCTTTCACGGGCAAACCACTTTGGGTGAATAGCTTTTTCAATGAATTTTTCTGGAGCAGAAAGTGTTGTGTTGAAGGGCAATCACCAGAAGGAAGATTCCAAAATAAGTCAGTGGGGACAATCCGCTATCCCTCTAAGGTTTTGCTAGTCCATTCCAGGGAGTGGGGGATGCATTTACACCTGTTGCCTGGCGTGCTGCTTAGAGTTTAACTCTGCTTCTGCCTGGGCTCTCCCCTCATCCATGATGCTGCTCCATCTCTCTCCACCGGCTTCCATCACTCACACTTTGAGATGTGGTTTACCCATCCTACCACACACAGTTTGGCCAGAAGCTGCAGGTGAGGAACATGGCGAGCCAGATAACACCAATGAGGAGAGAGGACCAGGTGTGAAATAATAAGAATTGGGGGAATGAGCTGATCGGCGCATGTGCCACACCCATCCAACCCGGACAGTCACTGTGCAGGACGAGCCTATGGCCGCCCCTCGGAAACAAGGGACCAAGATTGTTGGAACTTCCAGACTTTCCAGAAGAAACCAAGAATTGAAGTCTTCAGCAAACTCTCTCCATGACAAAAAACCAAGTGTGTAGGTCAAAGAAAACAAGTCAACAGGCTGGGTTCCACCGTGTTTTAGATCCGTAACCATGTTTCTCATGATGTTCTAGGCTCCTCCAGAGAACTCTGCATCACATGCTGGGCAAGGGCCTGGCACCCGGTGGACCCTCGCTGCTTGCTGCACTGGACAGATTCACCTGGTGGTTTGCAACTGATGAACCAAGAGCACAGGACGATTAATAGAAGCAAAAAAGAGCCAATAAGAGGAAGGACACTCTGAGCACCATCAGAATTTTACTTTTCTTCACTGCAGCCAGCAAGGAATGCTCTTTGGGAGTCTTCCAGGCCTCGAGGGGAAGAGGTTTTCAATTCCTTTGTCTTCCCAAAAGGGAATGCCCAAGCTGGGCCTGACAGCAGAGTCCGTAGCCAGTCCTAGGGCCCAGCCCGGGAAGAAACACGGAAAGGAGCAGGTCAGGCAAGGATCAGGGAGGCAAGCAGGCCAAGTCTGATCGCCCTTAAAACCCAGAGCCGGATACGCCACAGCCATCACCCTGGGCAGCACAGGGAGCCTCTGGCCAAACCAGAGGGCAAGCAGGAAAGTAGCCGACCCCTTGTCCCTGAGGCACGTGGACTCAAAACTCTGATTCTGACCAGCAGCACTGACTGTCGGAAGGTCCACCTGAACAGAATGAGACCCCCGCCTGCCATCATCCTGCAGGGCACACTGACGCAGGAAGGGGGCAGTTCACGGGAGACGTGAACTCTGCACAGCTCTGAGTTTCCCAAGCTCTGACCCCATAGCCTTGCGTGAGTTACTACAGTGGCAAAAAGAGGAAAAGCCAACGTGAATTCCAACCTCGAGGGAGTTTACCAACCAGGAGGGGAATCAAGTGGATTCCAGAAAATACTATGATATACTTTTTAAAGTGGCAAATGCACCCAGTACATAAGTGTTTATAGGGGGTGGGGGCAGGGATAACTCCCAGCAGATGCAATCTGGAAGTGCAATGGGCTTCAAAGCATGGGTAGGAGTAAGACGTGAGGGAATCGGAGGATGGGGGGTGGGGATAGGGCCTGCATTCTGAGCAGAAGGAACAGAAGCTTGGAGTGTTTAGCAAGACCAGAAGTCATTACTCCTTGCCTGGGTGATCGGAATTGTCTCCCAGGAGGTCTCCCCAGCCTCGTTTCTCACGCGGCTGCCAGAAGGGTCTCCTAAAAGGCAAATCTGATCATTTAACAACTCGGCGCTAAATTCCTGCTACAGCTCCCCATGGCTCGGATGTAATAAATGTTCACTGAGTGAGTGAGAGCTCTGGATGCATGCTGTTCACTGCCTGGCACGGTGGAGGTCAGGCTTCTGACCAGAGCAGAACTGGACAAGGAACTTACAGGTTTGTTCTGAATTCCACGCCACCCTCAGATCCTGATCGCTTGGGCGAAACCTAAGAGGTGTAACTCTAGGGGGAAGAAGGTTGGAAAAGTAGGCTGAGAGCCATTCAAAGGAAAAGTTAGAGGCCAGGAGGTCTGATGTGACTGTTACCCAACGGGACATCATTAGCCATTTTCTCAGACTGGAGACCAGCAGAGCTGGAGTTGGAAGGCGAGGGGCAGAGTGAGGGGAATGGATTTGGGAAGAGATGTCAAGAGGTGGGGAAACAGTGCAAAGATTCTCCCACTGACAAGGGTCAGAGTCAATGCCCAGAATTAGAGCAGGGACGAATGCCTCCAATCAAGGGCCAGTTACTGTGAGGCCTCTGAATTTGACAGGGGACCCTATGACAAACACCCCAAAATCTTCCATATACCTGCTATGGAGGACTGGCTTGTGGAATACAAACCAAAATGAGGCCACCCTACTGATCAGTCAACAAAAAGTTGTTTCTGATGTCAAACAAATGTAGTGAAGTAAAAACAGCTTTATTAGCTTTATCACTGTCATTGTACTTATGCCTAACTGCAATGTTCTGGACATCCCCCGGGGCCTGTGCAAAGTGCTCATTGCTTTACATAATCATCTCGTTTAATCTTCCGAAAGTTTGGATTTATTCTGTAGACAATGAGGTCAGCTCACTCATCTATTGTCTCCTGGCTCAGAAGCTGTGCCCAGCCTGGGTTAGAAGCTTGCTGTGCCTGACCCAGATGCACACCATGCTTAGTAAGTAATCCCTGGAAAAATGAAGCCAGGCCGGAGTGGTGGGCTCCCAAAATTCCCCAGGCTCTTTGCGTCGTGCGAGCAGTGCCCATCTCACCTCTCCTCGCATGACTAAGGTGTTAGATACAGGTAAGGCTGGATGATTCTAACCTGCTGCCCTCCTTCTCCCCATCCTCCTCTCCATGGAAAATCCCCACAGAGCGATTTTCAGGAAGACTAAGTTCCATAACGACCAAGAAATAAAGATTGATCCAAGGACAAGAGACAACCTCCTACCTCAAAGCCTCCTCCTCATTAGGGTGAACAAACCTGAACTCTTACCACTCCATAAGGAAAACAAGAAAAGGGACATTTAACCAAATAGCTACATGGCTCCCTGCCTTCCTCTAGTTAGGCAGACTCTGGAGCTGTAAAGTGCTCAGGATTGGTTCCCAGGACCTTAAGAGACTTCCAAGAATACCCGAATGCTGAAAGGTCCCGGAGGTGATCGATGCGGGCCTGCTCCAGGACGAGGCAATGTGAAACTTCAGCATACCGTGGTTTATGATTCAGTGCGCGAGATGCTGGGAACAGAAGTGACTGACTTTACATGGATTTGTGATTTCCTCTGACAAGATACACGCACTCATTCCTTCGACCTAAGCAAAATTCCCAGTGCTCCAACAGATTTGAAAGTCAGGTGGACCAGAAGACCATCTGTGAATGGGATAATGTATGAAGTCATCAAAAGTGACTCCAAATGACACATAATAGCACTGACAGATCTATTCTCAGTTACTTAAATATAGAATTTAAAGTAATTAGGTTTGTATTTATATGCTTTTAGAGCTCTATAAAATAAATCTAAAAATCTTCAGATAACCCCAAAATAAAAAAAACAAATTTAAGCCATTGAAAGTTAATAGCAGTGTCAGGCAATGCAACTGTCTTAAGTGGACAAAAAGAAGGAATTTGAAAATGAATCTGTTTAAGTCCCTGAGGAAAAGATGTTTAAGCTATTTAGCTCCTGCTCGTTCGTGATGGATTGAGGAGTGTAGTGCACTTTTAAGATTCTTCCTCGCTTGGCTTTTATGCCCCATTTCAGCAGATACATCATCTTTAAAGGAGCCGAAGTATCTAAACACCAGACAAATGCCCCCAAAATACACAGGCCCATCAATGTTAAGGAATTTGTTTACAGCCAAGATGAAGTATTAATTTTAGAAAGCTGTAAAACATTCCAGCTAGTCACTCTGAAAACGGGCCATTCTGCATTTGCCATAGACTCAGCTTTGGGCCCTATGGACTTGGCTTTGAATCCCAGGACCAATGCTTAAAGTGTCACACCTTTGGGTAAAGCTTCCAACTCCTAAGAGTCTCTGTTTCATAATCTGCAAAATGTAGAGGCCAGCACTAGCCGGTTTAACTCGGGGAATAGAGAGTCAGCCTGCAGCAGAAGGGTCCTGGGTACGATCCCAGTCAAGGGCTCATACTTACGTTGCAGGCTCCATCCCTGGGCCTGGTCAGGGCACATGTGGGAGGCAACCAATCGATGTGTTTCTCTCACATCGATGTTTCTCTCTGTGTGTCTCTCCCCCTCCTTTCTACTCTCTCTAAAAATCAATGGAAAAATATCCTCAGGTGAGGGTTAACAACCTGGAAGCAACTATGTTGAAATTAGTCCTAAAGAACTTGGGAAAACACCTACCAGGTGCCAACATAGGAAGGCAGTAGAAGGTTAAGGAGATAGGCTTTACCAGGCAGAGAAAGATAAGGATCACATGATCTCACTCATTTGTGGAATATAGTGAATAACATAAACTGATGAACAAAAATAGAACCAGCCTCAGAGAAACATCAATCAGAACATCAAACCTCAGGGAAGGTAGGGGACAGAGAGGGTAAGGGGGAGAGATCAACCAAAGGACTTCTACGCATGCATATAAGCCTAATCAGTGGACACAGAAAACAGGGATGGGGGCATGAATGGGAGGTGGGGATAATGGGGGAATAAGGACACGTATGTAATACCTTAATCAATAAAATTTAAAAAAAAAAAAAAAAGAAGAAGACAGGCTTCAGAGACTGGGTTCTAATCCTACCTCCACCATTTAGAGCTGTGTGGCCTTGGGTAAGTTAACCAGTCTCTCTGTACCTCATTTTCTGTGTGAAGGTAATGAAGGTACTAGCAGCATTCACCTCAATGGACAGCTGTGAACAGATCTAATATGTATAAAATATATATGGTTAACGGTATTGAGGTGTTACTATTAATAAAATTGTGTCCACTGTTTACCAGATACTGTCCCAATAGCTTATTCCTTATAGGAAGTTGACAAACGTTTTCTGTAAAGGGCCAGAGATGAACTACTTTAGACTCTGGGGCCACCTATGGTCTCTATCCCATAGTCTTTTTTATTTCTTACTAAAGTATAGGTCTCCAAAAAATAGGCAGCGGGCTGGATTTAGCCTGTGGGCCACAGTTTGCTCATGTCTAGCTTCTTTTAATATTGGTTATCGGTTAGGTCATTTTTCAAACTGTGACCGGTCTTAGACTTCACCCTATTTGTAAAGCTAAGGCCTTAGCTGCCAAGTCTCATGGAAGCCAGCAGAAGACACCAGATTTCCAGCATCAGATACTGATACTTTACTGCTCACAGCATTTGCATCAGTTCCTTCTCCCCTCCCGCAGGTCCCACCGGAGGGATGCTGTGCCCACAGCTCTGAGTCACAGCCGGGAAACACTGAGCACACCTTGTCCTGAAGGAAGATAGCACCTTCACACAATGCACAGTAAACAACCCGCCCTCGGACAGTGGGGGACACTGTCTCTATCTTCCCCTGTCCTCGGCTGCACCAAGTTCCCCGCAAAGAGAGCCCCAAAGGAAAGCCGCCAGGACCTCTGTTCCCAAGACTGGCAAACCCGAGAGAGCCAGGGGACTCCGCCTCCCAACAATGAGACGGAGACGGGGCCAACGCTAACATTACCTTCCTCTGGAGATTCTTTCTAGGAACCCATCAGGCAGATTTATATTTTTTAAAAGTGCTCATAAAAAAGGAAGTTGGCAATTTGGAGGCTTAAAATTGAATGCCATCGAGATTAGGAGTTGGATCTGTGACATCATACACATCATTTCTGCTGAAGAAGTGCCTTTCGTGAAAAACAGAAACCAATTGTAAATGTGAATTAAATGCATACTCCACAAAAAATAACGGGTGGAAGGGAGAAAAAAAAATTCCTTACATGTAGATATAAATGTTTCCTGACAGATGTAAATGAAAACTAATACGGTGACATTTTTCAAATTAGCCACTGGAAAACGTGGTGTGTGTGCCTGTGCATTTTTTTTAAACAGCCTAAGCATTTTTCAGATGGGTTGGCCTAGGCAAGTATTTATGAAAAGGATAATAAATAATTAATTCCACTGGCTGGGGGCTGCACCTCCTCTCTGCTTCGACAATATACACTGAAATGCTGTTTAAATTATAGGAGCAAATTGATTTGAAAGGCTTCCATTAGTGAGCCGGCAAACAGGTTTGAAGCGGGCTAATAAATTTTCCGTAAAGATATAGCCTTTGATGAGGCTGGCACTGCTGAGTGCTGCTGTCCAAGTCACCTGTTTGTTAAATCGGTGGCTGCAGCCTGGATTTCTCCTGTCTCATAACTCACCGTGTTAAGCCTGGGCAGCGTCAAGTCAGAGAGCCCGTGTGCGCAGCAGCTGCTTTCAGGGCTGGGAATGACACAGGACCCAGGTTCTCTCCACTGTCCCTTTCCCAGTCTCTGTTCTCTCCGCTTTTAACAGTACATGAATAAGGATAATGAGACCTACCTGTGACAAAAAAAATTTCCGCCTGTGACATGCCTGGCAGCATAAAGTCATGTCTGAGAGATCTATGAAGAAAACTTCTTATCCAAAATCAGGAAATTACATGTGACTCTCTTAGTTTCTTGTAAACATGTATCCTTTAGCTGGCTGCAACATGCTACTCTAGGTTATGGAATATCACACAGCTATTAAACAGAATAACGTAGCCCTGGCCAGTACTGCTCAGTTAGAGTGTGCGCCTGTGCACTTAAGTGTTGCTGGTTCGATTCCTGGTCAAGGGCATCTACCTGGGTTGCAGGCTTAATCCCTTACCCTCATTGGGGGCTTGTTTGGGAAGCAACCAGTCAATGTGGTTCTCACATTGATGTTTCTCTCTCCCTCCCACCCTCTCCCTTCTACTCTCTCTAAAAACAAAACAATCAAAAATCAATGGAAAAAATCCTCACGGGAGGATTAACAACAACAAAAATTAAAATAAATTAAAAGATAATTTTTCGGAAAAAAGGTAAAACTGTATTTACTGGCCTAGAAGTAGGCATCACATACGATAAAGGGATGGTGAAGTATGCATCCTCCGGTTTTAGGAAAAGAGAACAAAACGTTATAGATGCATGTCATGTATATTAACATGAAGATTATTAAGCAGAGTCACCTTGGCATGAGGAGTGGGAGGGCAGAGTAGTAGGATTGGAGGAAGGAATGAAAGGAGAAAGTTTAAGTTTCCCTTTATATGGCTCTATAATCTTTTACAATTGTTTCAATAAATTCTGCATTTCTTTTATAATTGAAAAAAATCCAATACCAAACTATCAGTCAACATGACGGTTTGTATGGCTTGCACAAAACTGTAAAATGGGCAAGTTGCTTATTCTCTTAATTTATTTGAGCTTGGCCATTTCAGGAAAGCCTGTCAAGGACTCTTCCATCTTCCACCCTTCCACCCACCCAACCAATAAAGCACTGCTAGGAAATGGGGAGCTGAGAGCGTGCAGGTTTGGAATCAGCTAGACCTGAAGGGAATTTCTGGCTCCACCCACTTGATGCCCCTGCAGCTGTGCACCAAGCTCAGGATGTCTTCCAAGGGAACTCCTGCAAGAACGACAGTCAGTGCTGCAGAAGGAGCCTATGACATCCCCAACCACATGATCTCGCCCCTGTGTGCATTAGGATCTTGGCATGGCAACCGCCGAGCAGAATAAACTATTCTTGGCCAGTGGCAACCAAAGTTGTAACACTGAAACACATCACAAGGAATTTATTGCAAAGGATTCCAAATTTACACCTTCTCACATTGTACCACTTAGCAACGGGGATGAGGGCGGGGGAGAGTATACCATATTTTCTTTTGGCCTCATTTCATAAAGCAATGTTGTAAATGGAGCCATTGTGTGGTGTCCCAGACTTGGCTCTACCATGGGAGAAGTGGAATTTACAGATAAAAATCCTGGAGCAGATACTTTCCCTTACTACCCATGGATCTGAAGCAGCCCAGCTGAGTAGATGAGGTCCTTTAAGGGCAGGTCTCCAAACAAGGACATCCTCAGCTGGTCTGTGGCTCACATGCACAGGCTTGGTGGACAAGCTTGCCTGGGTCTCACTGCCAAGGATTGTGTGTCCCCTGACCACAGAAATAGGAGGTTTACAAAAAACAAAATCTTTGGCATTTAGCCGCTGCCCTTGACTTTTTTAATTTTATTGGCTCTTTCTTCCATTCAGAATAGTCATGATAAAATTATATCTTCAGGGAAATGGCAAAAAAAAAATTGCTAGATGATTTAAAAGGATTTGGTCCATGGAAGATGCTGGAGCATACCACCTAGTACCTAATAGGATTCCTTTGTGTACCACTAATTTTATCCTGTTTTCTTTCAGTCAGCAGCAAGCTCCTGAGATCTCAAGTCCGAAGGCTACATTTAAAATATAAAGAAGGGGAAAATGTAGAGAGTGTCTGGGAAAGGCCTCTGAGCTGATTGTCATCTGAATCCAGTGGTGCCTGGAAACACATCCTGCCAGAAGCAAGTGTGTTGTCAGCCTGACCTTCAGTTCAGGCACTAGAGGGTGGGTTTCATTATCTAAATCCAGCCAAGCACCAGGAACAAACACGATTATCTGGGCCCACCCAGAATTGGAGATTACAAAGAAGCCAAAAGAATGCACAGAGCTCTGGCTGGTTTGGCTCAGTGGATAGAGCCTCAGCCTGTGGACTGAAGGGTTCTGGGTTCAATTCGGGTCAAGGGCATATGCTCGGGTTGTGGGCTTGATCCCCAGTGGGGGGCGTGTAGGAGGCAGCCAATTGATGATTCCCTCTCATCATTGGTGTTTCTGTCTTACTCTCCCTCTCTCTTCCTCTCTGAAATCAATAAAAATATATTTTTTTAAAAATAATGTACATAATCTCCTTTGTCTTAGGCTTTAGTAAAACTTCCTGGTATTTTGCTGTATAAAATAAATGTAATGTATCTGGTCTGGGTCACTGTCTCTCCATCAAAGGAAAGCTGTCCCACCAGGCCCCAGCTTTATCCTTAAGTCTCTGTGTCTGTCTCTTTCTTTCATTTTCTCAATCTCCAGCCACCCCTACTCAGGAACAAGACTGCTCTCTAGCTGCACTGGACATGGAAAAGCGAGAAATATTTATATTTGGCACCTGAGCTGCTCAGTATTTACAAGGCTCTCCAGGTCCTGGGACCACCAATATGAGAGAAAATGCATCCGAACACCCCTCCTTTAGGAATATTCACTGATACTTAACCCCCACTTTCAAATTTAATGGGCTACAAAATAAAATATCTAAATTGTCCAAATAGAGAAAATGAAGTGAAAAGTTAGTTATTCATTTTTAATTAAGTTCCTAATTATATAACAACAAAATAAGCAATTAATTTCCACATGGCTACATTAAGCAAGTCATACTTAAATGAGGCAGAAAGAACAACTAAAAGTATTTTCTCTTCTTTCTAAGATAAAGATACAAAACTTGTGTGTGTGTGTGTGTGTGTGTGTGTGTGTGTGTAACGGAGAGAGAGACAGAGAGAGAAGGGTATGGAAAGATAAAGAAAAATAAGAACTTGGATTTATCGAATGCTCACTGTGTAGTAGCTATATTAACTCAGTTAATCCTCACCAAATCCAATGCAGTGGGTACCTTCTTACTTCTACTGAACTGATAAGGAGGCTGATGTACAGAGACACTGCGAAGCTCCCCTAAATCCTTCCAGCTAGTCACTGCAGACCCAGAGTGGACTCTGGCAGTTGACCTGCAAGAGAGCCTTGCAGTGACCGCTGTGCTGTCTTGCCTTTGGAGAAAAGCAACAGGAAAAGAAACAAACGAAGGCAGGCCCGGGAGGCTATGGGGGAAAAGCTATCCAACTTCCTGTGAAGGGCCGGAGAATAAATATTTTATGGGCTTTATGGAAGACATAGTCCCTGTCCCAACTACATAACTCTGCCGTCATGGTACAAAAGCAGCCACAGGCAACAAATAAGCAAGAAAATATGAAACTGTGTTCCAATAAAACTTACTTACGGACACTGAAATTTGATTTTCATAAAATTTTCACATGTCATAACACATTATTCTTTGGATGTTTTTTCAAACATATAAAAATATTAAAAAACAATTCTTAGCTCACAGGCTGGACAAAAGCACATGGAGAACCCGACTGGACCAAGAGCCACAGTTTGTGGTCCTTGCATGAGAGGCAAAGTGATGTAGGGGCATGTGATTGGGCTTCAGCGACGGAGAAGCCTGGAATGGAGTCTGTAACCTTGGGCAAGTTCCTTACAGCTCCAAGCCTTGGTTTCCACATCTGTAGAATGGGAATAACAATATCGGACCACATCATTTTGATTTGAGAATTAAGTGAAACTACACACATAATTGGATATGCGACAGACAATTGTTTTCCATATCTATTCATCCAACAAATCACTCATTGAGTCCCTACCCTGTGCCAGGAACTGGGATGTGGCTGTGAGAAAAAGATAGAACCTTCTGTGCTCAGGGAGCTGACATTCTGGTGCCAATGTTTCCAAATGTGAAAACAGCCCAACTCTCACCATGTGTCAGCCTGGCCCGCTGCAGAACAGGTTAGGACCTGGATGGCAATCTGCAGGGATCAGTTCTACCCTGTCACCCACCCACGGTGCAGCGAGAGGAATCGCAGGTAGGAGAGCACACAAAGATGGAAGCTACATGACTACGGACATCAAAGAACTCACACTATTTGAGGGAATATGTCAATAATTTTGCTTCTTTGTGAGCCTGGTTGCATGAATAAAGGAAACAATTAAAAGCAAGAGGGCAGAGGAAGGGCCAGGGCTAACTCCTCATGCTTAAAAGAATCACCATGAGATCTTGGCTGAAGGCATTCCTGCCTGTGTTCCAAAGCCTCAGCTAGTCTCAATCCCTAAGGATCCACAGGAATTCCTCTTCCTATCCTAAAAAAAATAAAAAAAGAGGATAAGTGGGGGGAAATTAAAAAACAAACAAACAAAAAACAGAAAAAGCTGTCCTCTAAGCATGGTTCAGGAAGGCATAATTTCTCCACATCGACAAGAATAAAACTCCTTAACTCATCTCTCAACACTTGGGTGGAGTGACTCAAAATAGCCTTTCAGACTAGTCACTGGGAGAAAAGTTGCCTTGCAGGTTATAACTCACCTTCTCCCAATGGGTCCCTGAGGCCCTCCGTGATGACGAGCAAATTAATGCCAAATGTCACTTTAGCATGATCAAGACCCGGGAAGTGACCTCTGTCCCAGCGTTCCCAGATTCACTGGAGGGAGGTGGCCAGAAACAAGTCATCCAGGGAAATGCATATTTCACAGCTCCACAGCATAAAGGTGCCCCAGCCAAAGACATATTTCTCTGCCACATTAAGGGTAAAGTGGCGAGATGGCAAGCACGCTGGGTTTTGAAAGGATAAAATACAGCAAGGCTGTTTGCACACTGCCAGGCCTGGGGAACCTGCTGGCCAGTCCATCCCATGGGAGGTGGATGGGCAGGGGGAGCAGATATATTTCCTACTTACTCCAGATAAGTGGCAGGTAAATCTCAGGGGAGTCCTCGCTCAGGCATTCTCATTGGTAATTATAATTCTGAAAATTAGAGTCTACGTTGGAGTGCAACAAAATGGACTGGTGGTTCTTTGTTTTCTCCTCTCTGTTTAAAGCCTGCATCATCAAGTCTCTGCAAAGCTTTGAAAATTTCACCTTAAGGAACAAATTGGCTGCAGTCAACAGGATTCCTTAGGAGGACTTTAATTGCTATAAGGCTACAGTAGACATGCTGTTTTTACCCCTCCTATGTCCACACCTGCTTCTTCTGAAGATAGCTTCCCCCTTTACCTCTGCACAACCCCTGCCCCCAACTCTCTCACACACATACACACACACACACACACACACACACACACACACACACACACACACACTGTGCACTTCTGGGGAACCTGACTTAACTGCTGAATCAAGAGCTTAGCCGGTAAGAAATGGGCACCACCACTGGCTCCGAGATGGCCGTGTCCCTCGGGTTGGTCCAGTCTGAGTGAAGCCCAGGCACTGGCTGGCAGTACTGGGAAGGGAGTATCTCTTGATTAAGAGAACAGGGGGAAGCCTGGACTGCTGGCTCGCCATCATGTGGAAAATGACTGCCCGAAGAAGGCCCATGTAAACAAATCACAGCCAAGAGACGGACAGATAGCAAGGCCTGAAGAAACAAACCACCAAGTCCAGACGGGCTAAATGTTGCTCTTAGTTATCGTGTGATAGTTTTTCAAAAGCCCTCAGAGAATGATGCAAGTAGCTTCCCAGGCTCCTACGAGAATTGCATCAACTCCCACACTTACAACCAGCAGGACAGGACACCCACAAACCACTTTTCTCTCCGCCTGCCACCTCCCCACAGCCCAGCCTGGCCTGTCCCTGAAGCAGTCCCAGGACCTATTAACCCCAGACCATCTGTCTTCTCCTCTAAATACCACTCCTACAATGCCCTGCCCCTCCCCCTTTGTCCTAGGGGGCCAAATTTTGAATGCCCTCTCCCAATGCTTTCATCACATGATGTCTTTGTTAAGGGAGATTTATGCCTGATCTGCCAGACACTGGGCATCTTGGGGGCACGGGTGGTATCCAGAGGCAGCCAACTGAATGGCTGAATCCACTCCCATGTAATCTTTGAATCCTCGGCACAGAGTTGCAGAGTTGGCCCCAAATGAAATATAATTAATAAATAAAAAACAAATATATATATATATATATATATATCTTCCCAAATATACTGGCTGTCTCTGGAGAGCAAAGGTGATCTCCTATAGCTCTGAATCCTCCAACAGGGCCAGGCAGCACACTCTGTAGCCAATAGATGCTCAAAATACCTTTGATGAACGAAGGTGGATATCCCCCCACCTCTAAAAAGCACTTCCAGGTTCACTTCCATACAGCCGGCACTGAATAATGTCCTGGGGAAGGTGGGAGGGAGGGTGTATGCTCCCCATTTCTTGATTTCTTTAAGGCCTAATCAGATATGATGAGGCCTTGGGCTCTCCTGGGTCTTCCAATTTGCATTATTGATCTAAAATATAACTTACACAGGCGAATTCTGAATGCAAATGATCAGAATTGGTAGAGACAAACATAAGGAGTTACAACCGTGATTCTATAAGACCCTGCATTATATCGCTGTGGAACTGAAATACAACCATGTACCACACACTTCAGAAATTGTGGTATCGCAACTACAGCCCTCAGACTGAGACCTGAGTACTGGGCCTTCCACGGCCTCCCTTACTCCCCAGCAAGTAGTTCAATCACAGATTTTTCTAGACTCTAAGGCCCAGTGGTTGCATGTAAAAAAAAAAAAACACAATGTAACACAAATAAAAGCCAAAACTAAGGGTGCGGAGGGGGGATCCCTGTCTAAGAAGAGTGGAATTTGGGTGACTTTCTTTTTATCCTTTCATACAGTTACAACAACATCTTTTTAAATAGAAAGCACTCTCCCACCTCGGCCACCAGTTCCTGGATGCTGGCCCTCTGGGGAGAGTTTATGAACAGGACACTAAGCAGACATCCAGTTTTACGCCAGAGAGACTTTAAGGGAAGCCACAAACCCACCAGCAAAAGATCACAACAAAAAAATGGCACTTCAGCAAGAATATCAACAGGGACATCTTAGAAGCACAGAGAATCACCAAAGCGGTGAATCTGAGTTTAGCAAAGTAAACAAACTCCAGTAGAAGAGAGCAGGGAACTTCCCTATGAGTCATCCACATGCATACACCTTCAGTGCTAGGCTCTCCACAGGCACTTTTGCTGCCGTGGGTAAAGAGGAGAGTTACTGGACCACATGCATGAAAACGAGAGAGAGAAAAAAACTCAGGTAGAGCCATAGGCCAAAAGCAGGCCCGAAATATGTCAATAAGACAAAATGATGCTACTTCTATCAAAACAATGCTACTTTCCATGGCTGCACTAGGAAGATGGTGGTGCTGGTGAAGGGCGGCCACACCTTCCTAGTGCATTCCGACTGTGAGGGAAAAACGCAGAGCACAAACCTCACTGCAAATTCTGGGCTACTGTTGTAACTTCTTTGATCCTTCATTCCCTCTCCTGGAAAACTGAGACAATTCCCCCCACCTGGTAAGAATGCTAGAATGAATCAATGAGGACCTACCTACCTAGAGCACCAGCACCCAAGAGATATAAAATAAGTGGTAGCTATTAGTATAATCATGACCATCAGATTCAAGTCACTTAGGATCAAGGTTGACTTATGACCCTCCATCTGAAGGTTGACTATCACTCTATTAACATATTATAAATTCCAACTAAAATAGAACCATAAATGAACTAAATAGCCCAGAAATGAACTATTCCTCCATAATCCACACATTATCTAGGCATCCCCAGGAATTTATAATAAAGATTTACAGTCTTTTGACACTACTCTTTTAGACACCAAAAGTTTTATATCCAGAAGCTATTTCAATA